>CM072820.1:27554030-28154030 GCA_036937905.1 Salvia rosmarinus
GACGCTAAAAGAATAACGTCAACCATATCATAATATTTCAAATTCTCAATTCACAACCTTAGTGAATATAAAAGAATTCATTATTATGTATCTGAATCGAAACAATATTCGATGTTATATGAAAATAATATAATGCAAAACCCTAATTCACGTTAAAATACCGTGAATTAGTATTCCTTCGCTTGGAATATTACATTTAACCCTGGTGCCCAAAGACGATCAAGACTTTTCCAAAATGAAGTAACAGTGTCTCGATCCACACGGCACCCCATGTAGTCTTACATCTCATTAGTATAGAGTCATTAACGATCCATGCTAAAAGTCATTTTCATAGGAAAAAGGAGTCGATTTTGTCAATCTATCGATAATAACCAGATAAGGATTACCTCTAACGTGGAGGTAATCCAACCAAAAGTCCATAGAAATGTGTTCCATTTCACTTAGAATTCAAGATTGTCGCAATTACTAAACTATCCCAAATCCCAAGGACGGACAGTAGGAATGGACGACGGGACAAGATGAACTATCCTCGAAAGGTTATAAATGTATATCACATGTAAACTATCAAACTGGAACATAATACATCATTAATCGATAAACTAGGTGGCAGACCAACGATCCAAAAGAATGCAATGATCAAGGACATCAACTGCCAAGTCATAATACCATACATCTTAGTTCAAAAAATAAAGCGTGAAAACGTGGAAACATATAGACGATATGATTCAGCGTTTCTTAACATAAACATAAAAGGCTGTCTGCTCCTCAACACCCTCCACCATCATCATCAGCCAACCGCAATTTAAAACAACATGGTGGTCGAGACAAGAATGCACTCAGGACTCATGCTAAAACATTTTATCATTTCAATTACATCTCATCATGGTAAGTCATAGGTTTATTTGAATACCTTAGCTATTCAAAACATTTTCACAGTTCATAAACATTTGCTCTGGCGCATTTTACTTGCGTGTATGATCCATATCCTATCCTTCATCATAACATCATAGTCGAAGCCGTAGCGAGGCCTCCTCTACGACGCCACATCGGCCGTGAATGTCCTTATACAGACAAATACCTTAGTGTACACAATCCTAGCTGTATAAGCTTCCGCATAGGATCCGATATCGATTTCATTCATAAGTTGGGAGCTACCCAACAACATTCATAACATTTCATGGATAGGATACATACAAAAACATAAACATTTTCGGTAATTCAGTAAACATTTTATCAACAAATAAATAAGCATCGAAATAAATTCATTTGGAAAGTATAGCTAAGTCACATTTTGTTTAGAAAAGGCCCGATCGACTACGGTTCGCCTTAAACTTGTTTACTTGTCAACGCCGCCGTCTGGTCCGCCGTCACACCTTTACGTAAAGCGATGTTTAGTACGTTGTTCACGCTTTCTAGACTTTCAAAGTCAGAATAAACTTCGATATTCTATATCGATATAAACCGAATTCCTTAATGAATTCAATACGCTTTTCAATTACGTATTTCAATTAAACAGCTCGCTCTTCGAGATACGCTCAACTATTCTCGCTTTTAACCTTTCGCTTAAACGCTCAACGATTTATACGCTTCGATAAGGATTTCAATTTAACCCTTTTCTTACTAAAGTGGTTTCTTTACCAGTTAGCACGCTTACGGGTATTACGTATTTATCTAACGTATTTCAGACGCTGACTTTAAAAGTCGACAATTTCAATTTCAATAGTATTTCATTAATTATGTAATAAATCGATTTTCAATCGATTTCTTTTCAGAAAGTCCCATCTCTCGAATTCACGTCGAATCGATGAACTTTATTAATATTTTCTTAAATATTAATCCATTTATCCATTAAACATTATATTTCTTTTATAACGTATTAAATATAACTTGTCACTAAACAAAGTAATCTATGTGTATAAAATTTTATAAATTTCAATAGGTCCGAATAATGTTTAGAATATAATGTATTATTAAACTTAATTAAAAAGGATTTAAAAATCTTATTATTCCTCTAATGCTCTCAAGAATTCTAAAATTACCAAATGATTTAATTTTTTTCTAAATTCATACGATTGTATTATTATACACTATGATCATTAATATGTATTAATATCATCCATATAAAATCGATCATCACCTTATTCATTTTAAAAGGTGTAATATTCAAGAAACGAACGCCTAATTACTAAGATTTTAAACCCGTTGAACTAGTGGTGCGATATTATTTTTGTATGTCATCGAATATTGATTTCGATTCAGTATCGTAAGTAATCTCTTTTATATTCACCGAGAATTGAAATTAAGAATTAATAATGTGGTTCGATCAGATAATTTAACGTCGATCATGACGAACGCCGTAATTTTATGAAATTTTCTAAGAAATAAGCTTGAATTAATTCTATATTAATGGAATATTAATTATGAAGTAAGTATGAACTTACTACACCATTTTGAGACGAGTCGATTATTAACGTTTGAGATCGTTTAGCCAACGCTTAGAAACGCTTTAAAACGGGTTTAACGATCATGAAATTATTATAATTACTCTATTATTACTTTATATAATTACAGTATTATTAAGCATTAAAATCAATAATAAAGCTATAGAACCTTTATAATTACAGATGTGATTTCAAAACCCTAACTTTGAAAATTGGGTTTTCACAAAATGATACCATTAAATTATCCTATGCTATTATTTATTATCTAAACTATATGTTATGACATATATGTATATTTGGCATGGTAATGACATGAGAAATAATAATAGGCGACTTTTAATTCATGCCCTATTTTCACGCTTATTTGTATATGCACCTTGATGATTTAATTATTTTAATGACATGTATATATCTATGAATTATACCTTGATTAATACATTGTATTAAGGATCAAATAAAATAAAATCCACCCTTGAACCCATATATGCGCCGGCCCTCTCGAACAAACAAGCATTATTTCTTTCTATCGCCAACGATGGAGTAGTTCGACACCCTAATCATCACTTAACCCACTAACTAAAATGCTACCATTTATTTATTTATTCTTGTGTGTGTGCCGGGTTTGAGTAGAGGGATTATAGTGGAGGACTTTCATTCCTTCCATTATACTCATTATAACATTCAAAATTTTAGAACACTAAAACACTCTTCTCTCGATTTTCTGAAGAAAACCAGAGCATCCTCTCCCATTTCTTAAAAATTTCTCCTTCTCTTCTCCATCACCAAACCTGATACATATAACTGTCTGAGACCTATATTTATTCCCAGGTAAATACGGACCATAGTACCGATTTTCATCTCCTTTGTTCATAGTTTTAGCATATTCTCGATATGTATGTATGTTTTTAATGTTCTTATATATGAGAATGGTGTATGTATATGCTTAATGATGCTTGTTTACAAAATATGAGAATATATGTTTAGATGGACATATGATATCGATATGAAATATTGAAAGGATTTAATTATATATATGATGTTCAACCTTAGATCTTATTTAAAATTATTTTCAAAATGTTATAAATTTTTATAATGATCGATTTTTAAAATATTTTGAGGATGGATTATTGATCTATGATATGTTTAGAGCTCATAGTAATTTATTCGAATTTTAAAACCCCAGCCTATTTTCTCAAAAACCGTGAACAATAAATATTATATGTTCATGATGATTTTATTCTAAACATGCAATGACATATTAATGCTCAGGACCTTGATTATATGTTCTATGAATTTATTGGAATTTTGAAAATCAAATGCATGAATTTTAGAAAAGGACCAAATGCTACTTAGTTCATATCTTAATGTATGATTTTTATTTGAACATGCACATGGTATATTGTTGATCTAGTACATTGATTATGTGTTACATGATTTTGTTGAATTTTGGAAATCAATTACCAATTTAAATCAAATAAACCAAGAGCTCATGCTCAAGAGGTGATGATTCAAATGGTTTTTAATAATATAAGTTATATGGTTATATTATAGTGTATAAGATAGTGTATAATTGTTGAATTTTGGAAACAAACACCACTTTGAATCAAAGAGTGAGAGCACCTAAGCTCCATATGGGATGATTCAAATATTTTCGTAGATGCATGATGTTACATTGTTATACTATAATGTTGAGCATGATATAATTTTATCGAATTTTACATATTGTTTGAATTGTTTTGATAATACGTGAGCTTCTACAAATTTGTTCCTTGATGAATAAATTTTTATGATGGACTATAGGTTATAAATATGTTATATATTGATGTTGGAACCTTGTACTAATTGTATAAAGATTTCAGAATTGTCGGACAATTATTTCATAATTAAATGAAAATGTCGCACCTTATAATAATTATAAGGTGATAATCGAATATCATTGATAATATTAATACATATTAATGACCATAGTGTATAATAATACACTACATGAATTTAGATTTTTTTTTAAGAAATTACTATAGATTAAGTATTTATATGATTTTTTAAATCCTTTTTAATTAAGTTTTATAATATATTATATGTCTAAATATTATTTAAGACATATTTGATTTTATAAAATTTTATAAACATAGATTACTAAGTTTGATAAACGTTATATTTAATAACGTTATAAACGAAATATATGGTTAATGATTAAAAGGATTAATATTTGAGAAAATATTAATAAGTCCATCGATTTACGACAAATCGAGAAATAGGACTGACGAAATGAAATCGATTGAAAATCGAGATAAAATGAATTAGTAAGAAATTACTATTGAAAAGTCAAAATTGTCGACTTTGTTCGACCTTGTCGACTTTGTCGACTTTAAAGTCAAACGACTAACATATCGTCGAAATACGCTAATACTGTAAGATGTACTAATCGAGTCAAGATATCTCATTAGTAAGAAAGATTTCTAATTGAAATCCTTATGTCGAGAACGTTTTAAATACGCGAAGCGTCTTAAAAAGGTTAAGATAAATAATCGAACGTATCTCAAGGACGCCGAACTCATTCAATAAATACTTAATCGAGGAAATGTATCAATTCGTTAAGGAATTTAGTTTATATCGATAGAATATCAAAGTTTATTCTAGACTTTGAAAGTCTCGAGAAACGTGAACGACGACTAAAATATCGCTTTTACATAAAAGTGGAGCGAACTGACTACGGACATCGACGAGCAATCAAACTTAGACTCGAGTTAAGCGAACCATAGTCCAGGGGGCTTTTATCCAAAATAAAATACGAGCTTCTCATTTAAATTATTTCCAAATGAATTTATTTACAATGCTTATTCAACTGTTGTACAATATTACACTGCCAAAAATATTTATGTTTTGGTAGATCCTATCCTGAATGAATGATGAAATGTTGTGAAATGATATGATGATATGCAATGTTATGAATTTTGTCTGGGTGGCACCAACCCAGTTATGAAATCGATATCGTATCCTATGCCCAAGACGATGCCTCGGCTAGATTAACGGTACACTGAGATGATGCAGTCGAAGGACACCACGGCCGGTCACGGCGTCGAGAGGAGGCCTTCACGACGTTGAACTTTGATGTTATGATGAAACTGAGGATATGGGATACGGATCATATACACCAAGAAAATGCTCGGCCAGGACTTTACTAACGAAAATGTTTTAGTAAGACGCGCATTTCAACTAAAACCCGTGGTCTTACCATGATATCGGCGTAATTCAATTAAAAATGTTTTCGGCATAAGTCCACTATGCTGCATTACTCACTTTCGCATGTTTGTTTTTTAATGTGCAGTTGAGCTCACGATGGTGGTGGAGAGTTTTGATGATCCAGTGTCCTTGTTACTCTTTAAGAATGTTTTACCTTGAACGACATCGTCATATATGTATTCACACACTTTCTCGCAACTCGAACTCATTTATGTTATTATGTTATGAATTGTTGAAGTCCTCTGATCATTTATATCTTGGATCCGATTGAGGATAATGTGACAGACTATTGAGGTCCGCTTGATCATTGTTACTTTCCCGATGGTCCAAGCCACATGGTTCGATATGTTAGATCTTATGTTACGCTCACTGCTAGTTTACATTTGATATGTGTCTTTAATTTAGCCTTTGAACCCTAAATACTATTCCTAGTATTAGTACCTCCAGTCCGGGTTATCCGAGTGGGACGACAGAGTGGTATCGAGCATTTTGCTTTTCAAACCAAAATTGCCCAAAATTAAGTCTAGATCGAGTCACCGGACTTCTAGAAATCGTCACTACCTCAACACTCCATCACATCGAGCTCAACCGTGAAAAGGTAATCGAATTTCTCAAACTCATGGAATAAAGAGTTTGAATGATGATCAAGTTTGAGTACTTTTGAAAGAAAAGTGGATTTCAAAACTCTTTGGAAATCAATGAAAGTAGACCATGTTGAAAGAGATGTATGATGTTCAATAGATGAGCAAGAGAAATTTTCAAAAACTTTGATTTTGAAATCAAACAGGAGTTATACAAGGATCAAGTTTCGTGACTAAAGTATATGGTCGAATCGAGTGAACGATCAACATGGAAAGGATGAATTCATTTTGATATTCAAGACGAGTTGACCATGTTGTTATTTTGGAACCTTATTTCCAAATTTCAAAATTGTTTATGATGAACATATGTTATCACAAAAGAACATAGACTCAGGCATGATCATCATATGAAAGAACATAAACGAACTTCTTTCCTTAGAACGAAAGAACGATAGGAAGAACAAAGTAGCAATAGCTACGAACTCGAAGCAAAAGACAAGCGTGAAGATAAACAAGGACGATTTCAACCTTGAGACGAACGACATCGATTACATCACAACTCTATCACGGATGACCATCGACTGACTATGACGGACTACACTTCAATCCAATGCCCGATCGACACGAGTATCGCGGACATAGTAGTCGTTCACGACATATGCCCTCGGATTTTAGACGATCGCAAATTTTCTCAAACTGCGTAAATTTGTTTTATTCATTGCCTTCGTTAGACCGACTTACGCGTTTTCGCGCACTCTCTAACGCTTTGAAATTCATTGGTTATGAAGGGCGTAATTCCTAATTCGCTCCGTATCACGTTAGAGTCTGTGAACGTTAGTTCAGTGTTTGGTTTAGAACGAGTGTAATATTCCAAAGAAACGAATATACGATTACACGGTATTCTCGAGCATGTGGTTTTCTGGTATTAACTTTTACGACATCGAATCTTGTGACTTGAACGATATCGTTATACGAATTCCTTTTCAAATTCAGATAAGGATTGTGAATTAAAGGATTGAAATATTACGAAATGATTCTAATATTTTTAACGTCAAACGCGATCGAACGCCGACTTTTCATGAAAATTTCGGCAGTGAAGCTTGGAATTAATTTCCATCTTAATTCCTTTATTAAATGGAATATATTTACTTAGTAAGTATGAACTTACTGCGACCATTTTGAGATGAGTCGATTTGAACGCTTTGAGACGGACGTTAACGCGAGATGTTTTGAAAATGAGTTTAATGTCGAAAATAAAATAATTAATTCCTATTATTTTGTATAATTACAGTATTAATTATTTTTTAAACCAATATTTGAGTATTAAAACTCGATATTTCTTATTTACAATTTCGAAAACCCTAATCTTATAAATAAGGTTTATCACATGAAATGATACCATTAAATTATCCTATGGTATCTAAACTTTATAATATGATATATATGAATAATATTACATTAAATCAGATTTTAGCCACAAAAATCAAGGATTCAGTTTTATAAAATTGAAACCCAAACTTTGAATTAGGTTTTAATTCATAAATGTGTAATAATTTTATCCTATGCTATTATTTAATATCTAAAGCATGTATTATGATATATATATGTATATTTGGGACGAAAATTACATGAGTATCAATAATAGGTGTAATTTATATTTTTAATCCTATTTTCATAATTGTTATCGGAATTTCAAAATTGCATAAGTGATGATTTAATTATTTTATGGCATGTATTATATATCTATGATCTATACTATGATTATACATATATTATGTAATTAGAAATTAAAATCAGCCCTTGAACCCCCATGCTACGATTCCATCTCTTCCATGCAATGATTTCTACTTTAAAATTGCCCAATACATGAATACTTTTTAACACACTAATCATCACCTATACTACTCCCAAGGTGCAGATTTTGCCCTCTTCCTTGCCAAAATCGAGAGTGAGGAGAGATAATGAGAGACTCTTCACTTCTCATACTCACTCATTCCAAACTTTCCAACACTAAACACTCTCTCAAAACACTCTCTACTCTCCATCTTCAGCCAAAATCGAGAGCCATCCCTCCCATTTTCAGATTTTCTTCCTTCTTCTTCATTTCTCCACCAAGTTTGGACATCCACATTGTACTTGTCATTCTATTCCATTTCAAAGGTAAACCAAGGACCAATAGCTTCGATTATTCACCTCTTCTAACGAAAATTTCAAATGCTTTTATATATTGTAGGTTTCGAAAGTTTTATATAGTTTATATATGTGTTTAATTGTTCTTGAGCAGAGCTATGGTTATCTATGTCCTGTTGATTTTATTTGAAAATATAAGCATGAACAGAGATGTTATATATGAAATGTTGTAAGGATGTAACCTATATATTATGATTTTCAACCATAGTATGCATTAGAAATAATTTTCAAAATGCTATAAAATGTGGATGATGACGAATACTTGATATATTCTAAGCATGTATTATGATCTATGTTATGATTTAAGACTATAGTATTGATTTAGAAATTTTGAAAACCATAGCTTAAATTTTAAAAATACCGTGAGCTATGTATGAAGTATCTTAGTGTATAATTTTATTTCAAGCATGCAATGACATATTAGTGCTTTAGAACCTGATTATATGTTCTATGATTTAATTAGAATTTTGAAAATCATATACTTTATTTTATAAAATTACCGTGAGATTTAAATTTCATAGGTTGGTGTATGATTTTATTTTTGAACATGCAATGGTGTTTAATGCTTTAGTATATTGTTTATACATTGTGTGAAATTATTAGAATTTTGGAAATCAAATACTAAATTAAATCAAATAAACCGTGAGTGATATGCTCTTGAAGGTGATGATTTAATTAGTTTTGATAAATATTATGATGTTATATTACTATACTATAGTGTATAAACATAGTATATAATTGTTGAATTTTGAAAACCAAATGCTAAAAATCGAAAAAGCCAGAGCAACATAAGCTCATATGGTGACGATTTAAATTAGTTTGGTTGATGTTATGATGTTACAATGTTATAATATAATGTTTAATGATGTTGGAATTTATTTAGAATTTTAGAAATTGTTTGCTATTTATTTGGTAATTATCTCATATTTACGGAAATATTGTTATATATTGAAATAAATAGTTATGATGAACTATGGTTATGAAAATATTATATACTGATGTTGAGATATTATAATAGGTATATACCAATTTTGGGAATTTTGGATGATTATTCCTATTTATGAATTACGTGAATATTTATATATGTATATATATAAATAAATAGCAAAAAGTACTATATGAATTTGATAAATTCATATTCTGACCATAGTGTATAATAATACACTATATTAGTTTAGAAAATTTTTCAAGGTCTTGTTATTTTTAGACAATTATCGAAAATTTCGATAATTAATAGATATTAAATCCTTTTAAAACGTTTAATTATAAATTTTGTAAATTAATATTCTGGACAGTTTTCAAATATAAAATTTTATAAACATAGATTGCTATGTTTGAGACAACGCTCATTTTGTAACGTTTAAAACAAAATACGCTTTTAATTATAAAAGAATTATTAAAATGCGAAAATAATTATAAGTCCTTGATTTACAAGATAACGAGAATAGGACTTTACGTTTCAATCGATTAAATTCGATAAAGCAAAATAGTAAGAAATTACTATTAAAAGTCAAAATCATGACTATGTCGACGTGTCGACTTAGACTTTTCAAGTCAACGCACGATTATACGTTATAATACGTCAAGACGCTGTAAGATATACTAATTGAGTATGATATATTAGTAAGAAAGGATTTCAAATGAAATCCATATAAAAAATACTTATACGCGAAGCATCGCGAACCAGAAAAGTCAATCATATCGTATTAGAGAGCGATAATTCACTAAGGAATTAGTCTCACATCGATATGAAATATCAAAGTTATCTTAAGTTTTCAAGTCTCGAAGACTTGGACGTACTAAAGCCTCGCCAGAAGGTGTGACGCAAACGCACGACGGATTTTGACAACGATCGAACCTAGTACTTTACACCAACCTAGTCGTGGGCTTCTTACCTTAAAATGTGGGCCTTTCACCCCACTAAACGTGACTTATCGTTAATTTCAAATAAGTTTATTTACGACTTATCCTACAATGCTTAACAAATGTTTTACGCATTACCGCCAAAATATTTCGTTTGTGTAGGATCTCATATCTGGCCGGTAGCTTGGAGATGTGAACTATTATATCAATTGTTGTGGTAGCACCCAACCTTTTAATGTCGGGTCGGCTTGATGAAAATGCCCAGCTAGGATTGGCGTGAAGGTTGGAACTATCGTGTTAACATATGCTTCTGCAGAGTGACTGTGTCGACGGATTACGTCGGTCACGGTCGAGATGGAGGCCCTCTCGACGCTTATTTATTTATTATTATGTATGGACTATGAGATACGGACCATACACACCAAGAAAATGCCGCCAGCTATGTTTCTACGAAATGATTTGGTAAGCACAGGCATTTTAACTAAAACCCTGACTTACTCGATATGCGGTAATCCAAATATTATCAAATGTTTTCGGCATAAGTCCACCAGTACAATTTCTTGTACTCCGCATGTTTGTTTTAAAGTGCGTTGAGCTCGATGGTGATGAGGGATGTGTTGAGGAGTCCAGTGTCCCCGACCGATTTACTTAAACTTATACCAATACATATCGTCATATATGTATTCACACACTTTCGCTATACCAAACTCCTTTAATTATGCTTTATGTTACAAACTATCGAGGTCCATCGGATCGGCCAAGTTTTGGGGTCCGATGGCCTAAACCTTTCAAAAACATTATAACATCACCTTATATTCGCTCAAGCATGTTAGTTTATTCTATGCATTTTTATTTTACCGTAATCCCTAAAATACTACTCCTAGTATTAGTCGCCTCCAACGGTTGGTCCGAATGGGGTCGGACAGTATATGGATCGTTGCTCTTTGAAACCCAAATCCTTTATTCTAAGTCAGATCGAGTCACCGGACTTCTAGAAACCATCGACTCCTCAACACTCCATCACATCGAGCTCAACCGGAAAAGGTAATCGGATTTCTTCTCAAACTCATGAAATGGAAAATTTACATGATTGAGCAATTAGAGAACTTTGAGAAATATTATTATGAAAATTTTTGAAGTTGAGAAGAAAATTTCCAAAAACTTTTTAGCCAATGAACTCAAGTATCGAATGGAAGTTTATAGTATCGTGAATGATCAACATGAAACGAACAATTCATTCTAATATGTATATGGTAGATGCTATGTTGAAATCATGCTCAAATTTCAAATAAAACTTACTTTCCGACTTTCAAAATTTATTTATGTATGAATGATATGTTATCATGAGACAAACTTAGACTCTAAGGAGCATGCACATATCGTGAAAGAACGTAGAAGACGAACTCTTTTCCTTATGCGAACAAAGAACGATAGGAAGAATGAAAGTAATGATACCTTGGAGCACGGACGATGAAGACGAGCGAGAAGGATACGAGGACAACCCAACCTTTTCGAATGACGCCGCACTCCATCATCACTCGACACAGTGACCAGCAACACAATCACGACATGGACGCCACTTACGGCTTCAGGATGTCAGCCTCGACTTAAGAACCCGAAGATGATAGACGAACGTCGACATACACCTGATTATATTTTTGCACAATCGCGCAAATTTCCTGCACGCGCAGTAGATTTGTTTTAGCTAGATCTCTCGTTAGGATCCGATTACGCATGGTTTGCACCTCGCATTCTAACGCACTGATCTTCATTTGTTATGAAGAACAGAATCCTAATTCTGTCTCCAGAATACGATAGAGTCGTTAAACTCTAGCTTAGTGTGTGATATAAGACAAGGGTCTCAGTGTATGTTAAGATATCATTAGCTATACGTATATGTTGTAAGACAAGAAGTGTTGTATATATTGTACATTATGATGATCCTACCTTATAGAATTGTTAGCGCTAGCCTAGTTGTTCTCGTTATCCTTTCTCGCTTTAAGACGATATAGTTGGCTTTACGTAGTTTTTCTTTCTTTACCGGCGGAGGAGATGCGCTATATCGCTAGGAGAGGGTGACCTCATGCCCACCCGAGGAGGATACTATGGATGTGGATGTGCGCTGAAGACTAGTGAGTGCGCACTACTCGGTTGTGAGAGCCCAGCCATGGCGACCGACCATGGCATCAGAGACTTCTAGCTATACCCCTGTACTGGATGGTTACCGAGGATCGGAGAACATCTATCCATCCCGAGGTTATGATTTGATTGGGATCGCCAGTGTTCGTGAGTCACCGACCACGTGCATTGATCATGGAGCACCGAGGGACCCTATCTCTCCACGGAGTACACTCGTGATGAGTCGCCAGAGTGGTGCACTCGAGGTTCAGACAGTTGATCCGGATACCCCTGCACGATGGACGCAGGTAGATGTACGGTGGACAAGACGCCCAGAGCCTGGGAGAGCCTCAGTTGCCACCGCAGCTTGGACACCCAGACGCCGCCACTCCGCCCTACCACGCATCCGATCCACCACCACCGACGAAGCTTACGGCATGACGAGAGTATTGATACCTTCCTCGATAGACCCACCCGGTATGTCAGTCCGATCCGCCACACTAACTTATACGGGCGATAACTTGGACCCCGCGCGACATACCGATGATGGAAAACTGTGCAGACATCCGTAGTACGCACTCGTGAGGACGATTCGGATGAGGAAGACGACTCAAGAGGAACCACGAGGAAGACGCGAGTAGGAAGAAACTCGTGGGACCTTAGCGATGTTTTGATTAGAATTGTCTTGTTATGACTATAGTGTGCTAGCTTTTTCCTTTATTTCAATACCATGGTTCTAAGACTGATTTTCGCCATGAGGCCCGAAACTCTTATTTCAATTTTCTATGATTCTCTATGTTAGACACCTTGCTGACAAACCTTGTTATCTATCCACATATTTTACCCAAGTGGGCTTTTGATGATGCTGTTCATGCTATGGATAATTGTTTTACTTTATATCGCTTTTAAGAAGAAGCTATGAAAACCTTTATTGTTAAGTGAAAGCATTAATAATTAACGATGTATGTTTTTATAGCGATGCCTCCGAGGGAAACCCAAAGAGGACCAGAGGTCGAGGACCAGAGGAAGGGTAGAATCCCAACAAGAACCGAAGATAATCCCCAACCACCGCCTCCACCTCAACCCGATCGCAGGATCGAAGAACTATTTGAGGCAAACCTCCGCCTTTAACGAAGGACAAGAAGTAACAACGGGTTAGCCATTGAACGGATTTTACTTTCTAAGTGCACGCACAGAAAGGATGTCGTGTTACTTTCCACTCCATTACCACGATTCGTGGGAGGCCGAAGAAGACCTTACAAAACAACTAGAAGAGTTCTGGGAGGATTTCAGAGAGAGTCAGATAAAAGTATATCCCCAAAAGTTATAGGGAAAGAGGGTGAATTTTCCCGCTAAAACAAGAAAATTATCCGAATCGACTACGATCGCACTTCTCTCCAGACGCCAAGATAGCGCCGGATCTAGTAGACACCACTTGAAGATGTCGGAAAAGTTCAGTGGCTAAGAATGGAGATACGCATGTCTCTTGCCGCCATGGAGACCTATCTACAATCAAGCTCTCGACGAGCTTTGATATGGATGATGAGCGAGAATAAGACAGTCGCCTGTGCACACGTAATTCGGATAAGGAAAAGGGAATCGAGCCCAACCGGAAATAACAACCATGAAACTACGAGAAGCAAGTCACAAGCGCCGTGGCAGGAAACCCACAAGCAGGACAAAGTCGGAAGAGAGCGCATGCTCCACCAAGGGGACCACAGACACCAGGGCACCTCAATGCCCTAGATGCCAGAGCACAAGGGTGTGCACGGCAAACGTGGTAAGTCGATAAATGCGGGTGAACGGCAGCCAACACCGTCGCATGTCACGCTCGGATGGAAGGCCAACCAACGGGCAATGCTCACCATTGAGGGCTATTACACCCACCCACCGCAAGCATCCAAATCAACCCCAACTCCAGGGCAAACACCCCACCTCAACAACAACAACTCCAAAGAGCGCAAGGGCACCCACAACAACAAATCCAGACAAGAAGTGGCGCAGCCCACCGCCACAACAAGAGAGATAACCACACGCCAACGCCAAGGGCAGAATGCCAGTAACAACCGCCAATCAGCCAGCACTCGTCAGCCTCCCCGCTCAAAGCGAGCCTACGCCACAGCGAGGCAGAATCAACAGGAAACTTGCGGTATGGGAGTTCTCCTCAACCCACCGTTATAGTAATTGTCGACACGGGTGCTCGATTCTTCATTGCAAAATCATGAGAAATGCTCGGCCTTAGGTCCGAAAAATCGCCAGATATGAGAATCTCATCGCCTATAGGAGGGATTGCAGACACTCACTTTTGCTCGAACCTAGATCGACATTAGGATCACTTAAGGTTCGCTAACGATCTAAACATAATACCCATGGACGATGTAGACATAATCCTAGGAATGGATCAGTTAGCTAGAATCATTCCACGATTCTGTAAGGAAAGGAAAATTTCGTTCACTTTCCTCGACAAGAGCTACGATTTCCGGATCATGGGAAGGAGAATCCATAGTATCCGCACTACAAGCTGAGGATGATGAACCGTAGATGCCATGCATTCCTTGCTTATTTAACGATGAAGAAAGAGTACATAAGTTGTCCGAGAATTGACGATTTCGAAATCTACCAGACTACCTCCAATAGACAACTAGAGTTTACCATCGACTTGGAGCCGGATCAGCCCAAGGTCGGGCGCCTATAGGATGGCCCCAAGGAGCTAGAAGAGCAAATCCAAATCCAAGAGCTTGATCAGGATTCATTAGAGTGTTTCACCTGGGAGCACCTGCTTTGTTTGTTAAGAAAAGGATGGTTCTTTGAGGAGTGCATCGATTATAGAGAACTAAATAAGACGACACTAAAGAACAAATACCCCCTTGCCTAATTGAGACTGTTGACAATTAGGCGAAGTGTATTCTCAAATTGATCTTAAGTCGATACCACACCTAAATACGGCGAAGATGTACCAAGACCCATTCAACCGATATGGCCACTATGAATTCATAGTTATGCCATTCGGATTAACCAATGCACCACCGTGTTCATGGACCTCATGAACGAGTATTTCATCCATTTTGGATAATTTGTTTTGGTCTTCATAGATGAATCCTTATTTATCAAAGAATGAAGAGGATCATAGGAACATCTAGAACGGTTTTGCAAACCTTGAGAAATGAAAGACTTTGCTAAGTTTAGCAAATGCGAGTTTGGTCAAGGAAGTTATGTTCCTGGACACATTGTGTCTCAAGGTATAAAAGTAGATCCAGAAAGTAGGCGGGAAGAATGGAAATCACCTAAAACACAAGAAATTAGAAGTTCCTAGATTAGCGGCTACTATAGGAGATTCATCAAGGATTCTCCAAGATTGCAAGGCCAATAACCCATACTCCGGAAGGGAATCAAGTTCATTGACGAGAAGCGAGATGAGTTTCCAAATACTCAAAGAGAAATTGACCAAGACACGCCTAGCAATCCCGAAGCATGCGGGTATGTGGTCTATACCGACGCATCTAAGACCGGCTGGTGTGTTTTGATGCAAGAAGGAAAGTGATAGCTACGATCCGACAACTCGACCCCACGAAATGAACTACCCAACCCACGATTGGAATTAGCAACGTAGTTCATGCCCTAAAATTTGGAGACACCATCTCTATGTGTGAGATGAGATCTTCACGATCATAAAAGTTTGAAGTATTTCTTCGAACAAAGAGATCTCAATATGAGACAAAGAAGATGGTTTGAATCGTAAAAGATTACGACCGTGGTATTAACTATCACCCGCAAGCGAATGTAGTAGTCGACGCGAGTCGTAAGAGCCATACCAAGTTAGGATGTCTCTTTGTACAAGAGGAAAACTCGTTGAAGAGTTTGGGAGAAGATTGAACTAGTTGAACCACCCGAATAATCGTGAGTCAGACGCTACACTCCACCGACTCCGATCTAAGAAAGAAAATTGTCGAGAGACAAAGGATTGAGGAAAAGTTGAAAAGATCCAGAAAGACTAAGGTCCAAGGATTCAAGAATTTCAAGAGGCCGGATAACGCCTTATTGTTGAAGGTAGGATATGCTCTGAGACGCAGAGCTTCGTAACGAAATCATGAGTGAGGCTCACGATACACCCTACACCGCCCACCGAGTATAAGACGTACAGACCAAGGAAAATTTTGGGAAGGCATGAAACGAGCATAGCTTCCTTCGAGAAACTGCCTTGTTTCCAACAAGTGAAGCGCTTACACCAACGACCCTAGGAAGTTACAACCGCTAGAAATCCCGAATGGAAGTGGGACGATATAACGATGGATTTCATAAGCTTACCCAAATCAGAAGAGGAACACACCATATGGGTAATTGTGGATACTTACCAAAAGTGCTCACTTTACCTATTCAAGCACTTATGGATCCGATAAGTGCCCACGTATGTTAAGGAAATTGTACGACTACATGGAGTGCCAAAATCATTACCTCGATCGAGACTCCAAGTTCACATCCAGATTGGATTAGTTTGCAGAGAACCTGGAGGATTAAACTTTGACAAAGATTCCACCCACAAACCGATGGACAATCGGAAGAACGATCCAAACGCTGAAGATATGCTTAGAATCAGATTTGGATCGGTCAAAATGGAAGATATTTTACCGATCAATTTGCTTACAACAACGCTATCGTTTACGATCGGCATGGCCCCACACGGCCTTGTTATGGCAAAGTGTAGATCACCACTTTATGATGAAGTCGGTGAGAGAAAAGTCATAGGCGCATGCGAGTGAAATGATCGAAATCGCTCGACAAATTAGGATGAGGATAAAAGAGGCTCAGATACGAAATCTTACCGATACGCTGAGATCCGAGCTACAGTTGAGGATGGAGACAAAGTATTTCTTAAAGTCTCTCCATCAAAAGGATTGTCGTTGGCTCGAAGGAAAGCTTAGACCGCTTACATGGACTCCATGAGATCCTAGAAAGGATAGGTCCAAGAGTTTATAGGTGCTCTTCCGCCAAACCTAGAAATGTCCATAATGTTTTCACGCCTCACATTACGAAAATACGCTCACGACCCAAAGCACGTGATTCTCAAGACGACGTGATCCTCGGCTACATGAGCTATAAGGAAGAACCCGCAGCCATACTTGACCACAAAGTTCAAGAACTCACGAGCAAGTCGATTCCGTTAGTTAAAGTTGTCGGAGACACCACGAGCAAGAAGCACGTGGAGCTTGAAGAGCAATGAGGAAAAGAATACCCGATTTATTTTTCTAAAGGTATACAAATTTCGACAAATTTTTCGAAGGGGTGGAATGTAATATTCCAAAGAAACGAATATACGATTACGATTCGACCCGTAATGTGGTTTTGTCAGTATTATCTTTACGACATCGAATCTCGACTTTGATACGATATCGTTATACGAATTCTTTCATAATTCAATAAGGATTGTGAATTAAAGGATTGAAATATTACGAAATGATTCCAATATTTTTAAACGCCAAACTGCATCGAACGCCGCCTTTTCATGAAAATTTCTGAGCAAGGAAGCTTGGAATTAATTTCCATCTTAATTCCTTTATTAAATGGAATATATTTACTTAGTAAGTATGAACTTATCGACCATTTTGAGAGAGTCGATTTAAGCGTTTTGAGGCGTTTTGAACGATGGCATGTTTTAAGATTTAGCATGTATAGGTGATTTTCGGACCATGGTACTTGTTTATATAAATTTTCGAAAATGCTATAAAATAGTAGATGAGAACCGTGTGCCTCTTAATCATTTTTATGGTAGATATATGCTCTATGATATGTTTAGAACCCATGGTATGTTACTTAAAATTTTTAGAAAACCCTAGTTTTTATTCTTACAAAAACCGTGAGCCTATGTATGATGTACATTGATGTATAATTTTTATTTCAAGCATGTAATGACATATTAATGCTTTAGAACCTTGATTATATGTTCTATGATTTAATTAGAATTTTTGAAAATCAATTGCTATTTAATTAAAAAGGGCCGAGAGCATTATAATGTCATAGGTTGGTGTATGATTTTATTTTTGAACATGAAATGGTGTTTTAATGCTTTAATATATTATCTATACATTGTGTGAAATTATTAGAATTTTAGAAATCAAATGTTATTTTAAATCAAATAAGCCGTGAGCTTATTGGTCTTGAAGGTGATGATTTAATTAGTTTTGATAAATATTATGATGATATATTACTATACTATAGTGTATAAACATAGTATATAATTGTTGGAATTTTGAAAATCAAATAACATGTTGAATCAAAGCAGTTTAGAGCTATTGAGCTCCATATGGTGATGATTCAAATGTTTTGGTTGATGTTATGATGTTACAATGTTATAATATAATTTTTAATGATGTTGGAATTTAATTGAATTTTTAGAAATTGTTTGTTATTTATTTGGTAATTATCTCGAATTACCGTGAATAATTGTAGATATTGTGAAATAAATGCTTATGATGAACTATAGGTTATATTAATGATATATATTGATGTTGGGATATTATACTAGGTACATATCAATTTTGGGAATTTTGGATAATTATTCCTTATTTATTGAATTATCGTAAATATATATATGTATATATATAAATAAATAGCAATTAATACCATATGAATTTGATAAATTCATATTCTGGACCATAGTGTATAATAATGCACTATATTAATTTAGAAAATTTTTCAAAGGTCATTTGATTATTTTTAAATTAATTATCGAAGTTTTCGATAATTAATAAGGATTTTAAATCCTTTTAAAACAGTTTATTAATGAAATTTTTGCTAAATTAATATTCTGGACAGTTTTAAATTTTACAAAATTTTATAAACATAGATTACTATGTTTGAGACAAACGCTCACTTTATAAACGTTTTAAAACCAAAATACGCTTTTATTTATAAAAGGGTATTTAAAATGCGAAAATATTTATAAGTCCTTGATTTACAAGATAAATCGAGAAATAGGACTTTACGCTTTCAAATCGATCAAATTCGATTTATAAAGCAAAATAGTAAGAATTATTATTTAAAAGTCAAAATCATCGACTTTGTCGACCGATTGTCGATTTCGTTGACTTTTCAAGTCAAACGCACGATTATACGCTTATAAATACGTCCAAGACGCGAAGATATACTAATTGAGTATGATAATTATTAGTAAGAAAAGATTTCACAAATGAAATCCATATATCGAGAAACGCATCAATACGCCGAACGATCTCTATGAATCGAGAACAATTCAATGTTATAATGACAGAGACGTATTGAATTCACTAAGGAATTCATCTCACATCGATATGAAATATCAAAGTTATCTTAGTTTTCAAAGTCTCGAAGACTCGAGCGACGCACTAAAGCCTCGCCAGTAAAGGCGTGGACGCAAACGCAGCGACGGATTTTGACGAACGATCGAACTCTAGACTTTACAACGAACCATAGTCCGTGGGCTTCCTATCTTTTAAACGCGGGCCTTTTTACCCCACCAAAACGTAACTTCATCATTATTTCAAATGAATTTACTTACGCATTTATTCTACAATCGTTATCAAATGTTTTACCGCATTACCGCCAAAATATCTTCGCTTGTGTATGGATCCTATCTGTTATGCCCGGGTAGGTAATGGAGATGGTTGAACTATTATATCATTTGTTGTGGTAGCGCCCAACCTTTTTATGTCGGGTCCCGTGCCGGATGATAAATGCCTCGCTAGGATTGGCGTGAAGGTCGGAACTATACCCGTGTTAACATATGCTTGCAGTGAGAGCGACTGTGTCAGACGGGATTACTGGCCGGTCACGGTGTCGTAGATGGAGGCCTCCTCTCGACGCTTATTTATTTAATATTATGTATCAGGACTATGAGATACGGACCATACACACCAAGAAAATAATATTCCAAAGAAACGAATATACGACACGGTATTCAACCCGTATTGTGGTTTTTGCCGATATTATCTTTTTACGACATCGAACTCAGATTTCGATACGATATCGTTATGACGAATTCTTTCATAATTCACTAAGGATTGTGAATTAAAGGATTGAAATATTACGAAATGATTCGTCAATATTTTTAAACGCCAAACGCCAGATCGAACGCCGCCTTTTCATGAAATTTTCTCGAGCAAATAAGCTTGGAATTAATTTCTATCTTAATTCCTTTATTAAAAGGACATATTTATTTAGTAAGTGTGAACTTATCACACCATTTTGAGATGAGTCGATTTTGAACGCTTTGAGACGTTAACGCCAACGCCTGAGACGCTTTGAAAATGAGTTTAATGCTCAGAAATTATAATAATTAATTTCCTATTAATATTTTATATAATTTCAGTATTATTAATTATTAAAAGTCGAATTTTCAGTTATTGAATTCGATAATTAGTTATTGAAATTTCCAAAACCCTAAGTTTATAAACTTTGGTTTTCATATGAAATGACACTATTAAATTATCATATGGTATCTAAACTTTATAATATGATATATATGAGTGTTATTAAGCTATGAAATCAGTTTTAGATTATTAAAATCGAAAACAGATTTTTATAAATTTCAAATCTAATTTTCAAATTAGGTTTCTTATGCATTAATTAATGCTATAATTTTATCCTATGATATTATTTAATATCTAAATCATATATTATGATATATATATGTATATTTGGATCGAAAATCACATGAGTATCAATAATAGGTGTATTTTATATTTTAATCCTATTTTTCCTAATTTAATATCTGTAATTTCAGATATGTGCAATATGTTTGATTTAATTATTTTAATGACTTGTATTATATATCTATGACCTATACTATGATTAATACATAGTATTAATGTTTAATAAAATTAAATCCTACCTATTTGAGCTAAATCACGCCATCATGCTTGGACAAAGCATGATGTGCACCTTTTTTCCACCCAATACATGAACACCTTTAAACCTAGCCTAATCATCACACTAATGGTCATCATTAAGTTGCAGATTTTCTCCCATTTCATGGCCAAAATCGGTGAGAGAGAGAGATAGTATAGGGGCGACTCTTCCCATTCACTCCATTCCTCACTATACACATTACTACACTCAACACTCACATTTCACTCTCACTCTCCTCCCATTTTCTCGCTCCAAATAGCCGAGCCTCTCTCCCCAGATTTTCAAAACTTCTTCTTCCTTTCTCCTTCATTTCTTCTCCTCAACCCTCCATACCATACTTGTTCCTCGATCCTATACCATACCAAGGTAAATGAGACACAAAGCTTCGATTTTTATCATCTTTGGTTCAAGAAAATCGAGCATGCTCTTATATATATTTTTGTATGTTCGAATGATATATGTATGTATACATATGTTTTAAATGTTCTTGAGCATGAGAATGTTGTTCTTGATGTTTTATTTTCAAATATATGAAAATATATGCTTAGATAATCATATGGTGTTATATGTGAAATGTATAAATGGATCTAGATGTTATGAAATTTTCAACCATATGATATGTTTAAAATTATTTTCAAAACTCAGTATAAAATGTTGATGATGACCGAATATATTCCAAGGTGTTTTAAGCATGGATTATTGATGTATAATATGGTTAGAACACATTGATATTATTTAGAAATTTTGAAAACCCTAACTTAAAGTTTAAAAATACCGTGAGTTATATATATATATTATACCTTGGTGTATAATTTTATTTCAAGCATGTGATGACATATTAATGCTTTAATGTATTGATTATATGTTATATGATTTAATTAGAATTTTGAAAACCATATGCTTAATTTTTAATTAGGCCGAGAGCATATTGAAAATATATGTTGATGTATGATTTTATTTTTGAACATGTAATGATGTTTTAATGCTTTAGTATATTATTTATGCATTGTATAAATTAATTAGAATTTTTGGAAATCAAATACTATTTTAAATCAAACAAACCGTGAGCTTGTAGCTCTTGAAGGTGATGATTTAATTAGTTTTGATAAATATTATGATGTTATATTAATATACTATAGTATATAAACATAGTATATAATTGTTGAATTTTTGAAAACCAAATACTAAATTTAATCGAAAAGCCGAGAGCTTGCAAAGCTCATATGGTGACGATTTAAATTATATTGGTTGATGTTATAATGTTACAATGTTATAATATAATGTTTATTGATGTAGGAATTTATTTAGAATTTTTAGAAATTGTTTGCTATTTATTGGGTAATTAACTTATATTACCGTGAATATTGTTACATATTGTGAAATAAATAGTTATGATGAACTATGGGTTATATAAATATTATATACTGATGTTGGGATGTTATTATAAGTATATATCAATTTTGGGAATTTTGGATGATTATTCCTATTATTGTGAATTACCGTGAATATATATATGTATATATATATAAATAATTAGCAAACAGTGTTATATGAATTTCATGAATTATATTCTGGACCATAGTGTATAATAATACACTATATGAATTTAGAAAATTTTCAAAAGTCATTTAGTATTTTTAATCTAATTATCGAAAATTTCGATAATATAAAAGGATTTTAAAATCCTTTTAAAACAGTTTATTTATGAAAATTTACTAAAATGATATTCTGGACAGTTTTAAATGTTACAAAATTTTATAAACATAGATTGCTATGTTTGAGACTAACGCTCATTTTATAACGGTTTAAAATACCAAAATACGCTTTTATTTATAAAAGAGGTATTAAAATGCTAAAATAATCATAAGTCCTCGATTTACAAGATAAATCGAGTAATAGGACTTTACGCTTTCAAATCGATCAAATTCGATTTATAAAACAAAATAGTAAGAAGTTACTATTATTAAAGGTCAAAATCGCCGACTTTGTCGATCAATGTCGACTTCGCTGACTTTCAAGTCAAACGACGATTATACATTTATAAATACGTCAAGACGCTGTAAGATATACTAATTGAGTATGATACCCATTAGTAAGAAAGGATTTCACAAATGAAATCCATATATCGAAAACGATTTATACGCTGAAAGATCTCAAGAACGAGAACAAGTCAATCGATACGCAGTTAGAGACGTATCAATTCACTAAGGAATTACCACATCGATATGAAATATCAAGTTTATCTTAGTTTTCGAAAGTCTCGAAGACTTGAGCGACGCACTAAAGCCTCGCCAGTAGCGTGGACGCAAACGCAATGACGGATTTTGACGAACAAACGAACCTAGACTTTACAACGAACCATAGTCCGTGGGCTTCCTTTCTTACCTCAAATGTGGACTTTATCTTCAAAAATATGACTTTATCACATACCAAATGAATTTATTTACAAGACTTATACTACAACTGCTTATCAAATGTTTTACCGCATTACCGCCAAAATATTTCGCTTTGTGTATGGATCCTATCTCATATGCCCGGTAGGCTGTGGAGATGGTTGAACTATTATATCAATTGTTGTGGTAGCACCCAACCTTTTAAATGTCGGGTCCCGTGTCGGATGATAAATGCCCGCTAGGATTGGCGTGAAGGTCGAACTATACCGTGTTAACATATGCTTGCAGAGTGACCGTGTGGTCAGACGGATTACGGCCGGTCACGGCGTCGTAGATGGGAGGCCTCCTCTCGACGCTTATTTAATTATTTATTATTATGTATCAGGACTATGAGATACGGACCATACACACCAAGAAAATGCTCGCCGAGCTATGTTTACTTAACCGAATGATTTGGTAAGCACAAGGCATTTTTAACTAAAACCCTCGCGACTTACCCAATATCGGCAAAGTAATCCAAATCAATCAAATGTTTTCGGCTTGAGCCCACTAAGTGCAATCTCTTGTACTTAGCCCCGCATGTTTGTTTTAAATGTGCAGTTGAGCTCGATGGTGATGATGGGAATGTGTTGAGGAGTCCAAAGGTCCTCGACCGATCTACTTGAATTTGTGGTTTATACTCAATGCATATCGTCATATATGTATTCACACACTTTCCGCCGCTATACTCTAAACTCCTTTATTTATGCTTCATATTACAAACTGCTGAGGTCCATCGGATCGGGCCAAGTTTTGGGGTCCGTGGCTAAACCTTTTCAAAACAATATAACATCATCTCATATTCGCTCAAGCATGTTAGCTTATTTTCACGCATCTCTATTTTATCCATGTAACCCCTAAAGTACTACTCCTAGTACTAGTCACCCTCCAACCGGGTTGGTTCGAATGGGTCGTGATGTATGGTATCGAGCGCTTTTGCTCTTTGAAAACCCAAATTCTTTTTATTATAAGTCTAGATCGAGTCACTGGACTTCTAGAAACCCACTGACTCCCCTCAACACTCCATCACATCGAGCTCAACCGGGAAAGAGGTAACTGCATTCCTTTCTCAAACTCATGAAATGGAAATTTTACATGATTGAACAATTGAATAGACTTTTGAAGGATTTGATTATTATGAAAATTTTTATGATAAAAATGAAAGTTGAGCAAGAAAATTTTTACCAAAACACTTTTAGTTGAACTAATGCAATACTCAAGTATCAATATGAAAGTACATGGTGGTACTAGTTGAATGATCAACATGGGATGAATGAATCCATTTTTGATATGCATACGAGTTGATTATGATTGCTATGTTGAAATCGTATTTCCAAAAATTTTCAATTGAAACATCTTTCCAACTTTCAAAATTTTATTTATGATGAACGATATGTTATCATAAGACGAACTTAGACTCTAAGGAGCATGTTCACGTATCGTAAAAGAACATAGAAGTACGAACTTCTTTTCCCTTACGAGAACAAAAGAACGATAGGAAGAATGAAAGTAACGATACCCTTGAGCAACGGACGACGGAAGACGAGCGAGAAGGATGGACGAGGACAACCTCAACCTTTAAGCTGAATGACGTCGGCACTCCATCACTACTTCGACACGAGTGACCAGCAACACGGATCACGACATGGACGTCACTACGGCTTCAGGATGTTCAGCCTCAACTTAAAGACCCGAAGATGATAGACGTATTACGTCGACATACGTCTCGTTTTGCAATATGGCACGATCGCGCAATTTCCTGTACTGCGCAGTAGATTTGTTTTAGCTAGATCTCTCTCGTTAGGACCCCGATTTACGCATGGTTTTCACCTGCGTACTCCTAACGCACTGATCTTCATTTGTTATGAAGAACAGAATCCTTAATTCTGCCTCCAGAATACGATAGAGCCCGTTGAACTCTAGTTCGAGTGTTTGGTATAGAATAAGGATCTCATAGCTCATATTAAGATGTTGTTGGCTTATGTATACGTTTGGGTAAGACTAAGAAGGTAAGTTGTGGTGAGTTTTGTGCAGTATGATGTTGCCTACCTTATAGACTTGCTTGACCTTATCTAGTTGCTTCAATGCTACGCTTAAGATATCCTCGCTCGCTTATTCGATGACGATAGTCGACTTATGTTAGTTTTATTCGTGATGATGGAGGAATGAGATATCTCGCGAGGAGGAGGATTGACCACACCCCACCCCGGAGGAGGAGGTGAGTATATATCGCCCAGCTTGATGTGCGCTGGGAAGACTTGGGTGAGTTCTCGCATATTATCTCCGCCTTTGGAGAGACGCCCGAGCTCACGGCGTGATCGACATGACGGCATCCAGCGCTTTCTAGCGATACTCCCCGCACTGGATGGATATGCTCGAGATATCGGGGATTACATCTACCGGGCGATAGGCAGCTACGACTTGGTGGGAGATCCGCCTGTGTTCGTGAGTCACCGACTTACGTATATAGCATTTACGGGGCAGCACCGAGAGGACCCTACCTCCCTCCCCGAGAGTATACCTGGCGGGATGAGTCGCCAGAGTGGCTGTACACAGAGGTTCCGAGGCGATCGACCCGGTGGTACCTCCGATCGATTCGACGAGGCGGACCTGCCGCTTAGAGAGGCAAGACGCCCTGCAGCCTTGGGAGAGCCGGTATTTCCACCCTTACCGCTTGGACACCCCGACGTCCACCAAGCACCACCTCCACCACCTATGGTCCCAGCCATACCACCACGAGCACTTTCATCTGACAAAGACGGATGAGAGTATCGATGCCTTCCTGTGCTATGACCCGACTCGAGTATGTTATATCCGATTCGCCCGACTACGAGCCTCGGCGAACGCGACCACCGCTTAACCCCATGCGAGATATACCGATGGTGGAAAGCAATAGAGCCGACCATCCAGGGACTACCCCGTATGGACATTTCCGACAAATAAGATGATTCGGAGGAAGAGGAAGACCCCGAGGAAGACACGGAATAGGGAAGGACCTCGTGAAGGCGCTTAGGCGACGCTTTAATTAGATTTGTTTTGTTATGTCTAGCGTGTGTGCTAGCTTTTCTTTTCTCTTGTTGCACCTTAGTTCTAAAACTCGAATCTCTTTTTAGGCCGTGTGGGCCGGATTTATGTTTCGCTACTCATTGTTTTTGAACATCCCGCCTATGGCGTAAATTTTGATATCTATATATACACCGACCCTAATAGGGCTTTTATGCAAGTTATGTTTGTTAAGAATGTTATACTGCTTGGGATCGCTTATGACAAGACCCGCAATGGTGAGTGAATGGGGTCGTGAAAAGAATAAATGCCTAATGCTTACTTGTTTCTCATAGCAAGATGCCTCCGAGAAGGAATCCGAGCAAGAACCCGAGAGGTAGAGGACGGGAAGGCCGAGAGGAAGGGTAGAGTCCCCAACAAGAGCCGAAGACAACCCCAACCACCACCTCCACCTCAACCCGATCGCAGATCGAAGAAATGTTTTAAGATGTAACCTCCTGCCTTTAACGGAAAGGCAACCCGGAAGAAGCCGAACAACGGGTCGTGGCTATTGAACGGATCTTTACCTTCTTAAGATGCACGGCACAAGAAAGGTCACGTGTAGTTACTTTCCACCGGTTGACCAAATGACTTCTCAGTGGGAGGCCGAAGAAGACTTTACAAAGCAGAATGTACCGGAGGAATTCTCGTGGAGGATTTCAAAAGAGAGTTGTATGAAAAGTATATCCCCAAAAGTTATAGGGAAAAGGCAGAATTTTTCCGCTAAAACAAGAAAAATTATCCAGAATCGACTCACGATCGCACTTTCTCGCGAGACGCCAAGATATGCGCCGGATCTAATAGACACCGACTTGAAGATGTCGGAAAAGTTCGTAAGTGGCTAAGAATGGAGATACGATGTCTCTCGCCACCCATGGAGACTGTCTCTACATCGAAGCTCTCGCACGAGCTTTAGATATAGAGGCGCCATGACCGAAAATAAGTCGGTGACATCTCACCACACAAAGGTAATCGGATAGAGGAAAAGGAAATCAGAGCCCAACCGCTGAAATAACAACCGCGAAACTACGGAGAAGCAAGTCACAAGCGCCTGTGGCAAGGAAACCCGCAAGCAGTTAGGACAAAGCCGAAGAGAGAGCACATGCTCCACCGCAAGGGACCACAGACCGCCAAGGCACCTCAATGCCCTAGATGCCATAGAGCACACAAGGGTGTGTGCACGGCAAACGTGGTAAGTCACTACAAATGCGGGCAACGGGCATTACGCCAACAATTGCCTCGATGTCATGTTCGGATGGAAGGCCGAACCAACCGGCAATGCTCACCATTGAGGGCTATACACCACCCCAACCACCGCAGCTAGCCCAAATTTCAACCCCAAAGAACTCCAAAGGGCAAACACCCCACCTCAACAACAACAACTCCAAAGAATAGCAATAAAGGGCACCGCCACAACAACAAATCCAAGAATAAAGAAGGGCAGCAGCCACCGCCACAACAAAGAAGAGAGGCGACACCACCGCATTAACGCCAAAGAATGGCAAAGAACCAGCCAGCAACAACCGCCAAATCAGCCAGACTAGCGCCTGTCACCTCAAATGGCTCAGTTAGAGCCTACGCCCGCATAGGAGGCAGAATCTAATGTAACCAAGGAAACTCGCGTATGGGAGTTCTTCTCAACCCACCGTTATAGTATTGTTCGACACGGTGCTTCGCATTCTTTTATTGCAAAATCATGCGAGAAATGCTGGGCCTTAGGTCTGAAAAATCAAGCCGTGATATGAGAATCTCATCGCCTATAGGAGGGATTATGACCATACCCACTTTTGCTCGAACCTAGAGTCGACATTAGATCACTTAAGGTTCGCTAACGATCTAAACATAATACCCATGGATGATGTAGACATAATCCTAGGAATGGATTGGTTAGCTAAGAATCATTCCACGATTCTCCGTAAGGAAAGGAAAATTTCGCTTCACTTTCCTCGACGAGAAGTTACGATTTTCACCGAATCGCACGGGAAGGAGGATTCCGATAGTATCGAAGACTACAAGCTAGGAGGATGATGAACCGTAAGGATGCCATGCATTCCTTGTTTATTTAAACGATGAGGATAAACCCGGCGGGTAGAAGACATTGAAGTTGTCCAAGAATTTTCTGACGATTTCGAGAATCTACCAGACTACCTCCCGATAGACAACTAGAGTTTACCATCGACTTGGAGCCGTGATCAGCCCCAAAGGTCGGCGCCCTATAGGATGGCCCCAAGGAGCTAGAAGAGTGAAAATCCAAATCCAAGAGCTTTTGGATCTAGGATTTATTAGCCGAGTGTTTCACCTTGGGAGCGCTGCTTTATTTGTTAAGAAAAGGATGGTTCTTTGAGGATGTGCATCGATTATAGGAGCTAAATAAGATGACACTAAAGAACAAATACCCTTTACCCGCAATGATGACTGCTTGATCAATTGCGGCGGAGCGGTGTATTCTCGAAAATTGATCTTAAGTCGATACCACCAGCTGAAAATACGGTCCGACGATGTACCTAAGACCGCATTCAACCGTATATGGCCACTATGAGTTCATAGTTATGCCATTCGGATTAACCAATGCACCACCCGTATTCATGGACCTCATGAATGTAGTATTTCATCCATTCCTCGGATAAATTGCTTTGGTCTTCATAGATGATATCCTTATTTACTCAAGAATGAAGAGGATCATATGAACATCTACGAACGGTTTTACAAACCTTGAGAAATGAAAGACTCTTTGCTAAGTTTAGCAAATGCGAAGTTTTGGTCAAGGAAGTTATGTTCCTTGACACATTGTGTCTCAATAAGGCATAAAAGTAGATCCAACAAAGTAGAGGCTGCAAGAATGGAAATCACCCAAGACTCAAGACGAGATTAGAAGTTTCAGATTAGTCACTACTATAGGAGATTCATCAAGGATTCTCCAAGATTGCAAGGCCAATAACCCGCCATCTCCGGAGGAATCAAGTTCAATCGACGACGAAAAGTAGATGAGTTTCCAAATACTCAAAGAGAAATTGACCAAAGGCACCAGCCTAGCATCCCGTGTTTTACAAGGGTATGTGGTCTATACGCACGCATCTAAGACCGGACTGGGTTGTGTTTTGATGCAAGAAGGAAAGGTGATAGCTTATGCATCCCGACAACTCAGACCCCACGAACTGAACTACCCAACTCACGATTTGGAATTAGCAGCTGTAGTTCATGCACTGAAAATTTGGAGACACCATCTCTACGGTGTGAGATGTGAAATCTTCACAGACCATAAAAGTTTGAAGTATTTCTTCGAACAAAGGGATCTGAATATGAGACAAAGAAGATGGCTTGAACTGGTAAAAGATTACGACTGTGGTATTAACTATCACCCGGGCAAGGCGAATGTAGTAGCTGACGCCTTGAGTCGTAAGAGCCATACCAAGTTAGGATGTCTCTTGTACAAGAGGAAAACTCGCCAAGAGTTTGGCAGATGAAGATTGAACTGGTTGAACCACCCAGACAATTGTGAGTCAGATCGCTACACTCACACCGAAATCGATCTAAGAAAAGAATTGTCGAGAGACAGAGGATTGAGGAAAAGTTGAAAGATCCGAGAAAGACTAAGGTCCAAGGATTCAAAATTTTCAAGAGGCACCGGATAACGCCTTATTGTTTGAAGGTAGGATATGCTCCTCGACGACGCAGAGCTTCGTAACGAAATCATGAGCGAGGCTCACGATACGCCCTACACCGCCCACCCGTAGTACTAAGACGTACCAGACCGAAAGAAAAATTTTGTGGAAGGCATGAAACGAGGCATAGCTTCTTTCAGAGAACGCCTTGTTTGTCAACAAGTGAAAGCACTACACCAACGTCCCTATGGGAAATTACAACCGTTGGAAATCCCCGAATGGAAGTGGGACGATATAACGATGGACTTCGTTACAAGCTTACCCAAATCGAGAAGAGGAAACACAGCCATATGGGTAGTTGTGGATAGACTTACTAAAAGTGCTCACTTTCTACCTATTCAAAGCACTTATGGATCTGATAAGTTGGCCCAGCTGTACGTTAAGGAAATTGTACGACTACATGGAGTGCCAAAATCTATTACCTCTGATCGAGACTCCAAGTTCACATCCAGATTCTGGATTAGCTTGCAGCGAGAACTGGGTACGAGGTTAAACTTCAGTACAGCATTCCACCCACAAACCGATGGACAGTCGGAGAGAACGATCCAAACCCTAGAAGATATGCTTAGAACTGTAATTTTGGATCGAGGTGCAAAATGGGAAGATATTTTACCTCTGATTGAATTTGCTTACAACAACAGCTATCAAGCGACGATAGGCATGGCCCCATACGAAGCCTTGTATGGCAAGAAGTGTAGATCACCGCTTTATTGGGATGAAGTCGGTGAGAGGAAAGTTATAGGCCTGATGCGCGAGCGAGATGATCGAAATCGCTCGACAAATTAGGACGAGGATAAAAGAGGCTCGTGATGATGTAAATCTTACCGACACGCTGTAGGTCCGAAAGCTACGATTTGAGGATGGAGACAAAGTATTTTTAAAGTCTCTCCATCAAAAGGGATTGTCAGGTTTGGCCTGACAGGAAAGCTTAGACCCCGTTTCATAGGACCTTATGAGATCCTAGAAAGGATAGGTCCAGTAGCTTATAGGTTGGCTCTTCCGCCAAACCTAGGGAATGTGCATAATGTTTTCCACGTCTCGCAATTACGAAAATACGTTCACGACCCAAAGCACGTGATTCGCCAAGACGACGTGATCCTCGAGCCGCACATGAGCTATAAGGAAGAACCCGCAGCCATACTTGACCACAAAGTCCAAAGAACTACGAGCAAGTCGATTCCGTTAGTTAAAGTGTCATGGAGACACCACTACGTGCGAAGAAGCCACGTGGGAGCTTGAAGAAGAATGAGAGAAAAATACCCCACTTATTTTTCTAAAGGTATACAAATTTCGGACTAAATTTTTCGTAAGGGGTGGAATGTAATATTCCAAAGAAACGAATATACGATTACGGTATTCAACCCGTAATTGTGGTTTTGCCGATATTATCTTTTTACGACATCGAACCTCAGATTTCGATACGATATCGTTATGACGAATTCTTTCATAATTCACTAAGGATTGTGAATTAAAGGATTGAAATATTACGAAATGATTCGTCAATATTTTTAAACGCCAAACGCAGATCGAACGCCGCCTTTTCATGAAATTTTCTCGAGCAATAAGCTTGGAATTAATTTCTATCTTAATTCCTTTATTAAAAGGGACATATTTATTTAGTAAGTGTGAACTTATCACGACCATTTTGAGATGAGTCGATTTTGAACGCTTTGAGACGTTAACGCCAACGCCTGAGACGCTTTGAAAAATGAGTTTAATGCTCGGGAAATTATAATAATTAATTTCCTATTAATATTTTATATAATTTCAGTATTATTAATTATTAAAAGTCGAATTTTCAGTTATTGAATTCGATAATTAGTTATTGAAATTTCCAAAAACCCTAAGTTTATAAACTTTGGTTTTTCATATGAAATGACACTATTAAATTATCATATGGTATCTAAACTTTATAATATGATATATATGAGTGTTATTAAGCTATGAAATCAGTTTTTAGATTATTAAAAATCGAAAACAGATTTTTATAAATTTCGAAATCTAATTTTCGAAATTAGGGTTTCTTATGCATTAATTAATGCTATAATTTTATCCTATGATATTATTTAATATCTAAATCATATATTATGATATATATATGTATATTTGGATCGAAAATCACATGAGTATCAATAATAGGTGTATTTTATATTTTTAATCCTATTTTTCCTAATTTAATATCGGTAATTTCGTATATGTGCAATATGTTTGATTTAATTATTTTAATGACTTGTATTATATATCTATGACCTATACTATGATTAATACATAGTATTAATGTTTAATAAAAATTAAATCCTACCTATTTGGAGCTAAATCACGCCATCATGCTTGGACAAAGCATGATGTGCACCTTTTTCCACCCAATACATGAACACCTTTTAAACCTAGCCTAATCATCACACTAATGGTCATCATTAAGCTGCAGATTTTCTCCCATTTCATGGCCAAAATCGGAGAGAGAGAGAGATAGTATAGGGAGACTCTTCCCATTCACTCCATTCCTCACTATACACATTACTACACTCAACACTCACATTTCACTCTCACTCTCCTCCCATTTTCTGCTCCAAATAGCCGAGCCTCTCTCCCCGATTTTCAAAACTTCTTCTTCCTTTCTCCTTCATTTCTTCTCCTCAACCCTCCATACCATACTTGTTCCTTGATCCTATACCATACCAAGGTAACGAGACACAAAAGCTTCGATTTTTATCATCTTTGGTTCAAGAAAAATCGAGCATGCTCTTATATATATTTTTGTATGTTCGAATGATATATGTATGTATACATATGTTTTAAATGTTCTTGAGCATGAGAATGTTGTTCTTGATGTTTTATTTTCAAATATATGAAAATATATGCTTAGATAATCATATGGTGTTATATGTGAAATGTATAAATGGATCTAGATGTTATGAAATTTTCAACCATATGATATGTTTAAAATTATTTTCGAAAACTGTATAAAATGTTGGATGATGACCGAATATATTCCAAGGTGTTTTAAGCATGGATTATTGATGTATAATATGGTTAGAACACATTGGATATTATTTAGAAATTTTTGAAAAACCCTAACTTAAAGTTTAAAAATACCGTGAGTTATATATATATATTATACCTTGGTGTATAATTTTATTTCAAGCATGTGATGACATATTAATGCTTTAATGTATTGATTATATGTTATATGATTTAATTAGAATTTTTGAAAACCATATGCTTAATTTTTAATTAGGGCCGAGAGCATATTGAAAATATATGTTGATGTATGATTTTATTTTTGAACATGTAATGATGTTTTAATGCTTTAGTATATTATTTATGCATTGTATAAATTAATTAGAATTTTTGGAAATCAAATACTATTTTAAATCAAACAAACCGTGAGCTTGTAGCTCTTGAAGGTGATGATTTAATTAGTTTTGATAAATATTATGATGTTATATTAATATACTATAGTATATAAACATAGTATATAATTGTTGAATTTTGAAAACCAAATACTAAATTTAATCGAAAAGCCGAGAGCTTGCAAAGCTCATATGGTGACGATTTAAATTATATTGGTTGATGTTATAATGTTACAATGTTATAATATAATGTTTATTGATGTAGGAATTTATTTAGAATTTTTAGAAATTGTTTGCTATTTATTGGGTAATTAACTTATATTACCGTGAATATTGTTACATATTGTGAAATAAATAGTTATGATGAACTATGGGTTATATAAATATTATATACTGATGTTGGGATGTTATTATAAGTATATATCAATTTTGGGAATTTTGGATGATTATTCCTATTATTGTGAATTACCGTGAATATATATATGTATATATATATAAATAATTAGCAAACAGTGTTATATGAATTTCATGAATTATATTCTGGACCATAGTGTATAATAATACACTATATGAATTTAGAAAATTTTCAAAAGTCATTTAGTATTTTTAATCTAATTATCGAAAATTTCGATAATATAAAAGGATTTTAAAACCTTTTAAAACAGTTTATTTATGAAAATTTACTAAAATGATATTCTGACAGTTTTTAAATGTTACAAAATTTTATAAACATAGATTGCTATGTTTGAGACTTAACGCTCATTTTATAACGGTTAAAATACCAAAATACGCTTTTATTTATAAAAGAGGTATTAAAATGCTAAAATAATCATAAGTCCTCGATTTACAAGATAAATCGAGTAATAGGACTTTACGCTTTCAAATCGATCAAATTCGATTTATAAAACAAAATAGTAAGAAGTTACTATTATTAAAGGTCAAAATCGCTGACTTTGTCGATCAATGTCGACTTCGCGACTTTCAAGTCAAACGACGATTATACATTTATAAATACGTCAAGACGCTGAAGATATACTAATTGAGTATGATACCCATTAGTAAGAAAGGATTTCACAAATGAAATCCATATATCGAAAACGATTTATACGCTGAAAGATCTCAAGAACGAGAACAAGTCAATCGATACGCAGTTAGAGACGTATCAATTCACTAAGAATTCACCACATCGATATGAAATATCAAGTTTATCTTAGTTTTCGAAAGTCTCGAAGACTTGAGCGACGCATCAAAGCCTCGCCAGAAGCGTGGACGCAACGCAATGACGGGATTTTGACGAACAAACGAACCTAGACTTTTACAACGAACCATAGTCCGTGGGCTTCCTTTCTTACCTCAAACGTGGACTTTATCTTCAAAATACGACTTTATCACATACCAAATGAATTTATTTACAAAGACTTATACTACAACCGCTTATCAAATGTTTTACCGCATTACCCGCCAAAATATTTCGCTTTGTGTACGGATCCTATCTCATATGCCCGGTAGGGCGTGGAGATGGTTGAACTATTATATCAATTGTTGTGGTAGCACCCAACCTTTTAAATGTCGGGTCCCGTGTCGGATGATAAATGCCCGCTAGGATTGGCGTGAAGGTTGGAACTATACCGTGTTAACATATGCTTGCAGAGAGGACCGTGTCAGACGGATTACGGCCGGTCACGGCGTCAGACGGGAGGCCTCCTCTCGACGCTTATTTAATTATTTATTATTATGTATCGTGACTATGAGATACGGACCATACACACCAAGAAAATGCTCGCCGAGCTATGTTTACTTAACCGAATGATTTGGTAAGCACAAGGCATTTTTAACTAAAACCCTCGCGACTTACCCAATATCGGCAAAGTAATCCAAATCAATCAAATGTTTTCGGCTTGAGCCCACTAAGTGCAATCTCTTGTACTTAGCCCCGCATGTTTGTTTTAAATGTGCAGTTGAGCTCGATGGTGATGATGGGAATGTGTTGAGGAGTCCAAAGGTCCTCGACCGATCTACTTGAATTTGTGGTTTATACTCAATGCATATCGTCATATATGTATTCACACACTTTCCGCCGCTATACTCTAAACTCCTTTATTTATGCTTCATATTACAAACCGTTGAGGTCCATCGGATCGGGCCAAGTTTTGGGGTCCGTGGCCTAAACCTTTTCAAAACAATATAACATCATCTCATATTCTGCTCAAGCATGTTAGCTTATTTTCACGCATCTCTATTTTATCCATGTAACCCTAAAGTACTACTCCTAAGACTAGTCACCCTCCAATCAAGTTGGTTCTAATGGGTCGGACATGAAATGGTATTATTTTATCCTATGAATGGGTCGAAAATGACATTTTGTTTGCACTCACAAAATACACTCTCCATTTCTCTCCCATTCTCCTCTGAAAAACCGAGAACCCCTCCACCATTTTCGAAAGTTTTCATCTTCTTTCTTCTCCATTTCTTCTTCACCAAGCTTGATACCTCCATTGTTCTTGTGATTCCATACCATCCTCAAGGTAAACAAGACCCTAGTACCGATTTCATCTCACATTTTGCAAGAAAAATCGAGTGTATACCTATATGGATTTATATGTGTGTTTCGAATGTTATACATATATATTTGTATGGTTTAAATGTTCTTATGGATGAGCTATGTTGTATATGGTTCTTGATGATTTTTATTTTCAAAAATATGTGAATATATGTTAGAATAATCATATAGTGATGTATATTAAATTTTTGGAATGGATCTAACACATATAGGATGTTTTGAAACTTTGAGCATGTTTAATAAAATTTTCGAAAGCCTTATAAAATGATTTTGTAATGACCGATTGTTGCTTATTTATTTTAGTAATGGATTATTGATCTATGATATGTTTTGAACCTATGGTATGTTAATTAAATTTTTGAGAAACCCTAACTATATTTGTTAAAAATACCGAGAGCTATTTGTGTCATACCTTAGTGTATTAATGCTTTAATATATATATTATGTGATGTATGATTTTGTTGAAATTTTTGGAAATCAAATACCTATTTAAATCAAATAAACCGAAGCTATGGCTTGAGAATGGTGATGATTTAATTGGGTTTTGATAATTAAATGATGATATATTATTATACTATAGTATATAAGCATAGTGTATAATTGTTAGAATTTTTGGAAATCAAATACCAATATTATCAAAAAAGCCGTGAGTTATATGCTCAATAAGGTGATGATTTAATTGGTTTTGATGATTGTTATGATGTTATAATTTTGTACTATAGTATATAATCATAATATATAATTGTTGGAATTTTTGAAAACCAAAAATAAAAAATAATCAAAAAAGCCGAGAGCTTATATGCTCATATGGTGATGATTTCAATTGGTTTGGTTAATATTATGATGTTACAATGGTATAATATAATGTTTGATCATGTTATGATTAATTAGAATTTTTGGGAATTATTTGATAATTGTTTGGTATTATTTCGAAATTACCGTAAGTATTGATTAGTTTATTCATGAATAAATGGTTGTGATGGACTATAGGTTATAATTGTGATATATATTAATATTGGGACATTATACTATGTGTATATCAATTTTGGGAATTTTTGGGCAATTATCCCTAATTTTCAAAAATTACCGTAGCACATATATATATATATATGTTAATAAATGACAAACAATATCATACGGATAATGTTTAATCTTATTCTGGACCATAGTGTATAATAATACACTATATTAATTTAGAAAAATTTTCGAAAGTCATTTGATAATTTTAAATTAATTACCGAGAAATTCGAATAATTATAAGGGTTTTTAAATCCTTTTTAATTCAGTTTAATAATAAATTTTATGTCTAATAATTATTTTAGACATATTTGGACTTTACAAAATTTTATAAACATAGATTACTATGTTTGAGACAAACGTTTATTTAATAACGTTTTTAAATCGAAAATATACGTTTTAATTATTAAAAGGATTAATAATTACGAAAATTATTTATAAGTCCTTTGATTTACGTGATAAATCGAGAAATAGGACTTCACGATTTTAAATCGATCAAATTCGATTTATAAAATGAAATGGTAAGAAATTACTATTTAAAAGTTAAAATTGTTGACTTTTTTTGACCAGTGTCGACTTCGTTGACTTTTAAAGTCAACCGCACGATTATATCGCTCGATAAATACGCCAAAATGCGTAAGATGTACTAATTGAGTATAATAATTATAGTAAGAAAAGATTTCACAAATGAAATCTTTATATCGAGAAACGATTTATACGCCAACGCTTAAACCGGAAAGGTTAAACCGAATAGTCGAACGATCTCAAGAACTAGAACGGTTCAATCAATTATGTATTTGAAAGCGTATTGAATTCATCGAGGAATTCAGTTTACATCGATATAGAATATCGAATTTATCTTAGACTTTGCGAGTCTCGATAAGCGTGACAACGTACTAAAATATCGCTTTTGCGTAAAGGTGTGGACGCGAACGAGATGATCGGACAATGACAAAGCAAACAAACCTAGGACTCAGTTTACGACAAATTATAGTCCAGGTGGGCTTTCTTTTCAAACAACAGTGACTATGCTACTCTTTACAAATGAATTCATTTACAGCACTATTCCAACTGTTTCTCAAGTGTTTACAATATTACCTGCCAAATATATTCTGTTTTGTGTGGATCCTATCTGGCGTGAAGGTTGGAACTATATGTTATGAATTTTGTTGGGTCGCGCCCAACCTCCTTATGAAATTAATATCGGGTCCTGAGCCGGAGGTTAATGCCCGCTAGGATCGGCGTGAAGGTTGGAACGATATGATTGTTAACGTACACTGAACGGACCGTGTGTTATGTGGGCCACTTGTCGGTTCCGCGCCGCTGAGGAGGCCTCCTCACGACGCTTGAACATTTGATCTTCGACATTATGATGAATTATGATATCGGATACGGATCATACACACCAAGAAAATGCTCGGCCGAGCGATGTTTACTAACCGAAAATGTTTTAGTAAGCACAAGCATTTCAACTAAAACCCTCGTGTTTACCTCGATATTGGCAACAGAATTCAAATATTATCAAATGTTTCGCATGAGTCCACCGAGTGCAATATTTGTACTTAGCCCCGCATATTTGTTTTAAATGTGCAGTTGAGCTCGATGGCGATGATGGAGGATGTGTTGAGGAGTCAAGTGTCCTCGACCGCTTTATTTAGAATTTGTTTTCACCTCAATACATATCATCACATATGTATTCACACACTTTCCGCCGCTAAACTCGAACTCTTTACATTATGTTTATCGCTTTGAACTATTGAGGTCCATCGATCATGGTAAGTCTTTGGTCTCACGACCTAAACCATTTTAATTATCGAGATATCATGTCATGTTATGTATGTTCAAGCATGCTAGTTTTCAATTGATAGTATCTTTATCTTAGCCTTTCTCGTCTCTACAATACTATTCCTAGTATTGGTCACCCTCCATCCGGCTATCCGGGGGGTCGTGACATAAATATAAGATACATTAATTAAATAATAAAATAACATAATAAACTATAGGATAAAATAAAATAATTGTCTCATGAGCAATAGAGGTACAAAATTTCATGCTAAGGTATGAGTTGTAATTTTGATTTTTACACCAAGATATGTTATAATTTTAAGAAGATAAGATATGATGAATAATTAAAGTATAGGATAAGATTAAAATTGTCTCATGTACAACTTGCATGGATCAAAAATTAAGGAGATAAGAATGAGTTGTAATTTTTGACTTTATATTAAGATATTTTATAAATTAATGATTAAATACACTTTATAACATCTATAAATAGGAGACCACCCCCATTATACCATCATAACCGAAAATAGTAAGGAAATAGGAAGAAAAATAGAGAGAAAAAAATAGAGAGTGTTCTCCAAAATACTCTTCGACCATAAGTAGAAAAACGTCGCCAACGTCGACCAAAATCAAATAGAAGGTTAGAAACCCTACAACTCTTATTATTTTATGCAAAAAAAATTAGAAATTCATATGTGATATGTTTTGTTACATGCTTTTGAAAATTATGTGACATACGTGAAATTTATGCTATATGTTTAAGTTGTTAATTAAATACGTTTATATGATGGTTATAAGCTTGTATCATGATTTTAATAACAAAGTTTGGCATGTTATGAAATTTTATACCATGATCGAAATTACGTAAGATTCATATGTTGATGAACATAAAATTTAATTGTTGTTTTGAGCATGAAATAAGGATAGTATTTCATGTTTAAAATTTTATGATTTTATGTGGAAATTTTTGGAAAAATATGGAATATTATGTTATGAGACTTTCGAAAATTATAGAACATGAAATATTGATGTACAAGTTGTATATGATGAATATTATGTCATATTATTAATATATGATGATAATAATATATTATGTGAATTAATTAGAATTTTCGAAAAATATATTAAAATTTTCAAAAATTGTGATATAAAAAATATGATATCTCATGGTATGTGATATGTGAATCATACGATATGATACGTGAAAAGTTGAGACGTAGGAAAATATGTCTGTAAATACGTAGAATTTGAGTATATACGTAAGATGAGAAGTAAAGTCAGTACGTGAAGAAGTTAGTTATGAAATTAAGATTCGTACGTTACGCCGAATGATTTAAACTAAGGAAAGAATGAAAGGATAGTACGTTCGTTGGTTTGGATCGATTATTCTTGCGAAGCATGATGATATGCTAAAATCTCGTTTCTTACGTTGATAAGGTTTGACTCGAAGGAGAACAGAAACGGAAAAGTAAAACCCTAGTGACATAAGAACTTTAAGTTCTTGAGGTGGGCTTTCTTATCAAAACCATTTACGAGCTTTCTTGGAAAATCATTTACTGTTATTACTTTACTGTTTTTCTGCAAAAGTTGAGATACGATATTGTCTGCCAAAAATGTTTTATGTTTTGTAAATGTCCATTCGGGTTGCCGGGGCAACAGGAAGTTACGAATTAGGATCCTATGCTAGAGGAGTAAGGGAGAAATCCTAGCTAGTGGTCAGGTACACGTGTTGGGCCTCCGAACATTTGGGCGGTCATGCTCGAACATTGGCGGTTAGTTTGCGTCCGGGTGAAGGAGGCCTCCTCCGGCGATTTATCCATAGCCAACTTGGAATATACGTTGTTGTGATGAGAAAATGACTGGCAAGTCGACTTTGAGAAATGATGAATGTTTTTAGTAAGAACAAGGCCTTTTCAATAAAACCCTCAGTGTCTTACCGTGATGAGGCGCATAATATTTCAAAAGTAAAATGTTTTCGCATGTGTCCACCGAGTGTATCTTTGTACTCACCGCATATTTGTTTTAATTGTGCAGTTGAAATGGTGATGGAACAGAATGGAGTTGAGTGGAATCTTTGCTAAGTAGTATGAAGTATTTTTGGTTCGCCTTGAGAATGCATCTCCATATGCATGTCTCACACGTTTTATTCCGCTACCAAACTCTTGAAACTCTGTTATAGTTTGTTACTATGTTAAGTTTTAATATTCCTGTTGAAAGCTTTGTAAGAGTTGCTGTTTTGTCCAAACGTTCATATCAACTCTTTATATAAAGTTATTTTGCTCCATCCTTGATCTCGTTTATGTTTGGAGATATCCATACTTCTTCGTAGATGAAATGAGTTGAAAACCTTATTCTTTCATATTTATTTAATCCAAACCCCAAGTCACGGTCCGGTAAGGATAAGCCAAGCCGGGCTGTGACAGAGTTCAAGGAGGAAGTGTACAAGAAGTACATTCCTAAGAGCTACCGTAAGAAGAAAGAACACGAGTTCTACAATCTACGACAAGGAAAGACCACGGTCACATTTTACGACCGTGCATTCTGCGAGATGTCGCGGTATGCATCTCAACTGTTTGACACTGACGAGAAGAGAGCTGAAAAGTTCTGAAAGATACTCCGTGCTGCGATCCTCGCCAATCAGTTGGAAATTGACGCGAATACGTAACCTAGAATCAAATGTGAAAATGAACGACAAATAGATAGGATGTATACTCCAATACTTGAAGTCGACCCAAAGAGCAATTCGCATCAACAACACGGGAGCGATGAATGACACACGAACGAGGGATGAATGCCTCGTCGATAAGTCGATAATTGAATTTCTTGGCAAACCAAAAGAAATTCGAAGAGCTCTTAAAGAGAATAAAACTCACTAATAAATTTAAAATCAAAGCTTAATATTTTGTGGGTTTACAAACCTTTATATAGGCTGAAAATTTAACTGCTTTGCTCGAGCTCTTATAATTGGTTCACTGGGAACACGAACCAAGTCGGAAATCGACGAACTTTAGGTTGCATCACTTTATCATGAGATCAGAGTGTCACTAGCTGGTCATGGAAATTTGACCTATCGTGAGGCCCTTAATAGAACATTAGACATTGAGGCTGCCTTGCCTTAGGATAGGATTGTCGATGTACATCCACCGAATCACCAAGGAGATCGTGGAAAGAGAAAGTGAGAAGGACCCTACCAAGGTCAAGGACCAAATTCTGGCCAGGCCAACACAAGGCCATGACAAGGGAGTAATGTGCCATCTAGGCACGAACAAGGCAATGGACGCACCATAGTACCCACGCCATGGAGGAAACTAAATATTCGTGAAACTCCCATATGCCCTAAGTGCCATAGGAGTCACAAAGCGAGTCTACATGTTCACAAATGATGAATGTTTCAAATGTGTCCGTAGGGTCACTACTCGTGGACTCGCCTGTGGATGCGCCAATGAGAGAATGGTCATCCCAATGTACCGGATCGAGTCCAACAAACCGCTATCCAAGCTTAACTGCTCCAAAGAACAAACCCCGATCCAGTACTTTCAACTGAATCAGCGACCATATCAACCACGGCGGCAACAACAACAACAATGGCGACAGCTGCAACAACAGTACCGCCAACTCCAACAACAACCGCAGCAACAGTACCACCAACGACAGCAACATCATCAACAACAGCAACCCCCCAGCAAACTAGGGCCTACGCCCTCAACCAAGAAAGGGAATTTCCGCAGGAGCCGCCAAGGGACCAAGGAAACTTGGCAGGTATGGGAATGCTCATCCAATCGCTCGTTATCCTCTCGTTGACATCGCGCCTCGCGTTCTTTTATTGCTGAAGCATACGTAGAGAACTTAGAATTAGATCCTAAACGCGCTGAACAAATCATGAGAATATCTTCTCCAGTAGGAGGTATAAGAACGGTAACCCACACATGCTCGAACCTAGAACTTGGACTAGGTTTACTTCAGGTCATGACAGATAATCTTCACGTCATACCTATGATAGATGTGGATATAATCCTAGAGATAGATTGGTTAACCGAACATAATGGGACTATCCCTTGCAATGAAAGGAAGATTAATTTACAACATCTCATAAAGAAACCTATAGACTTTCACGAGATCAGCATGGGAAGAAGAGTCCCAATCATATCCGCGCTATAAGCAAGGGCATTGTTGAACAAGACAGAGAACCACACCTACCTCGTCTATCTCCAAGAGAAAGATCATAATGAGAGAAGGATAGAAGACGTCCCGATCGTGAAGGAATATCCCGATGTATTTCCAGACGAACTACCGGGATTACCGCCAAACCTACAGATTGAGTTCACGATCGACCTTGAACCAAGTTCTGCCCCTGTGTCGAACGCCCCATATCGGATGGCACCAAAATAACTTGAGGAATTGAAGATCCAGCTACAAGAACTCTTGACCTAGGTTTCATTAGACCTAGTGTGTCTCTGTGGGGAGCACCTGTCCTTTTTGTGAAGAAAAAGGATGGTACACTGAGAATGTGCATAGACTATCGAGAGTTAAACAAGATAACTCTTAAGAATAAGTATCCTTTGCCTCGAATCGACGATCCGCTTGATCGCCTTAAGGGAGCAGAGTCTTTTCAAATATAGATCTAAAGTCGATACCATCAACTAAGGATTAGACCAGAAGATGTACCTAAAACGGCTTTCCGTACAAGGTATGGTCATTTCGAATTCATCGTTATGCCATTTGGACTTACAATTTCCCCGACAGTATTTATTGATATCATGAATAGGGGTATTTCACCCATACTTAGACAAATTTGTCTTAGTATTCATAGACGATAACCTAGTATACTCCAAGAATAACCAAGAACGCGAAGAGCACTGGAGGACTGTGCTGCAAACGTTGAGGCAAGAGCAACTCTTCGCCAAGTTTAGCAAGTGTGAGTTTTGGTTAGGCGAAGTGACATTCTTAGGTCACATTGTGTCCGCCGGGGGAATCAATGTAGACCCATCGAAGATCGATACAGTTCGAGAATGGGAGTCACCAAAAGAACCCGAATGAAATTCGGAGCTTCTTAGGACTTACCGGCTACTATCGAAGATTTATTGAAGGATTTTCAACGATAGCCCGACCCATGACCAAATTGTTGAGAAAAGGAATCAAGTACACTTGGACCGCTGAGTGTGAGGCTAGTTTCAGAGATTGAAGGAGTTGTCGACAACAAGACTGTATCAAAGATTCAAATGATAAGGAGTACACAATCTACACAGACGCTTCGAAGAATGGGCTAGGATGTGTTCTGATGCAAGAAGGCAGAGTTATTGCTTATGCTTCAAGGCAATTACGCCTACATGGGTTGAACTATCCTATGCACGACCTGGAATTAGCAACGGTCGTACATGCCTTAAAGATTTGGAGACACCATCTCTATGGAGTTAGATGTGAGATCTATACTGACCATAAAAGCCTGAAGTATTTCTTTGAGCAGAAAGATCCTTAACATGAGGCAACGTAGATGGTTAGAGCTGGTGAAAGATTACGACTGTGGCATCAATTACCACCCAAGCAAGGCTAATGTTGTAGCCGATGCCTTAAGTCGCAAATCTCACCCTAGTTTAGGATGCCTCCTCAGTTATGAGGAGATGCTTATAAACGAATTTCAGAGGAGTAACATCGAAGTTATAGAGCCACCGAGATGATAAAAGGCTGTATTGCGACGTTGATTGCGATTCCGGACTTAAGAGTCCGAATCCTAGAAGCTCAGAGGAAGAGCAAGAAGCTAGTGAAAGTACAAGCCAAGATCAAGGACAATGACCACAAGAATTTTAGAGTAGTAACATATGATTTTTTGCTATATGACGGGAGAGTGTGTATTTTCTAAAAGACAAAGGGTTTAAGAGTGAGATCTTGAGAGAAGCCCATGAGACGTCTTACACTGCACATCCCAGAAGCACCAAAGTGTACCAAGATCTTGAGAGAAGCCCATGAGACGTCTTACACTGCACATCCCAGAAATTTTGGTGGGATGGAATGAAGCGAGACGTAGCTTCATTCTTAAAACATTGTTTGACGTGTCAACAAGTGAAAACACTCCACCAGCGACCGTATGGAACCCTATAATCGCTGGACATATCAGAATAGAAACGAGAGAATACAGCCATGGATTTTTATACCGGGCCACCCAAATCAATAAAAGAAAATACCGCTAATTAGATTATGATCGATCGTTGACCAAGAGCACGTATTTCTTACCGATCCTAATAACATTTGGATCAGGTATATTAGCACAATTGTACGTTCGAGGAATCATAAGTTTGCAAAGAGTTCTAAAGACTATCGCGTCTGATAGAGATTCAAAATTTACATCCAGATTCTGGATGAGCTTACAAAGGGAATTGAGAACTCAATTGTATTTCAAGATCGTGTTTCACCCAAAACGGTTAGACAATCCGAGAGGACCATTCAAATGCTTGAAGACATGTTGAGGACTGTTGTCCCTGATAGAGGAGAAATTTGGAACAAGTGTTACCACTCAGAATTCGCCACAATAACAGCTTATCAAATAACTATTGAATGACCCCGCACGAAGCGCTTTTATCGAAAGAATGTCGATCACCACTTTATCAAAGGTGAAGTGGATAAAGAAGAATATTAGATCGACTTTATAGGAGAAATGATCGAGATTAGCAATGATCCGCCAACGGATCAAAGAAGCCTAAAATCGACAGAAGCCGACGTCGACAAACGCCGATAGAGCTATATTTTGATGTGGGAAATAAAGTTTTCTTGAGGATTTCCCTGTTAAAAAGAAATCATGAAATCAAAAAAAAAAAAAATGAAGCTGGGACCACATTTCGTAGGACCCTATGAAATATTGGAAATGATAGTACCAATAACGTACAGATTGGCATTGCTCCCAAGCTTTGAAAACGTGCACAATGTGTTCCACGTTTCACAACTCAGAAGTACATACATGACCCCAGCCATGTGAAACCACCTATATATATTGTCTCAATGACAATATGAGTTATGTAGAATTGTCTACGGAAATTTTGGACCGATATATCCAAAAACAAAAGAACAAGGAAATACCATTGATGATAGTTCTATGGAAGGTATAAACAAGAAGAAGCAGGTTGAGAATTAGAATCATATTGTAATGTTCCCAAATCCTAAGTACGATTTAGCGTGGATTATTACTCTAAACAGGATGAATAAACAGTGAGACCATTTAACATTAAACTGTAATACATATATCAAGTATGTTTTGGACTTTACTACATAACTTATGTTCTTGCAATGAAAACATATGATATGTACATACGACGATGTACTATCAAGGTATAAACTTTTCAATGACAACATACCTATTGCTCAACACCGCCCATCGCATCACAATTTCAATCGCACATTTAAAACAAATATGCAGGGCTGAGTACAAGAATGCACTCAATGGACTCATGCCAAAACATTTTATTATCTTTAAATTACACTGCCCCATCATGGTAAGACACAAGGGTTTTATTTAAAAGGGTTTGTGCTTACTAAACATTTTCATCATTTTCATAATCGTCACCGCCGTGCATTTTCCTCAGTATGTATGATCCATATCCTTCATCTCATCATAACATTATCATTTAACGCCGAGAAGCGAGGCCTCCTCTACGTCACGCGTGACCGCCGTGAATTGTCCTTACAAAGACACAACAACATTCTTGGTACCCATTAATCCTAACTGTATAAACCTTCCCAAGATAGATCCGATATCGATTTCATTCATAAGTTGGGAGCGACCCAACAACATTCATCATTCATTCATTCATTCATTCATGGATAGGATACATACATAAAACATAAACATTTTGGGTAGGTAATTTCATCATCATTTCATAATCATTTCTCAAAAGAGAGCATCATAAATAATTATTTTTCATTTCGAAGAAAGCATCGTAAATAAAGCATTTTATCTTTGAGGATAAGAAAAGAAGCCCACCTGGTACATAAGCTTTCTTAATTGCTTTCCTTTACGCCAACGATCGCATCCGCCTCACCTTTACGTAAAACGATTTCAAGACGTCTGCTCATGTTTTTCGAGATTTTCTAAGTTTAAAATAAACTTTGATAACTTATACTAATATAATTTGAATTCCTTAACGAATTTAATACGTCGTTCAATCGCGTATCTTAGCTAAACATTTCTCGTACTTCGATAGAGACGAGCTATGTTCAACTATTTCATTTTAACCTTTTAAGTTAAACGTTCAACGTATTCTAATGTTTTTCGATATAAAGATTTCAATTATGAAATATTTTCTCACCAAAGAGATTTCCTTATATAATTCATATGTTTTACACGTATTAGTGTATTTATCGAACGTATTTCATACGTTAATTTCAAAAGTCAACAATTTTGACTTTTCTTTAAAAATTCTTCAATAATTCATATTTTTAATATCTAATTTCAATATAAATCGATTTTCAATCGATTTATTTTCATAAACCCTAATTCTCGATTTTCACGAATCGATAAACTTTATTAATATTTTCTTAAATATTAATTAACTTATTCATTAAACATTATTTTTCATTTCTAACGTTATTTAATATAACGTTCGACATAAACATAGTATTCTATGTTTATAAAATTTCATAAATTCTTAATATGTCTAAAATAATTTCTGACATATAATGTATTATTTTTCTCGATATTAAGGAATTAAAACCTTAATATATTTATTCAAACTCTCCCTTAAGCTTAAATTTTCAATCTTCTTCAAAAATTTCTTCTAAATTCATATAGTGTACTATATCATCATAGATCACTAATATGTATTAACATTAACTATGGAAAAATTTGAGCATCACCTATTTTATTCTATAGGTCACGGTTTTTCTCAATTTTTGTCCAATAAATTTTCTAAAATTCTAATTAATTTATACAAGGCCCCAACATTAATTTATAACATAATTATTACCTATAGTCCAACATTTTCAATTTCTACTTCAAGGATTATTGTTCAATGGTCTCGGTTCTTTCCCAATAATACACTAAACATTTTATAAAATTCCAACAAAATTACACAATGCTCATATACTATAGTATAACAACATTACATCATAACATTTACTAAAATCAACTAAATAATTCATTAAAACAAGCTTGAAGCTCTCAATATCTTGATAAAATTGAGTATTCAATTTTCAAAAATTCAAGTAAAATCATAGAGTACATAACTAAGGTCCTAGATCAATATTATGTCATCACATTTCTTAAATAAAATTGTACATCAATTTCTATTTTTACACATTTTCTAGTTTTCAACTATATAGCATAGATTTTTAAAAATTCTAATAAATCACTATGAACTCCTACAACATCATATATCATTAATCCATCCTTAAATTAATTTCATGATTTTTCATCATCATCAAAATTTCTTAACATGTTCAAATTCAATTTTAAACATGATATATGCTTCTATAACATCATACTACACATTATTAATAAACACTTTCATATGCTAACAAAATTTCATAAGTAAGAACATATGTTTAACATAAGATCAAACCATTGGATAATTAAAATCTTAGTGTATAATCGAAGCTCGTTCGATTTCTAACCTTTTTAACGGTATTGATTTCTAACCTTTTTAACCTTTAGATCAAGCTTTGGCTAAGGAAAGATGAACACACAAGGGTTTTCTCCTCAAGAAGCTCTCGGTTCTTTTGTTTGAGAAAGAGTGAATGACTTTGTTTTCCTTTGTCCAAGACTTAAGTACATGAAACAAATGAATTAGAGACTTTATCAATTTCCTATACATCCTCACACCTCTCTCTCTCACTCTCATTACTCTCACTCTTTCACAAACAATTGAAGCCTTTAATTTTTATTTTTTTTTTACTTTATGACTCATACATGAATACATCACCTATAGTTACTATGCCTTACACATTATTTTTGAACAAAACAATTATTCTTACTTTGGGATGAAAATTGCCGTCGGTTACCAAGCACAAACACACTACTTTGTATGATTTATGTGATGACTCACAATTCATATGTCATGGGAGTAAGTATTCTCTTACACAATATTTTGAACAACTAAATTTGATTCCTTACTTTATTGACTAAGAGCCGTCGGCTCTCACTTGAAGAAGGAGAAGAAATTTTATTCTTGTGTTAATACCATACACTTAAGTCAATACACATTGCCAAATGCATTAAGACATCATCACAAGAGTAGTGTTCAAGCTTCTAACCTCAAATCTCAACATAATACATGGTTCTTATGCCCTCACACACATCCACTTGATTTTACTTGGTTAATGTGTACAATTAATCCCACTTGAATCATTTAATACACAACATAGAAATTCTAGCATGAAATTTACGTAAATCACTTATTTCAATTCATAAGTCACGACATTTCCATAATGCAATAGGTACATATTTTATTTTCATGCTAATTATAGATATATATCATAATATATGTTTTAGATGATAAATTATATCATAGGAAAATTTATTAGAATCATTTCATGTGTGAAAACCCTAATTTTCGAATTAGGGTTTTCGAAAATTCTAAACTTGTTCAATAATTAATCCTTAATGTTCTAGCATTGTTTTAATGCTAAATAATACTCTAATTACATAAAATAATCATAGGAATTTAAATATTATAATTCCTTGGTCATTAGACTCATTTTTCTATTCATCTCTAAACGTTGACGTTTGAAACGTCTCAAAACGTTCATTATCGACCTATCTCAAAAAGGTCGTAATAAAGTCGTAATCACTTTATTAGATCATTCCATTAATAATGGAATTTAATTCTAAGCTTCGTCACTTAGAAAATTTTACGAAATTCTAACTATCGATATTCAATCGACGTTAAAATACTACTGCCGAAACACCTTAAATATTTATATTCCTTAATTCACAATCCTTAGTGAATATAAAATAGGAATTCATTATCTCGTAATTAATCGAAATCATTATTCGATAAATTACTAATTCAATTATTTCGGCGAAACCTTAATTTATGAATTTAAATATCGTAATTAGGCATTTAATTCTTTGGGATATTATAGTCTACCCCCCTTAAAAGAAATTTCATCCCGAAATTTGCATTCCTCATAAAGTATGGGGTATCTTTGCATCATAATATCTTAAATTTTCCACGTGATTTATTTTTGTCCATGATTCCTTCATCGACTTTCATTAAAGACCCAAACTTGATTCTTTAATCGTGAATCGCACGATCAAATTAGTCGAGATTTTCATCACAACTCATCCGAAAGTTAAAGATCACGCCATCATGATGGTTTACTTGAATTGGGTCATTTTCGTATTTCAATCGTGACACGTGAAAACATTATGTACATTCCCAATTTGGTGGAAGTACCAATCTATGTGCACTTGGGCCTATCATTACTAGGATCTCGTAAGGTCCTATAAAACGTGATCTCAACATTGCTTGTATCTGAATCTTTATAAATTCTCTCGATGGAGAAATCTTAAGAAACTTTATTTCCGCATTTAAAATGCAGTTCAGATTTACGCGTATCAGCGTAATACTTTTGTCTGTCCTGAGCTTTTCTTATTGTTTGCCTCATTTGGCATAATATCTTAATCATTTCATTTACCTTGTCAGGACCTTATACTTTCTCTCACCTACTTTATTTTAATAAAGTGGTGGTCAAAACTTCTTTCCACGTAATGCCTCATAAGGCTATATTGATCATTTCTTAACAGCTATGGTCGTACGTGAACCTAACAAGTGGTACAATACGTTCCCACTTGTACCTTGATTTAACATTAATGTTCTATCGTATGCTTAAACGTTTGGGTTGTCCTTTCTGACTGTCCATTTATCTGTGAGTGGACAACTATGTTAAGGTTCAATCTCGTGTCTAACTCATTTTTGTGAGTTAGTTCAAAATTTAGGGGTACACTTAGAGTCTCTATCTGAAGCGATAGGTTTTGGTACTCCCTGTAAATATATGATTTCCTTTATGTACGACTGAGCTAACTTATCGGATCTACGAGTCTGTAATACCCCGAATTTATGGGCTTAAAAATTTCGAAAATGAGAAGGAATATTATAATAGAAACAAAAATGAAAATGAACATCGGTAGTCGTCAATCTTAAGTAAAATAAAAAATTCTTAATCTTTTTCATATAGAATAAATTTTTATAGTAAATAAATATGTTTTTAGTATATTTGGGATATTATTTACGCTAGGGAAATATTTTCCTTATTTTCTAGTGATTTTCAAAAATATGGAATTAAGTGATTAATTTGTGATTTAATATATATTTACTTGATTTTATGTGATGAGTTGTCATGTTTATCTTGTATTATATGATAAGATAATTATCTTGAATAAAACAAGCATGAATTTCAAATTAATGAGGTGTATATGTGATGAGGTTTGAAATGACATTTTTAAGATAAGATGCTATGATATTTTATAAAATGATAAGATAAGGATATGACTAGATTATGACTAAGCTTAGGATAATGTTTATCTCATTAAAATGTGTAGCAAAGTGATAAGCATCATGAAGGATAAAATTTGTTTCTAGAAATACATCATTTTCAAAATGATGATTTTATGTAATAAGTTTAGTAAATAATTTAATTAATTATTTAAGCTTTAGTATTGGATAAATATCATGAAATCTAGATCAATCTTATCATCTAGAAACTATATAAATTTCGAAATTGATGATTATAGGGCAAGATAGGATTTTGGAAAATTAGTTCTAAGAAACCTAATTTTCGAAAATTAGGGAAATTTCTTGAAATATTCCAAAATTTATTTTATGATATAATATCATTATATTCATGATATTCCTCATGAAAATAATATTAGTTATGAAAAGAAAAATAGTTTGATAATTTATCCTTAATTTCTAATTATTTGCCGATAACTTTACTATAGTACATAGAAATGATCTTAAATAATTTTCCTATAATTTATTTTATCATCTAAGATTATTATTATGTCATATAGCTATTTATTGGAAGAAAATAAATTATTTAGCATATATTATATATAGGGGCTAAAATATTGATATTTATGTGTAAATTGGATACAAATATCATACTATAATTAATGAAGGATGATGATTATGATCTTAACATGTTATGAGTTGTAAAGTAGAATTAGTATTCAAATTGAACAAGTAATCTTTTAATTTTGTCTCTACATAGCCGAAAATTTTGAAAATAAATGTGAACAAATGTGAAATCAATTAATAACCTATAGTTGAAATTGTTGACTTTTCTAATATGATATTATTATAAGATAATATTATAGTATATGATATAGAAAAAAATAAAAATTAAACCTAAGGAACTAGAGGTGGCCGAACACACACATACACAATACATAATGTGATAATTTTTCTATTCTATGATACATATAAAATAAATTAATTAAATAATTAAATAACATAATAAACTATAGAATAAAACAAAATAATCATCTCATGAGTATAGGAAGTAATAAAAATTTTAATAGATAAGGTATGAGTTGTAATTTTAATTTTACACCTAGATATGTTATGATTTCAAAAGATAGGATAAGATATGATAATTAATGTTTAAGATAAGGTCAAATTTGTTTCTTATACAACTTGCAAGGTTCAAAAATTAAGAAGATAAGGGAGTTGCAATTTTGACTTTAGAATAAGATATTTTATAAAGTAATGATTAAAACACTTTAGAAATCCTATAAATAGGAGGCACCCTCCCATACCATTAAAATCGAAAATTAGGAGAAGAATAGAGAAAAAATAGAGAGTGTTCTTCATAGTGTTCTTCGATCGTAGAAAGAAAAACGTCACGACGCTGATCGAATTTGATCACAAGGTTAGAAATCGTACCACTTCTTGTTATACATGTTAAATTGTTAGAAATTCATATATAATATATTAGATGCTTATTTTCAAAAATTATGTCAATATGTGCTATATGTTTCAAAGTATGTGTTAGATTGTTTATATGATGTATATAAGTATGAATTATCAAATTAATACAGTTAAGCATGTATCGAATACATGATGATATGACCGAAAATAAGGAGAAATCATATGTTGATGTATATGAATTTTAGTTGTTGTTTTGAGCATGAAATAATGATAGATATTAATAAACAAGATCAGATGATTTTATGTGGAATTTTGGAAAACCTAAAGTATATATATCCTATTAATTTCGAAAAATATAGAGTAATTATATGATGAGATATAATTCATGTTTGAAGGTTAGAATAACATATTGATGATGAAGATTAATAATATAGTGTTATATGAATTTATTGAATTTCTAAAATTATTTGTACCTAAGTCTATTTTCAAAAATATGTACTTAGGACATATCGAGGAATAATTCATGAATTATGGAAATTATGTCATATTATTATGATAATAATATGCTATATGAATTAATTAAAATTTTCTAAAAGTTTAATAATTATTTGTAATTTTCAAAATTATGCTAAGAAGGAACCATGATGTGAAATTTTCTATGTTATGTGATACATGGATTCTATGTTAGTAATATGTGGAAATTTGATCCATATATGTGTAAAATCGAAAATTACAAGAGTATAGTTGGAAATCAATAGAAATAGGAACATATACGTGTAAGATGATAGTTATATAAGAAATACATGAAACGATCGATGAGAATAAGTTGAAAAGGTATAAACGCATTTAAGTATATCGATACGATAGTTCGTAATAACGTTAGTGATAAAGTTGATATTAGTACGTTTGTTGGTTCGAATCGATGATTCTTGCAAAGCATAACGATATGCTAAAAACTTCGCTTACGCTGATAAGGTCTCGACTCAAGGAGAACGAAACCGAGAATAGAAACTAGTGACTTAAGAAACCTTAAGTCCTCGAGGTGGGCACTCTTTTCAAAAGATTTTACAAGCTTTCTCGAAAGTATTTATCATTATTGCTTTACTACTTTCTTATGAAAATGTTGAGATACGATATTGTCTCACGAAAATGTTTTGAGTTTTGTATATGTCCATTCGGGTTGCACAGGGCAACAGGAAGTTACGACCGGATCCCAGTGGAGGTGTAAGTAGAAATTCCCGCTAGGGTTGTGTACACGTGTTGGGCCTCAGAATTGGCAAATATGCTCCGAACCACTGGCGGTTAGTTGCGTCCGTGTAGTGAGGCCTCCTCCGTGCGCTTATCCATAGCCGACTGGAATATACGCTGTGGTTGTTGTGATATGAAAATGCTCGCCAAGCGATGATTTTGAGAAATGAGAAAATGTTTTAGTAAGAACAAGGCCTTTTCAACTAAAACCCTTTGCCTTCTTGTGGTGAGGCGACAATATTTCGTAAAAGTAAAATGTTTTCGCATGTGTCCATTGGTACATTGTACTCACCGCATATTTGTTTTAAACGTGCAGTCGAGCGAGTGATGGAACTGAGCAGGAGTTGAGTGGAATCCTTTTTGACAAGTAGTATGGAGCATTTTGGTTCACCTTGAGAATGCATCTTCACATGCATGTCTCACACGTTATTCCGCTGCCAAACTCTTGAGTTCCCTTATATTTTTGATATTATGTTAAGATCTCGAATGCTTTGCTAAAAGCCTCAGATTAGCTCTTGTTTTGCCAAGATTTTGAACAAATCATTTATATAAGTCGCTTTTTTCTATCCTTCGAGTTATTTCATTATTAGCATCTATGTTCCTTCACTTGAGAAATAAGTTGAAAACCCTATTCTTTTACGAATATTTAACCCTAAACCCCAAGTAGCAGTCCGGTAAGGTGGTAGCCGAATCGGGCTGTTACAGAGTCATCTAAATAGGCATATATTTGGTGAGTCAATCTACTACTACCCATATAGCAGTGTTACTTCATTATGACTTTGGCAAAACCCGTCATAAAATCCATTGCTATGTCATTCCATTTTCATTCGTGTATCTCTAGAGATTATAACCTCTTATAAGGTCATTGATCCAATGCCTTCACTTGTTGGTGACCGAGACACTGCTCGTCTATATGGTTATATCTCATTTCATTCCTTACTATCTAACTTTTCTCGTAAATCATAATATATCTTAAAGTTGCCTAGGTGGGTGCTATGAGAAAGGTCATGAACTTCATTCATGATTTCATTTCTAAGCTTATTATTACTTGAAATATATATATATATATATATATATATATATATATATCCTTCCTTAGACAATATGACATTGTCCAACGCTCCTTAAAATCCTTCAGCTCTTCATTCCTTATCTTAATTCGTATTCTATTCCCATCTTTATCCTTTCTCTTTTCGTTTATCATCCTTTTTCTTTAGTCATATGTCACCTTGAGTGTGAGAAAACAACTTACGCTCGTCCTTGATTGCCCGACTATTTCTGTTCTTATTTTCATAAACTCTCCAATGAGTTTTCCTTTTTTATAAGGACATACCTTAATTTAGACTGAATTTTATAACTTAGGTTATTAGATTCTACATTAACCTTCCGTAGGTGATAATTTATATCACAATTGTAATCTTTTACTGATTGGAGCCATCTTTTCTATCCCGTATTCAAGTCTCCTTGCTCGAAGAATAAATTCAAACTTTTGTAAATTGTGAAGGGTTCTTAACTTATTATCATAGGAGTGAAGTCTCCAAGATTTTGGTACTTATACTATTGTTACTATTTCAAGTCGTGAGTTGGGAAGTTCTATTCATGTGGCCTAAGTCATTGTGATGCGTAAGCTATTATCTTTCTCATTCTTCGTATGGATAGGAATGTTATTCATAAAGGTTAAGACAAAATTGTCTAAGTATGTGTGGAACACTAGATTTTTGAGGTTCATGATCAGGGCTGGTGCATTTGTTAGTCCGAATGGCTTAACTATTATCTCATAGTAACCATATCTCATTCGGAACAATTCATTTTCGTATATCGGATACCGTTTTACAAAGACCATATAATATATTACATCAAAATGCCTCAGTGAGGACTTTTCATACATTAATTACGAGGGTCGGTCTATCGTCGATCGATTACATGGCATCTAGTTCTTTTACATTCAAAATTTTGACACCATTTTAACATATTCACAAAGTACTCCAAACTATGTTTATTTTACATATTCTAACCACACCATTTTTAACATAAACCATTATCTACATAGTCTCATATCATCATGGGATTCTACGCTCGAGTGGCCTTCATCGAATCGCATTCTCATTTGGAAACTTACCTTTCTCCGTGCACGCTTTTGTTTCATACCTCCGATGATCTATCTCCTTCGAGAGCCGGGTCAAGTCGCTCCTATTTCTTCTTCATGCGTGCTTGTGTTGCTTTTATCGAGAAAGTATGGTTGAGTTGGTAGTGGTAATTCTCCTAATCCGCGAGGCGGTAAGATCCCGCCCTTTGGCCATTCTCATCCCTTCCGTATAATTTGCGCACAGACGGGGGGCGTTGAACATCGTGGTACAACCATTCCTTTATATAATGTCAGGTAACTTGTCGGGACCGGACAAGTGCTCGAGGTGCGAGCCCATACGCATCATATGTATGCTTGAGCCGGTTGACAAATCACGTAAGTCTCGCCAAGCCTTGTAATTTTCTACATGAAGAAGATATTCTCTTGATACTTCTTTAGCAAAATTCTGCCAGTCTGTTGGCAAACGACGAATAAGCCGTTGGATACTATCCTCATCCGTAACTCCATAGTTACGAGCATCCTTCCAAAGGTGCGAAATTCCTCCAAAACCTGCCCTAAACCTATGCCCAATTTATAATAAAAGAGCCGATATGCTGTGTGAGTTCTAAGCTTGTAGGCCTTGTGGTTATCTTCACCAGACATTCTCCCTTTTCCTTCCATCTCAGAAATGATATTTCTAGATAAGTCAAACTTAAATCAAAGAAATAGAGGAAATTTTAAACAAGAAGGATTCCTTAAAGAATTAAACACTTTAAGACATATATAACTTGTAGACAACTTACTTACACGACTCACTTATTACACTTATCTTATCACTCATTTTACGCTTTACACCATCAATGATATCGCTCTAAATTTATTCGCATAAGCAAATAGTGGGTGCTAATATCCCGTCACAGAAAATCTCTAACCACGAGACTAGCCCGTGTCACCGATCACGTGAATGACAAACCATTTCCTAAACTTTGTTTAGAATTATATCTACGCTCCACATAGATATAATGATCTAAATCATCGATAGAACCTTAGGCGATCCTAGGTTCAATTCTAAACCTTTACAACACCGCAACGGCCATAATTTCATATAGGTGAAGAAATTTTCATTTCTTGATTCGCTTATCCCTAATTAGGTTCCATCTTTTCGCACATACCGTGCGATGTTAGAACATGAAGTACCCATATCGAACAAAATATTATAGGTATGCTGAGAAATCTTTCCCATACCTATCAGGCCTTCTTGGTTTTGTTCGTTTAGTTTTCGATGTGAAGTATAGGCTTTGGTCTACGGTGTTCCCGTCTATTCAAGTAAACATCTATTTCATATATCATTGTCATTTCCATTGAGACATTATGTTCCCTTGCTATGGCCTTCTGTTGCCTCATTCACCCTATACTTCTCGGGTGTCAGTATCGCATCTGCTATGCTTTTACCAATAGCATTCGTGGTTAGGTCTACATCAACCTATCCTTTGATATTGATATTTCGATAATTAAATCTTATCGTAGATCGCGTCATGTTCTATCACTATCATTCATTCCTAATCCAAGATGAATGATTCAATTTCCTTTTCACTTTATCGATCTTAGGAATATATTTCATATATCCTTACTTTAAACTATTTTCAAGAGAAACCTTATTTATCAAGTCATATGTCTCAAGCTTATATCATGTCGTGGCTATCTTATAATTGTATAGCTCATAGTTTCTTCGATTATTTTGACTTTTGTCCCTTTTCGAACATGTATCCGAAAGTAATATTACTTTCGTATACCCTGTTCTCACATTCTGTGGTTAAAACCGTCATTATTATCATATGGCTTGGTAAGGTAGTACATTCGACATCATAACTTAAATTCCAAGCATCTCATTTCCATGTCTCGCTTTGGAGATATTTTCTCCATACTTGATTTACATACTAGGGCTATCCTAGTCGTTCACACAATCTCAAGGATTATGCTTCCTCAATCTCATTATCGTTTGTTTAACCAAGTTTCAATTACTTGGAATCAATTATGCTCAAGCATAATCTCATTGATTGAGGTATAAGGTGAGAGATTTATTTTCTGAGATGCTATCATTCATTTATATATATATTCTTTGAAAAGAATATCTTGCATGCATCTTCATTCTTTTAAACATGTCCAACCTACTAACGAGGTTTTAGGGACAAACAACTATCTTAAAGATAAGTTGTAATCTCTCTCGTTATGACATGGTGAGGGAAATTATATCCCACGGATATCATATACTTTTCTTTACTTTTACTCTTGCATTCAATGCTAAAGAGTATCTTATTCATAACTTTATTATCATAACGATCCATAATGAAGGTATAACTTCATCCGTTATCAATCTTTGTAAAGCCCATCATGGTCATCACATCCATATCATAGGAAAACATCTCGCCTCATCGAGATTTTCTTTACATCATAATTTCTTGATGTCTATCACTTTATCGGTCCGAAACTTTTAGTCGATCAAATAAGTCAACCTATTTCATGCATGATGTTTATCGCTTTACTAATTCGCAATTAGGTGACAAGGTAAGTCAACATTCATCATACTTGATGGTTTCAAGAATCGAGGAGAAATTATCACGACTACTTACAAGAGGTACCGCCTCACAAATCAAAGTAACATCTTTTAATGATTGAATCGATATGCTCTTTGGATCGAATAATTGGGATCTAGGGTCCAAGACCGAATGACGACTACTCGAGATTTCTTTGGTCATATGGGCTGCTGCACTGGCCACAATTATTTTCTCACACACAGGCTTGGTTTCAAAGGACACTTTATAAGGTTTCGTGTTGTAATTTCCTTCGTAAAAGTGGGAACTCAAATGATTTCTCAATTGGAACTAGGTCATAGAGTTAAACTCAATGATAGAAATTGGGTAATGAATAGAATTTTGAAACCTTATATAACTCGTAATAGGTCATCGTCAAAGGTTCTCATGTACGTCATGGCTCTACTTGTACTACTGGGAATCTTACCTTCTAGTAACTTTCTATGATTCTTATCCTACTGTAAAGTTCCTATTCTATATAAATCATAGAACTAACTTCAACTGATTCTCGTAAATTCTGGAATAGGAATCAGGGATTTGGTCCTTCATAAGAAATAAAGTACAGTGCATTTGGGGCACGTAGGCGAAAACCGTACGTAAATTGGAGTTCATACAAAGGAGAACGGGTCAAGATAAAATCACTGCGCAGTACAGGAAGATTCGCACGCTCGCGCCGAGATCGTATGCGATGCCGACAACGAGGTCGTGCATGCCAATGCCGATGCCGAGGTAGTACAGGCTACCAAGGTCGTTATATCAAAGTCGATGTTACAAATTTCCAAAGTCAAAGTCGACAGTCGCACATGCCGAAGTGGAAGTCGAGATCGCACATGCCGAGATTGAAGTCGAGGTCGCACATGCCGAGGTCGAAGTCGAGGTCGCACATGCCGAGGTCGAGGTCGAGGTCGCACATGACGAGGTGGAATTCGAAGTCGCACATGCCGAGATCGAAGTCGAAGTTGCACATGCCGAGGTCGAAGTCGAGGTCGCACATGCCGAGGTCGAAGTCGAGGTCGCACATGCCGAGGTCGAAGTCGCATATGCCGAGGTGGAAGTCGAAGTCGCACATGCCGAGGTGGAAGTCGAAGTCGCACATGCCGAGGTCGAAGTCGAGGTCGCACATGCCGAGGTCGAAGTCGCACATGCCGAGGTCGAAGTCGTTCATTTTCACATTCATCTTTTGCCTTTCAAGCTCGAGTCTAACTTTACTTTCGCTCTTCATGTCGCTCTTTTGTTCTTGTAAGGAATGAAGTTCGTACTTCTATGTTCTTTTGCAATACGTGATCATGCTTCTTATATCGTCTATGTTTTCCTTGAGATGACATATCATTTGTCATAATAAATCTTGAGATTTGAAACTAAAGTTTCAAACAATGAAAACATAGTTCATTTATACATGCACATTTCTTTGAATTTCGAAGAATTCATCATTCCAACTTTGGCCATTCACGTTCATTTCAAGCATATTCATTCATTATACATAATCTTAAAATTTGAACGAATTTGGTTATGAAAACTTGAAAATTTTATTCAATTTCAGAACATACTTATTGAATGCATGTATTATTTGAATTTTGCAATTTCGACATTTCATTCTTGGCACATTTTGCCCATCATCAATCATAAGCATTCATTTCTAACTTGATCACTTTGCATAACTTCCATTCTCAACATTATTCATAACTTCCAATTCATATCATTCATCTTTCACATCTTTCATTCCTTTTGAAAAATCATCTCGATCCTTCTTCTCTTTCAACTTTTCATTTCAAAACTTTGAAAAGGAATCATTTACCTCATTTCAGTTGAGCTTGATGTGATGGAGTGTTGAGCATTGTCAGCTGACCTTTAAAAGTCTAGTGACTCAATCTAGACTAACCTCAAAGGAGATTTTGGGTTCAAAGAGCGAACCGCTCTGATACCACTTTGTAACAGCCCCTAAATCCTAAGTACGATTTAGCAGGGATTATTACTCTAAACATGGATGAATAAACAGGGAGACCATTTAACATTAAACTGTAATACATATATCAAGTATGTTTTTGACTTTACTACATAACTTATGTTCTCAGAAGGAAAACATGTGATATGTACATACGACGATGTACTATCAAGGTATAAACTTTTAGCGACAACATTCCTATTGCTCAACATCGCTACATCGCATCACCACCAATCAGACATTTAAAACAAATATGCAGGTCGAGTATAAGAATGCACTCGGTGGACTCATGCCAAAACATTTTATCATCTTTAAATTACATCGCTTCATCATGGTAAGACAAGGGTTTTATTTAAAAGACTTTGTGCTTACTAAATATTTTCATCATTTTCATAATCGTCACCGCCGTGCATTTTCCTCAGTATGTATGATCCATATCCTTCATCTCATCATAACATTATCATTTAACGCCGTAGAAGCGAGGCCTCCTCTACGTCACGCGACCGCCGTGAATTGTCCTTACAAAGACACAACAACATTCTTGTGTACCCATTAATCCTAACTGTATAAACCTTCCAAGATAGATCCGATATCGATTTCATTCATAAGTTGGGAGCGACCCAACAACATTCATCATTCATTCATTCATTCATTCATGGATAGGATACATACATAAAACATAAACATTTTGGGCAGGTAATTTCATCATCATTTCATAATCATTTCTCAAAAGAGAGCATCATAAATAATTATTTTTCATTTCGAAGAAAGCATCGTAAATAAAGCATTTTATCTTTGAGGATAAGAAAAGAAGCCCACCTGGTACATAAGCTTTCTTAATTCGTTTTCCTTTTACGCCAACGATCGCATCCGCGTCTCACCTTTACGTAAAAACGATTTCAGTACGTCTGTCATGTTTTTCGAGATTTTCTAAGTTTAAAATAAACTTTGATAACTTATACTAATATAATTTGAATTCCTTAACGAATTTAATACGTCGTTCAATCGCGTATCTTAGCTAAACATTTCTCGTACTTCGATAGAGACGAGCTATGTTCAACTATTTCATTTTAACCTTTTAAGTTAAACGTTCAACGTATTCTAACGTTTTTCGATATAAAGATTTCAATTATGAAATATTTTCTCACCAAAGAGATTTCCTTATATAATTCATATGTTTTACACGTATTAGTGTATTTATCGAACGTATTTCATACGTTAATTTCAAAAGTCAACAATTTTGACTTTTCTTTAAAAATTCTTCAATAATTCATATTTTTAATATCTAATTTCAATATAAATCGATTTTCAATCGATTTATTTTCATAAAACCCTAATTCTCGATTTTTCACGTAAATCGATAAACTTTATTAATATTTTTCTTAAATATTAATTAACTTATTCATTAAACATTATTTTTCATTTCTAACGTTATTTAATATAACGTTTCGACATAAACATAGTATTCTATGTTTATAAAATTTCATAAATTCTTAATATGTCTAAAATAATTTCTAGACATATAATGTATTATTTTTCTTGATATTAAGGAATTAAAATCCTTAATATATTTATTCAAACTCTCGGCCCTTAAGCTTAAATTTTCAATCTTCTTCAAAAAATTTCTTCTAAATTCATATAGTGTACTATATCATCATAGGATCACTAATATGTATTAACATTAACTATGGAAAAATTTGAGCATCACCTATTTTATTCTATAGGTCACGGTTTTTCTCAATTTTTGTCCAATAAATTTTCTAAAAATCTAATTAATTTATACAAGGCCCCAACATTAATTTATAACATAATTATTACCTATAGTTGTAATATTTCGAAGAAACGGACGTCTAATTACGATACTTTAAACCCGTGAATTAGGGTTTTGCCGTGTGTTATTTTTGTATGACATCGAATATTGATTTCGATTCAGTATCGTAATAACGAATTCCTTTTTTATATTCACTAAGGATTGTGAATTAAGGAATAGAATAATGCGAAGTGATTCGACAAGATTATTTTAACGTCGATCACAGATCGAACGCCGTAATTTTATGAAATTTTCTAGCAAATAAGCTTGAATTAATTTCATATTTAATTCCTATATTAATAGGAATATTATTTATGAAGTAAGTACGAACTTACCCACCATTTTGAGATGAGTCGATTATGAACGTTTTGAGACGTTAACGCCAACGTCTAGAGACGTTCTGAAAAATGGGTTTAATGACCCGGAAATTATTATAATTAATTTCCTATTATTATTTTATATAACTACAGTATTATTAAGCATTAAAATCAATAATAAGGCTATAGAACTCGATAATTACAAAGTGTAATTTTTGAAAACCCTAACTTTGGAAATTAGGGTTTTCTCACATAAAATGATATCATTAAATTATCCTATGCTATTATTTATTATCTAAACTATATGTTATGACATATATGTGTATATTTGGTACGAAAATGACTATTGGAATAATAAGTGGCGTGAATCATATTTTTAGGCATTATTAACGCCATTTTCGTGTATATTGCTATGTGATGTTCTAATTATTTAATTGACATGTATTTTATATCTATGATTTATATCTTGATTAATACATTGCATTATGGTACAAAGAAAATAAAATCACACCCTCGATCATAAATGCTACCGGCCACATCCCTCAGACAAGGCATGCTCCTTCTTTTTAAATTGGCCAATGCATGAGGAGCCTTTTTGCACTCACTCATGATCACAATCCCACTACCCATTGGTGCTGCCAATTTTTTAATGTATAGTGTGTGTGTGTGCCGTGTAAAATGAGAGGGAGAGCTATAGAGGGACTCTTCCCCTTCACCCCTTTATTCATTATCCCCATTTCAAAATACTTGGAACCCCAAAACACTCTCCATCCTCTCCCCTTTGCTGCTGAAAACCGTGAGCTCTCTCCCCCTCCATTCCTAAAATTTTCTCTTCTTCTCTCCTTCTCCATTCACCAAACCTTGATACCTAAACCTTGTTCTTGTGAATCCATTCTATTTCAAAGGTAAATGAAAGACCCTAGCTTCGATTTTATCCTTCATTTTTACAAAAAAATCGAGACATGTCTTAGTATGTATGTATATGTTTTAAATGTGTTTGTTTATGAAATATGGTGTATGTACATATTCTTGATGATTTTTATTTCAAAAATATGAGAATATATGTTTAGATGGACATATGATAGTGCATGTGAAATATATGAATAGATCTAGCATATATAAGTTATGTTCGAACCTTAGCCTTGCTAGAATTTTTTTTTTTAAAATGTTATAAAATGTTTATATGATGACCGATGGTTTTAAAATATTTTTGAGGATGGAATATTGTTCTATGATATGTTTTAAATCCATAGGAATTTATTTGGAATTTTTGGAAAACCCTAAGCCTATTTTACAAAAATACCGTGAGCTTATGAGTATGTACCTTGGTGTATGATTTTTATTTTAAACATGCAATGACATATTAATGCTCTAGGACCTTGATTGCATGTTCTATGAATTTATTAGAATTTTTGAGAACCAAATGCTTGATTTTATAAAAGGGCCGAGAGCTTTCAAAAATTATATCTTGGTGTATGATTTTTATTTTTTGAACATGCAATGGTATATTGTTGATTTAGTACATTGATTATGTGTTACATGATTTTGTTGGAATTTTTGGAAATCAATTACCATTTTTAATCAAAAAAGCCGTGAGCTTTAAGCTCCTTGAGGTGATGATTCAAATGGTTTTTGATGAATGTTATAATGTTATATTGTTATATTATAGTATATAAGCATAGTGTATAATTATTAGAATTTTTGGAAACCAAATACCCTATTGAAATCAAAGAAGCCGAGAGCTATAAGCTCCATATGGTGATGATTCAAATTTTTTTGGTTGATGTTATGATGTTATATGGTTATACTATAATGTTTGAGCATGTCATAATTTTATTGGAATTTTTGGGAATTGTTTGGTATTTATTTTGATAATACCATGAGCTTATAGGATAAATTCCTTGGTGAACAAATTATTTATAATAGACTATAGGTTATAAATGTGTTATATATTGATTTTGGAACATTGTACTAAGTGTATAAAAATTTTGGGAATTGTTGGACAATTATTCCATAATTTTTGATGGTACCGTGACCTTATAATAATTATAAGGTGATAATCGAATATCATTTGGATGATATTAATACATATTAATGACCATAGTGTATAATAATACACTATATGAATTTAGAAAAAAATTTGAAAACCATTTGGTAATTATTTCAAATTACCGTAAGCTTTTTAATATTTATAAGATTTTAAATCCTTTTAATCCAAATAATAATAAATTATATGTCTAAATATTATTTTAGAAATATTTGGATTTTATAAAATTTTATAAACATAGATTACTATGTTTGAGACGAAACGTTATATTTAATAACGTTATAAATGAAAATATTTGTTTAATGATTAAAAAGATTAATATTTGAGAAAAATATTAATAAGTCCATCGATTTACGTGACAAATCGAGAAATAGGACTTTACGAACTTATAAAATGTTTTAGTAAGCACAAGACATTTCAACTAAAACCCTTGTGTCTTACCATGATATTGGCAGTGTAATTCAATTATGATAAAATATTTTCGGCATGAGTCCACCGAGTGCATTACTTGTACTCACCGCATGTTTGTTTTAAACGTGCGGTTGAGCTCACGATGATGGTGATGGAGAGTGTTGAGGAGTCCAAGATCTCGATCGCTTTGTTAAGAATTGATTTTACCTTGAATGCATATCGTCATATATGTATTCACACATTTTCCACCGCAACTCGAACTTATTTATGTTATGTATGATGTTAAGCATCGTTGAGGTCCGCTGACCATTGTCGACCTTTCGTCCGATGGCCTAAACCACCTAATTTGTTTTGATATCACCTTATGTTATATTCAAGCATGTTAGTTTACTTTTGATATGTACTCTATATTAGCCTTCGTGAATCCAAATACTATTCCTAGTATTAGTCACCTCCAACCGGTTATCCGGAGCGGGACGTGATGAGTGGTATCGAGCATTTTGCTCTTTGAAACCCAAACTCTTTTCAAAAACTAAGTCTAGATTGAGTCACTGGACTTCTAGAAATCTGCTGACTACTCTCAACACTCCATTACATCGAGCTCAACCGGGGAAAAAGGTAACTGATTTCTTTCTCAAACTCATGAAATGAAGAGTTTTGAATAATGAGCAAGTTGGAAGTATATTTTGACGGAAAAAGGGAGGATTTCACAACATCATTTTTGGAAATTGATGAAAGTAGACCTATGTTGGATAAAGAATGTATGATGTTTGAAATGAAAGTATGAACAAGAAAATTTTTCAAAACCTTGATTTTTGAAATTCAAACGAGGAGTTATACAAGTGATCAAGTTTTGAGGCGAAAGTATATGGTTGAACTGGGTTGAATGATCAACATGGAAAGGATGAATTCATTTCGATATACATGTATGAGTTGGCTATGTTGTCATTTTGAAACCTTATTTCCAAATTTCAAAATTTGTTATGATGTTGTTTTGAAATTGTATTTTCAAATCTTGAGACTTATGAAGACATATGGATATGTTACCTCGAGAAGAACATAGACTCTAAGGAGCATGAAAGAACATAGAAATATGAACATCTTTTCCCTTACGAGAACAAAAGGACGACATGAAGAACGAAAGTGACGATAGCCTCGAACTCGAACGACAAAAGGCAAACATAAAGGATGAACGAGGACGACTTCAACCTTAGAGAAGAACGACATCGGCATGACATCACCACTTCGACATGTGTGACCGTCGACGCGGACTTTGACTTTGACTTTGACTTTGACTTCAGAAGGCCAAGCATCGACTTGAAGACGTGGATATGATTGTCGACACGCCGACATATGCCTCGAGGTTATTTTAGACGATCGCGCAAATTTTCTGCATTGCACAGTAAATTTGTTTTATCCAGTTCTCTTTCGTTAGGACTCCAATCTACGCGTGGTTTTCGCCTGCGTACTCCTAACGTTCTGAACTTAATTTGTTATGAAGGACAGAATTCCTAATTCTGTCTTCAGAATACGCTAGAGTCTGTTGAACGTCAGTTCAAGTGTTTTGTTTAGAACAAGGATCTCATAGCCTAGCCTATACCTTAGAACGCTTTTGGATATACGTTTCCGAGTAGAATAGAATATAAGATATGATATGTGCTGCACCCCGTGACGTATATCTACCTTATAGATTGTTTAGTTTAACCTAGTTGCTTACCAGATGTTCTTAAGTTACCCTTATCTGCTTATCGGATGACGTTAGTCTGACTTATGTTAGTTTTGATCGTGACAGATGGAGGAGATGCGATACATCGCTAGGAGGAGGATAGGACCTCATGCCGCACCCGAGGAGGTGATGCGCACCTATCGTGAGAGTTGGATGTGCTGCGGCGAGGACTTGGGCGAATTCCTGGCATACTACCTTCGATTATGGAGGAATGCCCGAGCTTCACGGCGCGATCGACACGACAAAGATCGACGCCTCTTAGCCATACTCCCCTGTGATTGGGAGGACTATGCTCGGGAGATATCAGGGGATTACATATACCGGGCGGTTGGTAGTTATGATCTGGTAGGAGATCTGCCCAGGTTCGTAAGTCATCTGACTTACGTTTACAGCATCTACGGAGCCGCACCGAGGGGACCTTATCTCCCTCCTCGAGAGTACACCTGGCGGGACGAGTCGCCGGAGTGGTCAGATCTTTGAGGTCCCGAGATGATTGACCCAAGAATGCCTCCATACCGTTTGATGAGGGTAGCCCGCTGCTTGAAAGAGCAGCACTCCCAAGAGCTTTGGGAGAGCCCGTTTTTCCTCCATTAGCTTTTGGACACCCCGTACGTCCGCCACTACCACCTCTACCACCGATGATACCTCCACCACCTCCATTGGAGCCATTCCGCCAGACAGTGCGGATGAGCATATTGGATGCTTTCGATGGCTATAGTCCGATTCGCCATGACTACGACCTATATGGCGATGATGACTTCAACCCCATGCGCGACATACCGATGGTAGGAGATGATGGCGCAGGATCATCTAGGGTACGTGCTCACGAAGATGATTCTGATGAAGAAGAGGATCCCGAAGAGGAAGAGGACCCCGAGGAAGATGAAGAGTAGGAAGGAGCCTGGTGAAGGCATTAGATGAAGCTTGATTAGATTTTGTTATGATTAGCATTTGCTGTTTCTTTCTTTTTATGTATGGGATTGATGGAAAGACAAACTCGATGTTTTGAAAGGTCGTGTGAGCCGGTATTTATGTTGTTCTGTTTTATGACCTTTGGTTTTTGAACATCCTGCCTACGGCAGAGCTTTTGGATATTTATATATATATGACCCCGAGTGGGCTTTTGCAGCGAAATTTTGGATGGAAAGGACGAAATGTTTTATTTCAACTCGTTTTGCAAGGAGGTTATGATGATATTATGTATGTTAAGCCTTAAGAATGATGAGTGATTGATGATTATATGTTTTATATAGCAGAATGCCTCCTAGAAGAAACCCGGAACAAGCACCTAGAGTCATAGGTCGAGGAAGAACTAGGGGAAGAGTAGGATCCCCGAGCAAGAAGCCGAAGATATACCCCAATCACCTCAACCTCAACCTGATCGCAGGATCGAGGAACTATTCCTAAGACAGAACCCTCCTGTCTTCAATGGAAAGGGAAGCCCAGAGGAAGCTGAACAATGGTTGAGAACCATTGAGCGAATATTTAACTTCCTGAGATGCACAGCGCAAGAGCGACTGTCCTGTGTAACTTTCCAACTGAATGGACCCGCGGATTTCTGGTGGGAGGCCAGAAAGAAAACCTTCACTGCTGAACAACTGGAAGAGTTCTCGTGGGAGGACTTTAAGAGAGAGATGTATGACAAATACATACCCAAGAGTTATAGAAAGAGGAAGGAGCATGAATTCTTCATGCTGAAACAAGAGAAACTGTCCGTAACCGACTATGATCGCGCTTTCTGCGATATGTCGAGGTATGCGCCGGAACAAGTAGACACCGACTTGAAGATGTCGGAGAAATTCAGATCGGGTCTAAGGCCAGAGATACGGATGTCTCTCGCCAGCCATAGAGACCTGACTTACACCGAGGCTCTTGCACGAGCTTTGGATATTGAGGCGGCAATGCCCGAAGATAAGTCAGTGTCGGCTCAGACGCATAACGGAATGGACAAAGGAAAAGGGAAGTGGGAACCAAGTCGTGGAAATAGTAACAGAGGAAGCTATGGGGACGCCCATGGCAAGGAAATATGGTCCAACCAGGGCAAGGTTGGAAGAGAGCAGCTTTTGCTCCACCGGCAAGAGGCCCACAGGAACAGATGAGGGCTCCTCCATGCCCTAAATGCATAGGATGCACAAGGGAATGTGCATGGCAGGCAATGTGAATTGCTTTAAGTGCGGAGCGAGAGGGCACTACGCCAACAATTGCCCAGGGGTACGCCCGGACACGATTGTGAGGGCAATCAACCCGGAACGCCCACCGCTCAGTATATAAGGCCAGCCCCAACCTCCGCCACAATTCCAAATTTCACCAACAACAACCCCAACAAGAACTCCAAAGAAGAAGAAGCAAGAACCTCCGCAACAAAGGCGCCAACCACCGCGACCACGCCAATAGCAGCCAGCAGCATGCAGCACCGCAGAATCAGCAAGCAAGCACCCGTCGGCCTCAACCGCCCAAAGCTAGAGCGCACGCCTTTACACCGGAGGCGTAATCTAATAAAATCGTGGAAACCCGCGGTATGGGAGTCCTTCTCAACGTACCTGTTATTATATTGTTCGATACGGGTGCTTCGCATTCTTTTATAGCCGAATCATGCGTAGAATTGTTGGGACTTAGGTCCGAAAAGGCAAGTCAGGATATGAGAATCTCATCGCCTATAGGAGGGATTATGACTGTTACGCATATCTGCTCGAACCTAGAGTTGACTTTAGGATCACTTAAGGTTCTGGCGAATGATCTAAACATAATACCCATGGGTGACGTGGACATAATCCTAGGAATGGACTAGCTAGCTAGAAATCATTCCACGATTCTTTGCAAGGAAAGGAAAATTTTGTTTCACTTTCCGGACAAGAGGCTACGCATTTTAATAGAATCAACATGGGAAGGAGAATCCCGATTGGATCGGCGCTAAAGGCGAGAAGGATGATGAACCAGAAAGGATGTCATACATTTCTTGTCTACCTGAACGGGGAGGATAAACCCGAAACGAGGGTAGAAGACATTGAAGTTGTTCGAGAATTTTCTGATGTATTTCTCAAGATCTACCGGATTACCTCACGATGAGCAGCTAGAGTTCACCATCGACTGGAACCCGGATAGGCTCCAAAGGTCGGGCCCCTATAGGATGGCCCCAAAGGAATTAGAAGAGTCAAGATCCAACCAAGAATTGTTGGATCTAGGTTTCATTAGGCCTAGTGTTTCACCTTGGGGAGCGCCTGTTTTGTTCGTCAAGAAAAAGGATGGTTCTTTGAGAATGTGCATCGATTACCGTGAGCTAAACAAGATGACACTAAAGAACAAATACCCTTTACCAAGGATTGACGACTTGTTTGATCAATTACGAGAAGCAGGTGTATTCTCGAAAATTGATCTCAAGTCAGGTTACCACCAGCTGAAAATACGGTCTGAAGATGTACCTAAGACTGCATTCCGAACCAGATATGGCCACTATGAGTTCATAGTTATGCCGTTCGGATTAACCAATGCACCAGCCGTATTCATGGACCTCGTGAACAGAGTATTTCATCCATTTTTGGATAAATTCGTTTTGGTCTTCATAGATGATATCCTTATCTATTCAAAGAATGAAGAGGACCATAAAGAACATCTAAGAACGGTTTTGCAAACCCTGAGAGATGAAAGACTATTTGCTAAGTTTAGCAAATGCGAGTTTTGGCTGAAGGAAGTAATGTTCCTTGGACACATCGTGTCTGCAGAAGGCATTAAGGTGGATCCAGCTAAAGTAGAGGCAGTGCAAGGATGGAAATCGCCACGACTCAAAGATGAGATTAGAGTTTCTAGACTAGCTGGTTATTATCGGAGATTCATCAAGGATTCTCCAAGATTGCAAGGCCAATAACCCGCCATTCAAAAGGAATCAAGTTCAACCGGATCAAGAATGTGAAGAGAGTTTTCAAAACTCAAGGAAAACCGACAAGTGCACCAAGATTAGCAGCCCGTGTTTTGACAAAGAATATGTCGTTTATACAGATGCTTCTAAGATTGGATTGGGTTGTGTTTTGATGCAAGAAGGAAAGGTGATAGCATATGCATCTCGACAACTCAGATCCCATGAACTGAACTACCCAACTCACGACTTGGAGTTAGCCGCAGTAGTTCATGCACTGAAAATTTGGAGACACCATCTCTATGGAGTGAGATGTGAGATCTTCACGGATCATAAGAGTTTGAAATACTTCTTCGAGCAACGAGATTTGAATATGAGGCAAAGAAGATGGCTCGAACTAGTAAAGGATTACAACTGTGGTATTAACTATCACCCGGGCAAAGCGAATGTAGTAGCTGACGCCTTAAGTCGTAAGAGTCAATCCAAGCTAGGATGTCTCTTTATACAAGAGGAGAAACTCGTTGAGAAGTTTGGAAGAATGAGGATTGAATTGGTCGAACAACCAGAGACGATCATGAGTTGTATCGCTACACTCACACTGACGTCTGATCTAAGAAAAAGGATTGTCGAGAGACAAAGGATGGAGGAAAAGTTAGAAAAGATCAGAGAAAGGGTAAGATCTGGAGGATTTAAGAACTTCCAGGAAACATCAGACAACACCCTATTATTTGAAGGAGGATATGCGTTCCAGACGACGCAGAGCTTCAAAATGAGATAATGAGTGAGGCTCACGATACACCCTACACCACCCACCCAGGTAGTACTAAGATGTACCAAGACCTGAAGGAAAAGTTTTGGTGGGAAGGCATGAAACGAGACATAGCTTCTTTCATAGAACGCTGTCTAGTTTGGCAACAAGTGAAAGCGTTACATCAACGCCCATACGGAAAGTTACAGACGTTGGAAATACCCGAGTGGAAATGGGATGAGATAACGATGGATTTCGTTACGAACTTACCTAAATCAAAAAGAGGAAACACCGCCATATTGGTAATTGTTGATAGACTCAGAAAGAGTGCTCACTTTCTACCGATTCAAAGCACTTATGGATCTGATAAGTTAGCCCAGCTGTACGTCAAGGAAATTATACGACTACATGGAGTGCCAAAATCTATTACCTCTGATAGAGACTCCAAGTTCACATCCAGATTCTAGATTAGCTTACAAAGAGAATTGGGTATGAAATTGAATTTCAGTATGGCTTTTCACCCACAGACTGATGGACAGTCGAAAGAACGATCCAGACACTAGAGGATATGCTGAGGACAGTAGTGTTGGATCGAGGTGCAAAGTGGGAGGACATTTTACCCCTTATTGAGTTTGCCTACAACAATGACTATCGTTTACTATTGGTATGGCCCCATCTGAAGCCTCAGATGGCAAGAAATGTAGATCACCACTTTATTGGGATGAAGTAGGTGAGAGGAAAGTCATAGGGCCAGAAGCAGTGAACGAGATGATTGAAATCGTCCGACAAATTAGGCTAAGAATAAAAGAAGCTCAAGATAGGCAGAAGTCTTACGCTGATACGCGTAGATCTGAGCTACAGGTTGAAGATGGAGACAAAGTGTTTCTTAAGGTTTCTCCATCGAAAGGGATCGTCAGGTTTGGACTGAAAGGAAAGCTAAGACCCCGTTTTATAGGACCATATGAGATCCTAGAAAGGATAGGTCCAGTAGCTTATAGGTTGGCTCTTCCGCCAAATTTGGGGAATGTGCACAATGTTTTTCACGTGTCACAATTACGAAAATACGTACACGATCCAAAGCACGTGATCCATCAAGACGACGTGATTCTCAAGCCAGACATGAGCTACGAAGAAGAACCCGCAGCGATACTCGACCATAAGATTCAGCAACTTCGAAACAAGTCGATCCCGCTAGTCAAAGTGCTGTGGAGACACCACGGACAAGAGGAAGCCACGTGGGAACTTGAAGACGCCATGAAAGAGCGATACACCGACTTATTTTTCTAGAGGTATGCAAATTTCGGGACGAAATTTCTTTTAAGGGGGGTGGAATGTAATATTCCGAAGAAACGAACGTCTAATTACGATACATTAAACCCGTGAATTAGGGTTTTGCCGTGTATTATTTTTGTATGACATCGAATATTGATTTCGATTCAGTATCGTAATAATGAATTCCTTTTATATTCACTAAGGATTGTGAATTAAGGAATAGAATAATGCGAAGTGGTTCGACAGTATTATTTTAACGTCGATTGCGTATCGAACGTCAGAATTTTATGAAATTTTCTAAGCAGCGAAGCTTGGAATTAATTTCCATATTTAATTCCTATATTAATAGGAATATTATTTATGAAGTAAGTATGAACTTACGATGACCATTTTGAGATGAGTCGATTATGAACGTTTTGAGACGTTTTGAACGTCAACGTCTAGAGACGTTCTGAAAAATGGGTTTAATGACCCGGAAATTATTATAATTAATTTCCTATTATTATTTTATATAACTACAGTATTATTAAGCATTAAAATCAATAATAAGGCTATAGAACTCAATAATTACAAAGTGTAATTTTCGAAACCCTAACTTTGGAAATTAGAGTTTTCTCATAAAATGATATCATTAAATTATCCTATGCTATTATTTATTATCTAAACTATATGTTATGACATATATGTGTATATTTGGTACGAAAATGACTATAGGAATGTTGGATTTGTATATCGAAAGCGCTTTGGTTGAGCTTGTATACAATGTTTCTCGTTACCACTATTACAATCTCCTATCCGATTTGAATACTTGATTGCATATATCGTGTCCCCTTATCTCATATATAAGTTAGATCATACAAGGTGTAGAAGATCACGTAAGTCCGTATGATTGGTCAAGCTTAATGAGATATAAAAAGTTTCACAAATGAGACGACTTAAGGACGAGTTGTCGGTTTGAGCCAGCAGAGATAGATAAGTGACTCGACTTAGTTGCTTGTTTATGCCGGTACGCTCTCGACGTATCAAGGATCACAATGAGATGTGTTCTTCTTCCGACCGTCCGTGAAGAACCAAGATCTCGGTGACTTACGGCGATCTAAACCTCGATAAGGTATTAGGTGAGTATGAGTTCTTGACCATCACTTTGACTTGTTATGAGCGAGGTTATATGTTCTAACCCAAGATTCTCCGCATCTTGGGTGGTGGCGATCTTGTATGTCACGCTAGTTATCTCAGACGAGTCACCGATCCGCTTAGGATGATGATGTCCCCTTAAGGAGCTCAAAGGTTTATTGTACTAAACCCCGCAGTTGAGTTAGCTCAAGCACAATAATAAGGTCGAGTGGTACTACTTAAGGAAATGAAGTTATTAATCGCTTTAAGCAATGATTGCTATAAATGATTAATGGACGCTCGATATCTTAAATACGGGATTCGTAATGTCTAAGTGCAAGCCCGACTCAACTTCGGTAATAAAGGGGTAAGTCAACATTCTTTCTCTAGTGGCATGATCGAATGTTTATAAATTAATTTATGTTCGGGTCAACATAAGATAATTAATTTATTTGAGGCCCATCTTTATTCCTTGCATTTGATCCTCGGCCGGCCCATCCAGCCCATAGCTACAAGAAAATCGGTCCCCTATGTGCTCTCAAAGGAAAGGTTTTATTCTCTTTATCCCACAAGGATATTATTATATTTATATATGCATAGATCCTTTCCATATAAGATTATGGTAATAATCCCGAGTGTATGGAAATAATCCCGAGAGTATGGAAATAATCCTAAGATTATGGTAATATTCCATATAGATTATGGTAATATTCCATATAGATTAAGGTAGTGCATTATAAATATAAGGTATGAGATAAAGTCTAGGTTAATGCTCACATAACAACACTAGAATTTTCGTCATCTCATCAGTGTGAGAAAGAAAATTTTGAGAGCTTTAAGTGAAGAGAGCATTGTGATTTTCCAAGCATTCTCCATAGATCGCCCTCACCGACGCTGGAGATTGGGCAATCGGGATACAGTCCGGAAGGTCAAAGCACGAGTCCGATCCGCTCGATCCGCTCATCTCGCTCCATCGACCTCTTCGATCCAAAGGTAAACACGTGAAAACCCCAACGTGTTGCGATTTATTTATATAGACGCATGCTAGGTTTATAATCAATGTATGGTGAATTAAACACCCAAGATGGATCCTCGGGCCAGGGTTAACATACGCTTTTCCAACACTGTATCGAGCCCGGATCGTAATTCGGCTCGCTGGATTAATTCACGCTTTGATTATTACGCGCTTATTTAATTATGGATCCGCCGCTCATCGTGGCTCGCTTATTTTTTGTCGGATGTTGTTGTTTTCACCATGAGAAAATCCGTGGTTAGATTAGATTTTATTATGTAAATCTTATCCGTAAAGAAGAACGAAGACGAAAGAACGAAGAACGAAACACGGAAAAATAGGTCTCTCGGTAGTCCCTCGACGGTATCGCATGAAGCTAGCCTCGCGGTCGCGAGGGCGATCGCGAGGGGCGCGGCGACGGGCGGCGTCACAAGACGAGATCCTGGCGCCACGCGAGCGATCTAGCGGTCGCGAGATAAGGCCGCAAGCGAGCGAGCGAGCTAGCGGGCGACGGGCGCGCGCTCACGCCGCGAAACCCGGCCATGAAAGCGCACTCATGGTCGCGAAGCTCGTCACCGGGCGACGACGCCTCGGCAGACGCTCGGCGCGGGCGGTGGCCACGCATGTCTCGTTGCGGTCGCGGTCGCTTTAGCGATCATGAGGTAGCCCGCGAGGACACGCGAAGGCGGCGGACGAGAGGTCGGCGCGCGGGCCGGGCCTCGCCTAGCTAGCGCTGCCCAAAGACAGATTAACGACCCGCCCGCACCCGCTTTTCCAGATTTTCCGTCCGTGCCCGCGCGCGAGGCCCAATTGTTGAATCCGTCCGTGCCCATGCACGCGAGGCCTGTCAAGTTTAATTGCACTTTGTAAATCTATGTAATAGATTAGATTTAAATGCGGTGTTTCACGATTGGGCCGCGATGAACGTTTTATTTTATTTTTATCGCTCATATGCATGTCGTGGATGTTTAAATTATGCAGTAGCATGCTATGTATGTTTATATTACGCTGACAAACCTTTATGTGTTTTACGAATTGATGCGCATAGTAAGCATGCTAGGTTTATCGCGTTTATCAAGCATTTTTAGAATTTCGCGAGCATGTTTTACATGTTGAGTTCTATAGAAAAGCATGCTAGGATTACGTGATCTGCATGGACAAACCTTTTGAATAAAAAGACTAAGCAAGCAACCCGACAAATTAATTTTTCAAATTAAAATGTCAAGACCTCCACTTTTGATCTCTAAACAAAGCGAGACGACCGTGAGTAAACGCCCACACGCGCGGCTTGCTTGCCTTGCTTATCATAAGTTTATTAGATGAGATTTCTAAATAAAACATTTTAAATCTATTGAGAAGTGGGAGTTTCATGTAAACGCCCACACGCGGGCTTGTATGTGCGATTTTCATAAGTTCTCTAGAGATAGATATAAAATGAGATAACAAAAGAATTTGAATTGGAAGCGGTATGGTCCGAGTGAGTATACCAATTCTAAGAATTCATTTTCTCGTTAAAATTGTGGTCATTGCTAGACATCACCTCAAGTACAACTTCCGCCAAGTCCCTTCTTGCGATAGTGATGTGGTCTAGTAAGGTCCAATCATTAATTTCATTTTTCATAAGGATAAGTTGACATGGATTGAAATTAAACGACTAAAAGGTATATTTTAGTCCGGGTCGAGGGTTCATGTAAACGCCCACACGCGTGGCTTGCATGTGGAATTCCTCGGGCGATTGGAGGTTTCAATTAATATTGTTTTATCAAAAGGTTACAATATTATTGTTACGTAATTATTTGCAATCGTATGCTTATGTGTTTACATTATCGCTTCGATATGTCTCTTACACCGATTATCAATATGCTCGCACAAAATCCGCTAACCGTCCAAATTTTATCGAGTGGAAACGAAACATGGAATATGTTCTTATCGAAGAACACATGTTTGTTCTCACTACTCTAAACCCGATGCCCTCATCGACGATCGACTAATGAGCAAGAGAGTCAAGCGGACTTTGGAATAAGTCAAACAATATGGCTAAATGCTATATGATGACTACGATGTCCAAAGGCTTGCGTACTGCAAAGATCGATCGATGGTAGACGCGATCGATATTTGGTCAAGTCTCGAGAGTAAGTTTGGGCGGTGGATCGGACAACCGCCCACACAATGAGAGAAATCTTGGCGTGTAAGATGGAAGAAGGAAGTTCGTCCATGAACATGTCTCCCACATGACTCATCTCATGGATAGTCTTGATCACTTGGGAGGAGGTATTGACGGCGGCCAAGGTCGATATCATCCTCAATACACCGCCCAAGTCTTTTGAGAACTTTCGGCGTGAATGCGATCATGAGCAAGACCGAGTTTACACTTAGTCGGTTGCTTAATGATCTCGTTGTGCGGAAGGAGTTATGGGAAAAGAGCACATGCTCGCTAGCACATCTAAGGGCCCAAAATTTTCATCGCAAAATGGAAATAGAAAAGGGGTGCCAAAGGTGGTAGAGGCAAGGAAATAGTGGGAGAATGGGAGCAAGAACATGGTTGCCACCGGAGGCTTGAAGAAGCCAAGGAGAAGGCAAGTGCTTCAAGCGGTAAGACTGGGCATTGAAGGCCAAGTGCCCTATGCTCATGCTCAGGTACGCTGCTTGCTTTAGTAACGAAACATGTTTAGCGACTTGTTCTACCCATTCTTGGGTAGTAGATACTGGTATAATCGATCATGTTTGTTACACCTGCGTGGGTTCCCGCGACAAGGGAGTCGTTTGATGGCGAGATAACGATCTCCATGGGCAACGCGCGAAAGTCGTAAGTTGCAGTTGGAGATGTTTTTATGTTTTGGGACAACAGCTTTAGTTTTGAAAGACGTTTTATATGTGCCGGATTTTCATGAACCTTGTTTCTGCTTCAAAATTATTTACTCATGGATATTCTCGTTATTTTTGATAGTGGTGTTTCTATCATAAGAAATGACGGTTATCTCGTGTTGGCACTTTATATAATTCGCTTATACTATTTCGCAAAACATAATACCTATAACTATGTCAGATCTTCATCAAACCCTAAAAGAGAAAGTTTTCTTAGAAGATGACTCTACTTTTCTCTCGGCATCTTAGATTAGGTCACATCAATCTAAATAGGATCCAAAGACCGCTAAAATGGAGTTGGGTAATCTCACGGTTATCTGCTCCCACTGCTAATCCTCGTATAGAAGGTAAGATGTCGACCGCACCCTTCAAAGCGAAGGGTTATAGAGCCAAAGAAATGTTGAGTTAGTCCATTTCGACTGTGGACCGATGTCCACACAAGCTCGTGAGGGTACGAGTATTTTGTCACTTTCATCGACGACACTCAAGGTACGGATACATATACCGCTTCACCGCAAGTCCGAATGCTTTGAGAAATTCAAAGAGTTTAAGGCGGAAGTGGAGCGAAGCTAGGTAAGAGTATCAAGTCATCATGGGTCCGATCGCGGTGGCGAATACCTCAAGAACGAGTTTATGGACTATCTAGTGAAGTGTGGGATTACATCCCAACAAGATTTCACCGGGCACACCACAAAAAAATGGTGTCGAGCCAAGAACAGACTCTTTTGAAATGGTTAGATCTATGATGAGTTATGCTACATTGCCTATTTCGCTCGGGATATGCCTTAGAGACGGCGCATACTTGCAAATCTAGTACCGCCCAAGTCACTTGAAAAGACCCTTCGAGTTGTGGTTTGGGCGCAAGCCCGCTTTAAGCCACATAAGGATATGGGCCCAAAGACATGTGTTTGAACAAGAAGGTCGACAAGTTGGAGGCTAGATCCGACGCAAGGTCGCTTATCGCTATCCTAGAGGAACGAAGGTGGTTTATTCTATAGTCCTATGATCGAAGGTCATTATTAGACTAATGCCCGATTCTTAGAAGAGGATTATATGAAAATCATAAGTCCAAAGTTGAAATCATTCTTCAAGAATTAGAAGATGATCGTATTCCACCACCGATTAAGCCAAAGGTACGAGATGTCGAGTCTAGTGGGAGGATCGACACCGATACTTCAAGAAATTGAAGTGGGTCGAGTTCCACCGAGATACCGATCGTATAAGTGGTACCTACACGAAGTTGTGTAAGTTAGAGAACCACAAGTATCTCGCACCCACCGCTGCCATTGTGCTCAGAGAACCTCGTCAGAGTGGGAGGGTTGTTCGTCAACCCGAGCGATTTATGTTCGTGGGTGAATCTTCTGATTTGGTCCCAGCAGACGAACATGCAATAATCGACCCATGGACATACAAGGAGGCGATACAAGATATTGATGCAAGATCATGGCACACCGCTATGGACTTAGAAATGGAGTCCATAACGCTATGGATGTATATGAAAGACACTCTACCGGATGGCAAGGAAGCCATAGGTAGTAAGTGGATATACAAGAGGAAGAGAGATTCCGATGGAGAGGTTTCGCTTATAAAGCCGTGCTTGTGGCGAAAGGGTACACTCAGATTGAGGGCATCGATTTCGATGAGACCTTTTCACCGTAGCAATGCTCAAGTCCATCGTAATTCTTCTAGCCATAGCAGCCCACTTGAACCCAGAGGTTTGGCAATGGATGTTAAAACCGCTTTTCTAAACGGTTACCTTGAGGAAGGTAGAGACATCTATATGCAAGAACCTCAAGGTTATGTGGTAAAGCGTGAAGAGCATCTAGTATGGAAGCTTAAAGTCCATTTATGGACTTAAGCAGCCTCCCGATCATGGAACTTACGCTTTGACGAGGTGGTAAAGTCCCATGGATTTACCCAGTTGCCTAGCGAGAGTTGTGTGTATCGGTTAGATGTCAACGGTGATGTGGTATTTCTTGCACTTTATGTAGATGACATCCTTCTAGTCGGGCAACAACGTGAAGTCATATCGACGAAAGAGTTGGCTATCCGATCGCTTTCAAATGAAAGACTTAGGAGATGCAGCGCATATTCTTGGGATCAAGGTTTACCGAGATCGCAAGAAGAAAATGTTGAGCTTATCTCGGCGCCTTACATTGATCACGTAATTACTGCTTTAGTATGCGCACCGCCAAGAAAGGATTGCTACCTTCGCATGGCGCCCTTTATTCAAGACACGCCACCCATGATCGCAGCGAGATAGAGGAATGAGACAAGTTCCTACGCTCACCGTAGGAAGTCTCATGTACGCAATGTTATGCACAAGGCCCGATATCCGCTGCGCGGTAGCATAGTAGCTAGATATCGCCTAACCATGGACAAGCTCATTGGATCTGCAAAGAAGCATATACTCAGGCACCGAAAAGGACTCGAGATTATAGGCTAGTTTACCATGCAGATAGTCTAATGCCTTTGGGTTATACTGACTGGATTTCCAAGTGGACCGTGATGAGAAAAAGTCAACCTCAGGCTATGTGTTTACCTTGGGAGGTGGAGCCAGATCTGGCGTGAGTGCAAAGCAATGATGCATGCGGACTCTACCATGGAAGCCGAATATGTAGCCGCCTTGAGGCTTCTAAGGAGGCAGATGGTTCAAGAACTACCATGGATCTAGATGTGGTACCGGTTTGCCCAAGAGTATCATAGTTTCATCGTGATAACTCGGTGCGATGTGGCAAACTCGAAGGAACCACGGACCCACAAGGCGACCAAACACATAGAGAGAAAGTACCATGTCATACGAGAAATCGTTAGACGAGGTGACGTGCTGATTGAAAAGATTGATCGACGGAAAATCTAGCGGATCCATTCACGAAGAGCTCGCCGCAAAAAGTCTACGATGGACACGTTAGAGGACTCGATTATGCTGATGGCACCCACTTAGAAAGGAAACTTTGTATAAGTGGGAGAAGCAAAGTGATGGTTGTTTGTAATAGCTAGTAGAAAGACACATCAGATACTAAAAGTTTGCTTTAGTATAAGTGGGAGATTGTTGGTTGTATCAAAGCGCTTTGGTTGAGCTTGTATACAATGTTTCGTTACCACTATTACAATCTCCTATCCGATTGAATACTTGATTGCATATATCATGTCCCCTTATCTCATATATAAGTTAGATCATACGGTGTGTAGAAGATCACGTAAGTCCGTATGATTGGTCAAGCTTAATGAGATATAAAAGTTTCACACCGAGACGACTTAAGGACGAGTTGTCGGTTTAGGCCGCAGATAGATAAGAAGTGACTTGACTTAGTTGCTTGTCTATGCCGGACGCCTCTCGACGTATTGAAGGATCACGATGAGATGTGTTCTTCTTCGACCGTCGTGAAGAACCAAGATCTCGGTGACTTACGATGATCTAAACCTCGATAAGGTATTAGGTGAGTATGAGTTCTTGACCATCACTTTGACTTGTTATGAGTGAGGTTATATGTTCTAACCCAAGATTCTCCGCATCTTGGGTGGTGGCGATCTTGATGTCACGCTAGTTATCTCAGACGAGTCACCGTATCCGCTAGGACGATGATGTCCCTTAAGGAGCTCAAAGGTTTATTGTACTAAACCCCGCAGTTGAGTTAGCTCAAGTACAATAATAAGGTTGAGTGGTACTACTTAAGAAATGAAGTTATTAATCGCTTTAAGCAATGATTGCTATAAATGATTAATGGACGCTCGATATCTTAAATACGGGATTCGTAATGTCTAAGTGCAAGCCCGACTCAACTTGGTAATAAAGGGTAAGTCAACATTCTTTCTCTAGTGGCATGATCGAATGTTTATAAATTAATTTATGTTCAATGAACATAAGATAATTAATTTATTTGAGGCCCATCTTTATTCCTCAGATTGATCCCCTGGCCGGCCCATCCAGCCCATAGCTACAAGAAAATCGGTCCCCATGTGCTCTCAAAGGAAAGGTTTTATTCTCTTTATCCCACAAGGATATTATTATATTTTTGTATATGCATAGATCCTTTCCATATAAGATTATGGTAATAATCCCGAGTGTATGGAAATAATCCCGAGTATGGAAATAATCCTAAGATTATGGTAATATTCCATATAGGATTATGGTAATATTCCATATAGATTATGGTAATATTCCATATAGGATTAAGGTAGTGCATTATAAATATAAGGTATGAGATAAAGTCAGTTAATGCTCACATAACAACACTAGAATTTTCGGTCATCTCATCAGTGTGTGAGAAAGAAAATTTTGAGAGCTTTAAGTGAAGAGAGCATTGGGTGATTTTCCAAGCATTCTCCATAGATCGCCCTCACCGACGTTGGAGATTGGGCAATCGGATACAGTCCGTAGGTCAAAGCACGAGTCCGATCCGCTCGATCCGCTCATCTCGCTCCATCGACCTCTTCGCATCCAAAGGTAAACACGTGAAAACCCCAACGTGTTGCGATTTATTTATATAGACGCATGCTAGGTTTATAATCAATGTATGGTGAATTAAACACCCAAGATGGATCCTCGGGGCGAGGGTTAACATACGTTTTCCCTACAAGGAATAATAAGTGGCGTGAATCATATTTTTAGGCATTATTAACGCCATTTTCGTGTATATTGCTATGTGATGTTCTAATTATTTAATTGACATGTATTTTATATCCATGATTTATATCTTGATTAATACATTGCATTATGGTACAAAGAAAATAAAATCACACCCCTTGGATCATAAAATGCGCTGGCTACACCCCTTGTACAAGGCATGCTCCTTCTTTTTCAATTGGCCAATACATGAGGAGCCTTTTTGCACTCACTCATGATCACAATCCCACTACCCATTGGTGCTGCAAATTTTTTAATGTATAGTGTGTGTGTGTGCCGTGTAAAATGAGAGGGAGAGCTATAGAGGGACTCTTCCCCTTCACCCCTTTATTCATTATCCCCATTTCAAAATACTTGGAACCCCAAAACACTCTCCATCCTCTCCCTTGCTGCTGACGCTGAAAACCGTGAGCTCTCTCCCCCTCCATTCCTAAAATTTTCTCTTCTTCTCTCCTTCTCCATTCACCAAACCTTGATACCTAAACCTTGTTCTTGTGAATCCATTCTATTTCAAGGTAAATGAAAGACCCTAGCATCGATTTTATCCTTCATTTTACAAAAAATCGAGACATGTCTTAGTATGTATGTATATGTTTTAAATGTGTTTGTTTACGAAATATGGTGTATGTACATGTTCTTGATGATTTTTATTTCAAAAATATGAGAATATATGTTTAGATGGACATATGATAGTGCATGTGAAATATATGAATAGATCTAGCATATATAAGTTATGTTCGCTTAGCCTTGCTAGATTTTTTTTTTGAAAATGTTATAAAATGTTTATATGATGACCGATGGTTTTAAAATATTTTTGAGGATGAAATATTGTTCTATGATATGTTTTAAATCCATAGGAATTTATTTGGAATTTTTGGAAAACCCTAAGCCTATTTTACAAAAATATCGTGAGCTTATGAGTATGTGTACCTTGGTGTATGATTTTTTTTACTTTAAACATGAAATGACATATTAATGCTCTAGGACCTTGATTATATGTTCTATGAATTTATTAGAATTTTTTGAGAACCAAATGCTTGATTTTATAAAAGGGCCGAGAGCTTTTAAAAATTATATCTTGGTGTATGATTTTTATTTTTTGAACATGCAATGGTATATTGTTGATCTAGTACATTGATTATGTGTTACATGATTTTGTTGGAATTTTTGGAAATCAATTACCATTTTTAATCAAAAAAGCCGTGAGCTTTAAGCTCTTTGAGGTGATGATTCAAATGGTTTTTGATGAATGTTATAATGTTATATTGTTATATTATAGTATATAAGCATAGTGTATAATTATTATAATTTTTGGAAACCAAATACCCTATTGAAATCAAAGAAGCCGAGAGCTATAAGCTCCATATGGTGATGATTCAAATGGTTTTGGTTGATGTTATGATGTTATATGGTTATACTATAATGTTTGAGCATGTCATAATTTTATTGGAATTTTTGAGAATTGTTTGGTATTTATTTTGATAATACCGTGAGCTTATAGGATAAATTCCTTGGTGAACAAATTATTTATAATAGACTATAGGTTATAAATGTGTTATATATTGATGTTGGAACATTGTACTAAGTGTATAAAAATTTTGGGAATTGTTGGACAATTATTCCATAATTTTTGATGTTACCGTGACCTTATAATAATTATAAGGTGATAATCGAATATCATTTGGATGATATTAATACATATTAATGACCATAGCGTATAATAATACACTATATGAATTTAGAAATTTTTTTTGAAAACCATTTGGTAATTATTTCAAATTACCGTAAGCTTTTTAATATTTATAAGGATTTTTAAATCCTTTTTAATCCAGTCTAATAATAAATTATATGTCTAAATATTATTTTAGACATATTTAGATTTTATAAAATTTTATAAACATAGATTACTATGTTTGAGACGAAACGTTATATTTAATAATGTTATAAACGAAAATATTAGTTTAATGATTAAAAAGATTAATATTTGAGAAAAATATTAATAAGTCCATCGATTTACGTGAAAAATCGAGAAATAGGACTTTACGAAATGAAATCGATTGAAAATCGATTTATAAAATGAATTAGTAAGAAATTACTATTGAAAAGTCAAAATTGTTGACTTTGTTGACTATGTTGACTTTGTTGACTTTTAAGGTCAAACATACGAAAATATGTTCGATAAATACGCTAATACGCGTAAGACGTACTAATTAGGTAAGCTACCTCTTTAGTAAGAAAAGATTTCATAAATGAAATCCTTATATCGAGAAACGTATGAATACGTCGAACGCTTAAACCGGAAGGTTAAAACGATATGGTTGAAGGTGTCTCAAGAACGAGAACTATTCAATTGAAATACGTAAATGAAAAGCGATTGAATTCGTTATGAATTCAGATTATATCGATATAGAATATCGAAGTTTATCTTAGACTTTGAAAGTCTCGAAACGCGAACAACGCACTAAAACCTCGCTTACGTAGCGCGTGACGCCAACGCGACGTAACCGGACATCGACGAGGAATCAAACCTAGACTCAATTTAAGACGAACCATAGTCCGGTGGGGCTTCTTTTCCAAATAAAATATGAGCTTTCGCATTTAAATTTATTTCCAAATGAATTTATTTACCATGCTTATTTTCAACTGTTGATAAAATGTTTACAAGATTACCTGCCGAAAATATTTCTGTTTTGTGTATGGATCCTATCCGAAATGAATGTTGTGAAATGATATGATGATATGAAATGTTATGAATTTTGTTGGGTCGCGCCCAACCCAGTTATGAAATCGATATCGGATCCTATGCCAAGACGATGCCAGCCAGATTAACGTGTACACCGAACGTGATGTGTCTCGTAAGGACACCACGGCGGTCACGGCGTCGTAGAGGGAGGCCTCCCTCTCGACGTTTGAACTTTGATGTTACGATGAAATGAGGATATGGGATACGGATCATACACACCAAGAAAATGCTCGGCGAGCAAATTTTACTGAACCGATAAAATGTTTTAGTAAGCAGGCATTTCAACTAAAACCCTCGTATTTACCATGATATTGGCGATGTAATTCAATTATGATAAAATGTTTTCGGCATGAGTCCACCGAGTGCATTACTTGTACTCGACCGCATGTTTGTTTTAAATGTGCGGTTGAGCTCACGATGATGGTGATGGAGGTGTTGAGGAGTCCAGGTCCTCGATCGCTTTGTTAAGAATTGGTTTTGCCTTGAATGCATATCGTCATATATGTATTCACACACTTTCACTGCAACTCGAACTTATTTATGTTATGTATGATGTTAAGCCTTTGTTGAGGTCCGTCGCACCATTGTCGACCTTTAGGTCCATGGCCTAAACCACCTAATTTGTTTGATATCACCTTATGTCATATTCAAGCATGTTAGTTTACTTTTGATATGTACCTCCATATTAGCCTTCGTGAACCCCAAATACTATTCCTAGTAATAGTCACCCTCCAGTCCGGGTTATCCGGAGTGGGGACGTGACAATAGTCCAACATTTTCAATTTCTACTTCAAGGATTATTGTTCAATGGTCTCGGTTCTTTCCCAATAATACACTAAACATTTTATAAAATTCCAACAAAATTACACAATGCTCATATACTATAGTATAACAACATTACATCATAACATTTACTAAAATCAACTAAATAATTCATTAAAACAAGCTTGAAGCTCTCGGTCATCTTGATAAAAATTGAGCATTCAATTTTCAAAAATTCAAGTAAAATCATAGAGTACATAACTAAGGTCCTAGATCAATATTATGTCATCACATTTCTTAAATAAAAATTGTACATCAATTTCTATTTTTTTACACATTTTCGGTAGTTTTCAACTATATAGCATAGGATTTTTAAAAATTCCCAATAAATCACTATGAACTCCTACAACATCATATATCATTAATCCATCCTTAAATTAATTTCATGAATTTTCGGTCATCATCAAAATTTCTTAACATGTTCAAATTCAATTTTAAACATGATATATACTTCTATAACATCATACTACACATTATTAATAAACACTTTCATATGCTAACAAAATTTCATAAGTAAGAACATATGCTTAACATAAGATCAAACCATTGGATAATTATAATCTTAGTGTATAATCGAAGCTCGTTCGATTTCTAACCTTTTTAACGATATTGATTTTATGTGCACAAGCTTTAGATCAAGCTTTGGCTATGGAAAGATGAACACACAAGGGTTTTCTCCTCAAGAAGCTCTCGGTTCTTTTGTTTGAGAAAGAGTGAATGACTTTGTTTTCCTTTGTCCAAGACTTAAGTACATGAAACAAATGAATTAGAGACTTTATCAATTTCCTATACATCCTCACACCTCTCTCTCACTCTCGGTCACTCTCACTCTTTCACAAACAATTGGAAGCCTTTAAATTTTTTATTTTTTTTTTTACTTTATGACTCATACATGAATACATCACCTATAGTTACTATGCCTTACACATTATTTTTGAACAAAATTATTATTCTTGCTTTGGGATGAAAATTGCCGTCGGTTACCAAGCACAAACACACTACTTTGTATGATTTATGTGATGACTCACAATTCATATGTCATGGGAGTAAGTATTCTCTTACACAATATTTTGAACAACTAAATTTGATTCCTTACTTTATTGACTAAGAGCCGTCGGCTCTCACTTGAAGAAGGAGAAGAAATTTTATTCTTGTGTTAATACCATACACTTAAGTCAATACACATTGCCAAATGCATTAAGACATCATCACAAGAGTAGTGTTCAAGCTTCTAACCTCAAATCTCAACTTAATACACGGCTCTTATGCCCTCACACACATCCACTTGATTTTACTTGGTTAATGTGTACAATTAATCCCACTTGAATCATTTAATACACAACATAGAAATTCTAGCATGAAATTTACGTAAATCACTTATTTCAATTCATAAGTCATGGCATTTCCATAATGCAATAGGTACATATTTTATTTTCATGCTAATTATAGATATATATCATAATATATGTTTTAGATGATAAATTATATCATAAGAAAATTTATTAGAATCATTTCATGTGTGATAACCCTAAGTTTCGAAATAGGGTTTTCAAAAATTCTAAACTTGTTCAATAATTAATCCTTAATGTTCTAGCATTGTTTTATTGCTAAATAATACTCTAATTACATAAAATAATCATAGGTATTTAAATATTATAATTCCTTGATCATTAGACTCATTTTTCTATTCATCTCTAAACGTTGACGTTTGAAACGTCTCAAAACGTTCATTATCGACCTATCTCAAAAAGGTCGTAATAAAGTCGTAATCACTTTATTAGATCATTCCATTAATAATAGAATTAAATTCTAAGCTTCGTCACTTAGAAAATTTTATGAAATTCTAACTATCGATATTCAATCGACGTTAAAATACTACTGCCGAAACACCTTAAATATTTATATTCCTTAATTCACAATCCTTAGTGAATATAAAATAGGAATTCATTATCTCGTAATTAATCGAATCATTATTCGATAAATTACTAATTCAATTATTTCGGCGAAACCTTAATTTAAGAATTTAAATATCGTAATTAGGCATTTAATTCTTTGGGATATTACAGTTATGAATGAGAAATACCCAGATCTTTTACAAGGTTAGCAAATTTCGGGATAAATTTTTTAAGGGGATGGTATGTAATACCCGAGAAATTTAAACTTCGATTAATTAATTTATTTAGTTAAATCGATATTCGAGTTTAGAGCGATTATTAAAAATTTATAACGTTGACGTTTCAACTATATTTTCGAACGAGAATATTTAAAGGAATGTCGGAGGACGAGTTATAAACCGAGCTAGATATTTTATACTGGATAAATTGTCTAGTCAAACTACATCATTCCATATCCCCAAAAATCCTCTACTTTGTCCTTACATACCCATCATTTTATATTCCCCAATATTCCCCACTTTGTCCCTATATAATCATTCTTTCAAACCTCATCATTTCATCTCTAAGAATCCTATGTGAATTTTAATACAACACCCATTTTCACTCATTTTTCTCTCATGTGAAAATCAATGAACCCACATTCCCATCTCCAGCTTGTCGACAACAGAAGAAATCCACCAATATTATTTCATCTCAGCTAACAACAAGGTTATACCATTCTCAACTCCTCATTAAATTCTTTTCTGTACTGATCAAACAAACAATATATGTGCAAACAATCCAAACATATAATATCATAAATAGATAGAAATTTAGAAATTACAGAGCTTAGGAATTTTCATAGAAATTTGTCCAAGCCATTAGGGCTCGTCTGTCGTTCGTCAGTCGTGGCCAAGTCGAGACGGCGCAGAGGAGGCACGGTGGTCGGAGCACGACAGCTGAGCGACGTCTGGAGGCAGAGCTATGATAGAGCACGACGTGGCTATACGGCCGAGGGTTGGGAGCCAACAGTGGCTGCTGTTCGGCTTAGGGACGAGTGCGGTGGCTGGAGCAGAGAAGGCGCCAGATCTGGCGCCGCTGACCAACGAAGACGTGTGTCGCCGGAATGGAAAAGGCCGCGGCGGCGGCAGAAACTGAAGGAGAGAGACGTGCAACTATGTGTGTGTGTTTACATGTGTATGTGTGTGTACGTCGATTCGCACCGAGTGAGAGGAGAGATGTGGCTGAGATCACGGCGGCGACGGTTTGGTACACCCACCGGTCGCAATGGCTCACCGGAGATGAGAATAAGGTGGCGGCAGAGAGAGGAGAGGGATGGAGGTTGATGATATGCGAGTATGTGAGTGAGTGAGGGAGAACCGAGGGGAGAAGAGGCCGAAGTCGCGGCGAAGCACGCCGATCGGCAATGTGGCCGACCGGAGAGGAGGCGGCGATCTTGTATGTGTGTGTGTGCGCCGTGAGTAGAGCCAAGAGAGAGGGAGAAGTGAGGTTGGGGGAGGCGGCTAGGGTTCCATTAGTTGTAGGTTTTAGTTTTAATTTATGTTGTATATTGGGCTGGGTTTCTATTTAATGGGAATGGGCCGAGAAGAAAAGAAAAAAAAGTTTTGGGCCTTGTATATTGGGGCTGGGCCGAAAAAAAAAGGAATAGAATTAAATTTGATGGGCTTTTAATAAAAGTACATGGACCGAAAAATATAAGATGGGCCTTGAAAATTAAATAAGTGTTTGGCTTGATTCTTGAATAATGTTGACAATAGGCCTTTAGAATAAATTTGTTAAATGAGCCGAAAGATAAAAGAGATGGGTTGTAGGCTAAATATATTGATTTGGACTTAGTTTTATGTTGGGCCTTGGAATTAAATGAAAGATGGGCTCTTGAATTAAATTGATATGAGCTTTAATTAATTTTAAGGTGGGCTTATATGTATGTTAAAAGTTGGGCTAAGAATTTAAATTGATAATGGACTTGAATTATTTATTTCTATGATCCATTAAAACTAAATTCATTAGATTGAATAAAGTCTAATTTTTAGAAATTGAATAACATATTAATTAATTGTGTTAAGGGATAATTTGTGAATTATTCTTTTTAAGTGATTTATTTATGTAATGAGATGGACCTTATGTAATTTGTTAAAAAGGGTGTGATTAGAAATAAATCTTAATTAGTGGATATCTAAGATGAATTAAATTAATTTGATTGATTAATCAACTATTATTAGACTTTTAAACTGATCCATTTAATTAATTTTTAATTATGGATTTACTTAATTAAATTGGAGATTTAATTAAGTAATGAGTTGATTATGTCAAGTAGATGATTGAGAAAATATTATTTAAGCAACTTTAATTTATAGAACGATTTTTAAGAGATGATTGATTTATAAGAAACCTTTATTGATTGGGTACTATAGATATGGGTTTCTCTGATAGAATATGTGGGACGTGTGAGGCGAGAAACGCGGTGAGGAAATAATAGTGATGAATGAGGTATTGGAACTCGAAATCGTTGATAAGCGTTAACAAACGACGAGATTAGTTATGAACTTAGGATTCATAAATTAAACGAAACGACGTGAAGAAACATCAATGGAAGGGAAGAATGCAACGTCGAAGTATCATCTATCGTCATGGCGAGACGAACCTAATAGACGACATATAGATTGTTAACTGAGTAGTATCGATAATGAAAACCCTAAAACCCAGAAACTCTAAGACTTAAAAGATATCGAGTTTGTCGAATCTTAATGATGCTTACCAAAAGAAACGAATGACGTATTAAATTATGTTTCTTACGTTGACAAGGTCCAGCGTGGACGTAAACGAAAACAACAGAGGATCGCTAGTAGATATTCCAAGAAGGACAATTCTTGAGGTGAGCTCTCTTGAAACAAAAATGACATGTCTATCTCAAAGCATTTATTTACAAAAGATTTATGAAATATTATTCCATGAACTATTATTGACTGCCAAATGTTTATGTTTTGTTGTGATCCTATCTGAGGTTGGTATATCCAACGTGGTATGAGAATGAGTTGGTCCACCAATGTTAAATAAGAGTAACGATCGGATCCGACTTAGTTGAGGACTAACTCGGAATGTGTACACGGGTTTGACTATGTTTTAAAGTTAGCTACCTCGACCGGTCACAGCGACTATGTGGTAGGTGGCCACCTCCATAGTTCGCACAAGAACGAATGAATGATCAGATATGGAACAACATGGATCAAAATAGTCCGGTCGGACATATTTGGAAAATGATAAAATATTTGATAGGCATGAGTCTTTTCAACTAAAATCCCCATGTGCTATTGTGGACAGTTCAATAACTTTTATAAAGAAAATGTTTTCGGGAATGAGTCCACTGAGTACTTTTGTACTTAGCCCTGCATCTCGTTTTTGATGTGCAGGTTGAGCAAGGATTGATGATGGGTGCGAGGCGGTGCAGAGTGGTAGTAGTTTGTTGCTTTAATTGAAAGGATTTCTAGAACCTTGAGCATGTATCGTCATATACATGTTCACATGTTATTTGCTGCCTAACTCTGATATTGTTTGGTATCATTTGATTATGACTGCTTTTATATCGTATTGAACTTGAGGTCGTACCTCGTTCCTTGGATTGCGACCTGATTGGGTTATATTTGAACATTGAACCTTTTTGGCAAGTCATTCTGTGACTTGAGTTTGTATCGAAACAGCTTACTCCTTTCAGTCTATGCATTTATTCGCAATTGATTGGTTAAGTGTATTGATTAGTGATGTATATATCCGCTGCATTATTATACCAGTGACGATCCATATGATCCGTACTTCTTTGAGAAGTCGGGTCGTCACAAATTACGACTTAAAGTTTCCACTTAGGGTTTCTTTATTATTTCATGTGATTGTTTTAAGACATTCTATTATCTTACATTCCCAATTCCCAAGCTATATTACTTCATCGTTCATAGGTGAACTTCGATTATGAATCACATATTCCGAGTCTATCCTCGACTCTTAACCTTAGTTTTATTCTAAACGTTATTACGTTATAGATTGTCGGTAATCAAATTATGATTGGTAAATTAGGATATTCTCAAGCCACTAACTAGACTTGACGACTTGTCGTATTAGCACGACAATAAAAGAGGAGTATTGACTTATGATTCAAGTGAGCACATGCTATCATGTAAGTAAGTACTTAAGAATAAACGATGTGCCTTGGGAATATTAACTCGACTTTTGAGACATAAGGATCGACATCTTATGTTCGAATCTTTGCTTACACATTACGGCATTGTTTGTTTCTCTTAACTCGTCGGAGATTATATAAGTCGTAAAATCGCTATTCGTTATGGAGTTGTTTTAACGCTCAATCTAATATCGTATTGGGTTGTCGTTATTGAGTATCAACGTTGTAGCTCGGCTTTTGGTTTTTCTAACTTAGGAACTCACGTTTGAGTATCCTTTTATTAATAGCAAACCCTAATTTATTTCTAACTTTGATTCTCGTTAATTCCTTCTTAAGTTGTCGAAATTTGTCGATTTCTTTTGGATTCTCGTACATATAGTATTATGTTGTTTACGTTTGGGGTTTTGGTTTGTCGGTACAACATAAACATAAACATTCAACACTAAACAATACCATACACAACATAAACTATACTAAAGCATTAGAAAACCCTAATTTCTAACATAATGCAAAACTATTGTGTATGTGTGTATAAGTGTTCCATTCATTCATCACAATCACAACCATTCATTTCAAGCTTATAGCTTAACTATCATAGTACCATTTAACATAGAATTAAATCCATACTTAGCCATTTTGTTACGTTTTCGATAATTAGCAACAATTAGTATAGGTATCCAATAAATTTCAATAAAATCATGTTATACTCCTATCATACTATAGAGTTTAATTACCAACTCAATATCATTATATAAAATTTCAAATCATAGGTTAAAAAGCATATAGTTTTCGGCAATCATAATTTAATGAGCTTCAGTGTTCAATAAATTTCACAAAAATTATATCATGCTTATACCATATACTAAACATGAAATATCATTTCATATCATGCATTAAAATTTAAATCCATGCTTTTCACCACTTAACCATTTTCGGTAATAACATAGTATATGTATATATTTTCAATAAATTCTATTCCTTCACAATATGTTTATTTTATGCAATAATATGTAATATTAGCATTAAACACTAACCAATATTTATAATATCACATATCATATTATTTTCAACAACAAAAATCAAACATATCACTATATATATCTATATAATTTTCGGTAATCATTAACAAATAGGAGTAGTGTCTCAATAATTTCAAGATTAATATATGATGTTCATATCATATATTATACACTATACCTCAACTATTTTTCAACAACTAAAATCAAAATAATAATCTAAATATATATATATATATATTTCGGCATTCACATGAAAAATAGGAGAAGTGTTCCAATAATTTCAAGATTAATATATGTTATTCATATCATATATTAAACACTATATCTCAACTATTTTCATCAAGCAAAAATCAAACAAAACCTAAAAATATATATAAGCATTCGGCCCTCTTTAAAAAAAATAGGAGATGTGTTTCAAAAATTTCAAGATTTATATATGATGTTCATATCATATATTAAACATCATATCTCAACTATTTTCAACAAATAAAATAAAAATCAAAAGCCTAAAAACCCTTGAATCTCTCGGCCCTTTTTAAAAAAAATACCAAAAATATTCTAAAAATTATGATATTTATTCTACATGCTTCTAATACATTAACAAGCATCAATATCAAATAATATTAACAAAAGCATGCTTTATCACATATGAAAAGAAATAAAGCATAAATAAAAAATATTAAACATGCTACAAAAATTCTCAAATTTTAACTACAGCCTTAGAACATGATTATAAGCATTTTTTATTCATGGATTGAGAGCATTTGATGGCAAAATTCACAAAAACAATTGAGGAGCAAAACTAGGGTTTTTTTGTGAAATAATTCAAGAAAAATCTAAAAAAAATTCTACTCCATTAAAAATGGAGAGAATGATGATTACTACCTTTGTATGGTCTTAGAATAATTATTTTAAGGTTGGAAAGGTTTGAAAAGGTGGATTAAAGATCAAAACATGAAGAACAAAAGAGAGATATTTGAATTAGAGAGAGAAATTTTGTTGAGGAGTGAAGGCTGCATTATGGACGTACCCCTTACTGTATTGGCAGACTAAAGGGCTGCCATTACCCATTTGGGGTGGCCTTGGTGGTAGTTGAGAGAAGGATTGGTCAAATTACCCGATTTGGCATGTTAATACCGACTCTTTAAGTTTTAATGCGCTTTCGATTGATTTCTCGAAAGCTTAAGGTTATATTATCTTAAATAGCCTTAAAAATACTTATTTCAATGTTTATAAAAATTTCATGAAGTTCGGACGGCGTCCGATTAGTCAATTCCGAGTTATCGCGGAAAAATAGCGTTCGGAGATTAAATTATTCTCATTCAAAATTCTATTGAATTCTTGAGCTTTCATAATTTATTTGAGTCTTATAAATCATATTTTATTGATTTAAACCCTTGGTTCGAGTTTCGGGTCGTTCGGACAAATTTAGGGTTTTCCCGGTATATTTTCTCGGCGTTCGGTTAAGTTCTTCAGGAATTTCTTTCAGAAATTGATTCTTATAATTTATAAATTCATAATAATAAATTCCTTCGTGATTTTGAGTGTTATCAATAATTTTCATGATTAGCACGGACTGAAAATTATTCCGGCTCATGAATAGTGCTTTTAAGACTGACCGGGCAAGTACGGCCGAAAAGTCTCATTCTTTGGCTTCTCACATGTTTTCATGAGAGGATTCTAGAAATGAAATAATTTTGTTAAGATTCATTCACGATCTTTTATTCTATATTCAGGCTATTCAGAAAACCCTAATCCGGTAGGATTAGTCACTAGTTTTTTATTTCTCTAATTTTCGATCTCCGAATCGATTCTAATTCATTTTGTTGGTTACCTTAAACATAATTAAGGTCTAAGCATCACAAATAATTGGTCTAAGCATCACTAATAAAAGTTTTAAATTTTTCGGGTTATTACAGCAAAACCCTTCTGGATTGATTTATTTTGGGTTGAATTTGAAATGCAGTCGAATGCAAATCCTTTTTAAGTGAACAAATTAGGTAGAATGTGGTTTTTTCTTTCGGTGATTTTTCGACTTGTATTAAATAATATGTTTCGCCTAAAATATCAAGAAAAAAGGTAGAATGTGGTTTTTCTGGTTTTCTTGAACCAAAGTACGGGTTTAATCATATGATATTACTTGTTACTGAAAGCAAAAACTTTCACTTAATTTACTTTTTTCTGGCATTTTCGTTCTTGAAATTTCTTGAGAAAATGTTACTATATTGTAATATCCCACCGACCAGCTAGGTCGGGGCAAAGGGATATCACGGGTTATGAGTGGAATAAGAAAATGACAAGAGAAAACGAAGGAAGATAGTCACACATATAATATTATATTTATGTTGAAGTAATATAACATATATGTATTAGAACATCAAACTTATGACGAGATCCTAGTGAGCAAACAACTTAAAAGAGAATTAAATTCGAATAAACAATGAAATAGTCAAATAACACAAGAATATGGTGGTGCAAATGTCATCTCAGATATAGGGGCCTATGCGGTTTGATTAAGCAACTCGAAAGTGGAAAGCAAACACTTAACTCTGTCACTACCCAGGTTTATAGCTTCAGGAAGATATTGAAAACTAGACTACCAAGAGTTTTGGATTGCTTGACCAGTCAATGCCCAGGTGCCATAGTCGTCTCGCTCAGCCATGCAAGCTTCTCAACCTGAAAACATTTAAAAGAGTTTTGGGCTGAGTACTAACATACTCAGTGGGATCGAGTACCCTATTTTAATAAAGAACAGTTAATAAGCAATTGAGAAAAGTGCATGCTAAACCACATATCATAGGGAGATTTTAAAAGTAAAATAATTTATCCCTATATATGCAAAACATAATTTTCTCCGAGCAGAGCTTGTATCACGATATACTTCCTTACTCATCACATCTATGCTACCTATTGGACCATAGGGGGAAACAACGTTCCACTAATGGCTGCATTCGCCAAGACTAGCGAACTTGGCCAAGTTCACCCAGCCCGGACTTCCGTGTACACTACCTCAGCCTGTACATAGCTCGAGGCATGATCGTTAACTACTCCCGGTCGAAGCCGTAGCGGTTTAACTGCTCCAAGGTCAGCACCAAGTAATGAGCATAAAAACATCATGCAATTCTCAATTTCAATAAACATCTTGGGGCTTAATAACCCAAAATACATTACAGAAAATAGATCCCACCTGTCACCGGAGTGGTACCAACAACTTGTCTTACTCGTACACCTCCACTGGTTGTCCTTGGATGAATTTTAACCAGTCCTACAACACAAGTCTAGTTTTTAAATACGTTTACTAATAAAGGATTCATCGAAATCCAAGTCTTAGACCCTAAGCCTGTCTATTCCCGGTCTTAAGGTTTTTTAGTAGAAATATCCATCGGGTATTAGAATCTATATATCTACTTTAGTGCATGTCATGGTATGATATGCAGTCAAGTGATCGTGTAGTAGCACGAAGTCACATATTTTCACGTTAAGGTATGCTTCCATAAAAATTACATATTGTGTTGTTTCATCATAATTCGTGCATCTTATTAATGTTCTAACGTACGTACGATATAATATTATGAATACATCAATTAATAGCATGTTAGTAACAAAAGCATATTTCACATAGGTGAGTTCCAACACTTAGCCAAACCTTAAGTGTTTCTTTTAGCAAAACAGTTCAAGTAACATATTTTGACGATTCGTAGCTCTAGACTCATGATACGTATGGCCACATAAAGACACATAATGGAAACCTATAAATATGTACTACTCCAATAGGAAATAAAAATAATTCATTACCGGTTATCGTTACAGTGACAGCTTTGTGCTGTTCGTTTGGAAATTCTGAAATAAATAGTAACCATTTCTAGAAAACTCTGAAAATTTACAGAGAGCTTATAGACATCCGAAATTATGTTTATACCGAATTTGAGATTTTACCATTAGCCAAACTCGAAACAAAATCCATGAACCGTGGGTGATGAACAGGCCAAATTTTACAGTTTTGTGCACTGTGTTTGGAAAATACAATTAAAATAGTAAAACACATCGGATAGTTTACTTTCCGTGCAAGCCAATCCCCGTTTAATTAATAGCAAGACATACTAGACATGCTTAATTTCAACATAGTAAAATTTGGTAACCATCGGACTAGTAAAACATATTCAATTAATTCAGATAGTTTACTTTCCGTGCAAGCCAATCCCCGTTTTAACAAACAGGTTCATAACTATGTTCTACCTACTCAAATTCTCACAAGCATTTTGTCATACACCTGATGTGCGCACGAATAACACATAAAATAGTGAATTTATCACTCCATTCACAAATAAGCTTATCAATTTCTCACAACCCAGTCACAAGACCAATTCACAATGCATCAATTTCACTTAAATTTCACAATTAGACGACATGCAATCACATTTAAGTATAACCCAATACATTCAAACACATGCATGTATGTAGTTGATATCTATAAGCTTGAGGATGGACCTTTTACCTTAAGTATGAGGTTAGCTAGAGTTGAGAATGATGAAATGCAAATAGGCTTTCAATTTGGGTTGAGCGTCGGCCATCCAATTGAACTTGGAAGCTCGATTCTACATTGAAATGCTAGGTTGAGGTTGTTCATGATGAGAACTGATCTTATGGGTTACACTTTCTTGCCGAGAGTGATCGGTGGAACGAAAATATGGTGGAAGCATGTGTTGTAGGGAGTAAGGTAGAGGGGAAGAACATATGGATGATGCATGTGTCCTTGGTGCGTCTAGTAGAGATGGAACAGGTGAGAGGGAGAATAGAAGTGAGTTCTTGGGAGTTAGAGAGAAATAGATGGAGAAAGATAAGATAGAGAAATGGTTGTTGGTATGTCACTGCAGAGATGGTTTGGGAAGGTCGGTAATGAGGGGTGTCTTATAGGCACATGAGTGACAAGTGTCTCTACATTCCCATGCATGCCTACACCTACACCAACAAAATGCAGCATACACACACGACACTTCACACACAAACCTACATGTCCCATATACAAAACACCATACTACATCTCTTTCCTTTATGTTTTTTTTTCGATATTATAGCTGCCCTTTTCTCTCTATATTTCAATCAAATTTTACCTTGTAATTAATCAAGATTTGGTTAATATGAAATGAAATCACATGAAGGCACATGCAAAAACACACCACGGCAGCCACATGCACACTTATATGTATATACAAATATATCTATTTCACAGATATCTTTTGTTGAGTAATTATTTTAGGATTTACATATATAAATTACACTATCAAGTAAGAGCATACATGCTTAAGTAAGATAATTAGACTTACTTAAATTAATCTAATTCATTGCTTATTAATACGTGTAGCACAATTTGTAGCACGTAGTAACGCAACACATTGAAAAATAATAATGACAATTCAAATTGCATAAGTATTAGGGGCTCAATTACGTTATCTTATTTACAAATTACTAGTTCCATACAGTTACACATAGTTTCACATATAATTAGATAATAGCTTCTTGTAGCTATATACACTTTAATATTATTATTATTGAATTACATAGTGACACTTAATTCAATTAATCAGGCATCAGGATTAATAAATTGAAATTATTTACGTGTCGTGATAATGCATGCCAAAGAGAAATCATTCGAGCTCCTAATTGATTTTAAATGAAAATTTTTCCTTAGAAAAGAATATTACTATTATTAGAAATCTTTTATTAAGACGGGTTTTTCAAGCAGGCAGCTCTTTGGGATATTACAAACTACCCCTGTTAGAAAATTTTCGTCCTCGAAATTTCGCGGTGTCTAGCGGCATAAGTCTAGTAAGGCTTCTTTGTAACAGTCCGCCAACCCAAAGTACGGATTAATAGAGGCTGATACTAATGACGGGGATTAACAACAGGAACACAAAACTAATTATGGAACTGTGAGGTATATGATAGACAAATTCCCAAAACTTCATACCATTTAATGTGACACATATATCGTATATACATCTGGCTGGATCATTTAGACTCTTAACAAAAGGGTTCAACTGAAAACATAACTTATATAACTTTGCAGCGGAAAGACATGTAATTACACATATGACGATGTGTAATCAAGGTACTACTAATCAGCGACAAAAGACTTCAACTGCTCAACACTTCAACATCCACATCATTCGCTCAACTGCATATTTAAAACAAATATGCGGGCTAAGTACAAATAATGCACTCGGTGGGCTCATTGCAAAACGTTTTACAAATTACATCGCCTTAGTAAAACACGAGGTTTTTAGTTGAAATAACTCGTGATTACCAAAATACTTTCTTTCATTTTCAAAAGTCGTCTGGCCAGACATATTTTCTGTCTGTATGATCCATATCAGTTCTCATATATATTATTATCATAACATCATCACATGTTGGTAGCGAACCAACAACTATTAATATCATAACATCAACTGTATTGGTAATAATCCAACAACTATAAATCTCATTATAACATCATCATACGTTGGTAGCGAACCAACAACTTTCACTATCATCATACTATCCATCTCCACATATAACAGATTCATCATACCATCCTTCTCCACATATACACGATCGTCATACGTTGGTAGCGAACCAACAACTTTCAATATCATCATACCATCCATCTCCACATATAACAATATCATCATATCAAATTAATCCTAGCCAGGTATTCTGCATCCGGCTTAGGAACAGATATTAATTTCTCTTAAGTCGGGGAGCGACCCAACAACTGATTCACTTTCATAGTTGGCTTGCCCAACAACATGATAGGATCATACATAAAACATAAACACTTTGGGCAGGTAATCATCATTTCTCAACTGAAAGCTTTGTAAATAAATACTTTTCGAAGAAAGCATCGTAAATAAAAGGGTTTTCGAGTAAAGCCCACCTGGTATACGTAGGTCTTTCTATGTCACTTCCTACGTCTCCGTTCAAATCACGTCCCACCTTAACGTAAGAACTATTTTAGTACATTGGTTACGTTCGATAGAGACGAACATCTTCTATAACGTCCTATGCATCAATTAAGTCTAACATCGGACTTATTTTGACGTTTCCTAATCAAAATGATGTCGATTATGTAATCACCCATCATATAAGAGATATTCTATCTCTTTAGCACATAATGTACGTTTTAATGTACTTACGTAACGTAAGTTACATTGTTACTAAACGTACCACGTCACATAGATCGTGTATTATCGAATTTCGTGCGTTTTGACCTTGGTCAACGTTTTTGGTCAACGATTTTGACTTTAGTCAACATTTTGACTATGGTCAACAATTTTGACTTCAAAGTCAACATTTTGACTTTTTACACTTAGATATATATATTTCGAATTTATGCATAATTATTTTTCTAAAAATTCCCATAAAATCATAATATACTTAAAACATTATTTTAGAACATATTATGCAATTATACATGATAAAATAAATTTATAACATCTATATCCTTAAACTATAGTTTTCGGTCACTTTGATTTAATAAGTAAACATTTTTCAAAAATTCCAATAAATTCACATTGCACATAATCATTTATAAGTATCCTTGCTATAACATAATTTTTATTAATTATGAACTATTAAAATAAATTTACTATAGTCATATTTTCGAAAAAGTGACTTAGGTCAAAATAATTTTTAACAATTCCAATAAATTCATACAACACTATATTATGAATCTACACTATCAATATGCTATGATAACACTTAAACATGGATTATATCACAACATAATATCATGTTCTAATATTTTTGAAAATCATAAACTTATGTACTAAAGTTTTCCAAAAATTCTACATAAAATCATACAAGCATATTTAATACCCTAGATCATTATTTCATGCTCAAATCAACAATTAAAAATCATAATCATCAACATATTGTATCCTCAAGTATTCGGTCATCATGTAGAATTTAATAGCATGCTTAATTTTGTGATATAATCATACTACATGCTTAATAACATCATATAAACACAATATCTAAACATTTTAGCACATGTTATATAATTTTCGAAAATCACACAAACAATTTAAGCTTATAACATAAATTCTAACGGATGAAAATCGAAAATTCTAGCATGTATACGAAACTCGGAAGATTTCTAACCTTTTAATCGGTGTCGATTTCTTACGGCAACGTTTATTTGATCTAAGGTTTGGATTGAACTTGAAGCACTCTCTTTATTTTTCCTCCCTCAATTTTCGGTGGTTATGGGTTGTAAAATGAGAAATGGTTGCCTTCATGTAATACCCCGATTATTTAAGCGCTAATTACGAAATTAATTTCGTCGATTAGAATATTATTATGATAATTTTATTATTGATAATATCGAATAATGATTTCGATTATTACCGAATATTAAATTCCTATGTTTTATTCATAAATAAATGTGAATCGAGAAATACGAATATTTAACGTATTTTAACAAAGATTATTTCTCGTCGATTACGTATCGATGATTCATTGATCGCGATGATTTTCTAAGTTTTAAGCTTAGAATTTGATTCCATTATTATTGGAATAATTTAATAAAGTGATTATAGCTTTATTACGACCATTTTGAGATGACTCGATATTTAAGCGTTTGAGGCGTTTCAAACGTTAACGTTTGAGATGACTTGAGAATCAAGTCTAACGATCAAGGAATTATGATATTTAAATTCCTATGATTATTTTATATAATTAGAATATTATTTAGCATTGAATTAATGCTAGAAAATTTTGGGATGATATTTTGACTATTTAAGATTCTCGAAAACCTAAATCGAAATTAGGGTTTTCTACCTATGGATTAATTCCAATAAATTTTCCTATGATATAAATTATCATCTAGGATATATATTATGCTATATATCTACTTATAGCATGGAAATGAAATTTTGGGCATTAAATTATTAAAAGTGCAGTGTATAACCTATTGTTTTAAACATAGGATTATTTAATTTTGATCATCCAATTTGTGTTATTTCTTAAGTGTTGTATTAATACACACTTACCCATTAAAATGTATAGATGAAAATACACTAGCAATGTATTTATATAATAGCGAATCCATGTTGAATTTTGTTACACAAAATCAATTCTTGTTTTAATACACTTGATTGCACAAATTTTTGGGGTAGAGTGTTATAAATACACTTGAGTAATTACAAGCAAAATCTGAAATTGTTTCTTTTTTTACGTGGTCGACGGAAGTTTTTAAAGCGAGGACAAAATTGAAATTGTTTGCCTCAAGATGCTTTATTAAAGCTTACATGTATTAATGAGTTTGTAAGAGATTTTTTTTTCGGTGACATAATCACTTTGACTAATATGTTTCTTTTGTTACGAGAGAGAACCGAGATCAATTGTGTGTGTGCCTTTCATTCCTTAATTGCCTAAGTATATATATATTTATTCTTTTGCACCACGTAACATACTTCACACTTTCTCATCCCATTTTCTTTCTCCGTAGACCTCCAAAGAAACAAACCAAGCCATTTCTTCATCTTTCCTTCTCCATTTGCTTGATTTCTTTTCACCCTATAACCGATCAACTCCGATAACGAGGTTAGATATCGAACAAGCTTCGATAAAACCCAACTTTTTAAATAATCCTACGGTTTAAATTATTATTTTTAGCATGTATTAATTATGCAATAAATCATGTTAGCATGTTATAAGCTTAGGATTTATGTTACATATGTTAATATGTGCATAGACTATTTATTTCCTAAGCTTAGCTATTTATTTAAATTATTCTAGTGATGCTCGAAAATTTCTAGGATGTTTTTAATGTTGGATTATTGATCTATAGTGTTGTAGGAGTGCATGGTATTAATTTGAGAATTTTTGGAAACCATTGGTGTAATTTGTTTTAAAACTGCCGAAAATGAGCATACATTGAACTATGGTGTATAATTTTTATATGCTTGATATAATAGCATATTATTGATCTAGGGTATTGATTAGGTGTTGTAGGAATTTATTAGAATTTTTGGACAATTGTAGCTAATTAATTCAAAATGGCCGAGACTTAGGTGTATGAATTAGTGGGTTATATTGTGTTATTACATGATATTGGGATGTATTAGTGCTATATGATAGCATATAAGCATAGTGTAATTTTATAGGATTTTATAAAATTGTTTGGTATTTATTGTACTATAGTAGCCGTGAGCTACTTTGATGGTTTCTTGGTGTATAGTTTGATTTTATCAAACTATAGGTTATAATTATGTCACATATTAATATTTGAGGCTTGTGTATAATTATTAGAATTTTGGAAAATTATTGATATTATTTTGATAAAATCGAGAGCTATAGTATATATATAGGCATGTTCCAAATTTTCTATAGTGATATTAATACATATTAATGATCATATTGTAAAATAATACACTATATGAATTTAGAGGAATTTTGGAACGAGTTTGGAAAATATGTGTTATAATAGTGAGCTATATTGAGAAAATAAGGAATTTTAATTCCTTTTAATCAAGAATAATAATTTATTATATGTCTAAAAATTATATTAGACATAATTGAATTTTTGGGAATTATTAAACATAGAATATTATGTTTAAGATGAAGCGTTATATTAAATAACGTTAAAAGCATAAATAACGCAATGTATTAAAAGATTAATATTGAAAGAAAATATTAATCAAAATTATCGATTTGTGTGAAAATCAAGATTAAAGTCTATGAAAAGAAATCGATTGAAAATCGATTTATATTGATTAAAATATGTTTTATTGAATAATTTTTTTTTGAAAAGTCAAAATGGTTGACTTTCAAAATTAACGTCTAAATCGTTTGTTAAATACGTTAATACGTGAAAACGACACTTTTATCCAATATCTCAATTGTGAGAAAAGATTTCATAATTGAAATCATTTTATTGAATAACGTTATTATCGTTGATTATTTAACCTAAAGGTTAAATGAGGCGTAGATCATATTACGTCTCTCGATGTACAAGAATTATTTTTATTAATATATGCGTCGCTTCAACGTACAAGGCGTATAAAGAATCATCGAAACTTGAATTATTAATTTATATATCAAAGTTGAGTGAACTTTGAAAATCTCGGCGTGCCAACGCGTACTAAACGTACATTTTGCGTAAAGGTGGGACGTGAAGTTCACGCGCAACGAGGTAAGAGCACGCATACGGTGAAATTGAAGTTCCAAAGTAAAGGTGGGCTTTACTATACTCAAACCGGTAGAATTTACCAAATGATTTATTTATGATGCTTTATTGCAAGCAAATATTTATGAACCGATTTATTTAATTACACGCCCAAAATGTTTATGTTTTATATATGTATCAAATCCATGATTATTGATGCATAATGTTGGGTAACTCCCACTTTACGACATGCTTGAATTAGTATTCTTGAAGACCCCAATGATGATGGAGAATTCAGTATCCCGTCTTTGAGATGGCTGGATTTTGTGCATCGATTATTTGTGTCTTTGAAAGGGTGCTCGGCGGTCTTGGCGTCTGTGAGAGAGGCCTCCTCTCCAAATACAGGAATTGTTGTGAATGATTATTGTGGTGGATATGGATCATACATACGTGGAAAATGCTTGTGGCGATATTTATTGAAAATGATAGAAAATATTTAGTAAGCACGAGTATTTCAAATTAAAACCTCGTGTTATTCTTGTGATGGGGCGAGTAATTCAAACTGTGATAAATTATTTCGGCATGAGCCATCGAGTGCATTATTTGTACTCACCGCATATTTGTTTTAAATGTGCGATTGGTGATGATGGTGATGGGCGAGATGTTGAGTAGTCGAAATCTTTTGGTATTTATATGTTTTGAAAGAAAATACCTGGGTGCATATCGTCATATATGCATTCACATGCTTTCCTCTGCATATTACGAATATATTTGTATGTTGATGTTGACGGTTGAATCAGTCTGAATTATCGAACCTACTGTTAAAGGAACTTGTAGCCTTTACTTCAGAAATGACTTATGCCTTGTAAATAAGGTTTGAATTGCTTTTGCCTTGTAAATAAGGTTTGATTATTGAAGTTCGATAAATATCATTTTGAAATCTTCGATTATTCTTATCAATTGTTTTGTAATCACTGCTCCAAGCTCCGCCTCTCTAATATGTCCTTTGGATTAGAGCGGTGACAGAGTGGTATCGAGCATATTGCTCTCAACCCTAAAATTTTCTTTCAAAAGTTAAGTCAGATTGAGTCACTAGACTTAGAAATCATCGACTACGCCAACACTCCATCACATCCATTTCAACCGGAAAAAGGTAAAATATTTTCTCATCTTTGAAAAGAAAAGTTTGAGATTTATGAATTTGATTTGTTGTCGATAGAACATTATCGACAAATGATTTATGATTTGTGTCGATAGAACATTATCGACAAATGAAATGAAAAAGGTTATAAATAACCATGAATTATTGATCTATTGATTTATTGATAAAAAATTTTTCGCAAGAAATGCGTCTGTTTAAAAACGAACTATGTTCGTCATATTCGAATATTTATTCATCATTTCTCAATGTTGATTTTGATTAATGCCTATGTCATCCCGAATGGAACATAGACGTAATGAGATGCATGATCCCTCTTTGAAAAGAACATAGACGGACAAATGTACGAACTCTTCTCCTCTTCTTTCAAGTACAAAAGAATCGAGCTCAAATTGAAAAGCTAAGGCTTTCCACCTCGTTTGAAGTCAACCCAGAGTTTACCTCGACTCGGTGACCGCTTGGCGCCTCGGCATTCGCAACTTCAATTGATTCACCTTGGCATCGACACAGGCGTTTACTTGGTGTCAACCTCGACATCCACTTCGAGTTCAAGATTTCATCTCGGCAATTTACAACGCCATATTTCGCCTCGGTAAATCCACTTCGGAAGTCGACCTCGATTAAGCCGAGCTCGCCTTTGTCGTAATCGACCATTATATCGAGCTCGGCCATTATCTCAAGTTCGGCGATTCTTTTCGATTGACCAGCTGACTACTTCGTCACCTCGTCACCTCGGCCTCGGCAATCAGCCTCGGCAACGGCATGCACGACCTTGGTGTCGGCATTGCCTACGATCTTCGCGAACGCGTAGAAAATTTTTCTGCTTTGCGCAGTGTTTTTGTTTGGATCCGTTCTCTTTCGTTCGGACTCCGATTTGCGCATGGTTTTCGCCTACATAATCCTAACAGACTGTACTATATTGAAGGAAAGATCCCCTGTTTCTTTCTCCAGAAATCATGAGAGCCAGTAGAAGCTAGCTCGTAGTTTTATAGAACTAGAATCTAGTTATATGATAAGATTTTGTTTATACTGCTAGATGATAAGTTTCCTAGTATGGTAGGAAAAGCTACAACGTGCGTTGTATATGAGAACAACTTCCGTATAACATTTATCTGTTTATCAGAGGTGTTTGGATTGTTTATCCGCTTTATAGACCGTCCGCTTTATCCTTTTGCTTTATAGATCGTTAAGTTTAGTTTTATCTGTAATCGATATCTTATTTAGTTATCTTTGCTCGTTTATGCGTGGAAGATGGCGGGACTCGACACACCACTAGACGGAGGCTAGGATCGAGGCCACCCCAACAGAGATTATTCACAGTACCGTGGTTACCGGATGTGTTGGGGGATGATCTCGAAGAGTTTCTCATGCACTACCTTCGCTATTGGAGGGGCGCACGAGCATGGAGTGACGGTTTCGATGGCGTGAAGCGCCCGATCTTGTTACCGAGAGATCGGGAGGATTACGCACGGAAGTGTCGGAGATTATATCTACCGCTTTGGTGGTGACTATGACTGATAAGCGGATCTACCGAGATTTGTAAGCCATTCGACGACGTCTTGATTATCTCACGGTGTAGCACCGAGAGGACCGCACCTCCTCTAAGGGAGTATACGTGGCGTGACGAGTCACCCGAGTGGCTTTACTTGGAGGTACCTCGTCGAGTGGACCCGGTAGTACCAGATTCCCGGAGGGCGGTGGCAGCTTGCAGAGGTAGAGCATCTCGGCCCGAGCTTTGGGATGCCAAGTTTCCTTTGTCGATTGGACACCCCATACACCCACCGCCTCCCGATCTTGCCGCCCATGACAAGCCAAGACCGCCACCGGTGAGCCGTCACCGACCGACGGCCGGATGAGAGTATCGATGCCCGTGATGACCTCATCCGATCCGAGACATTCCTATGGTTGGGGATGATGGCGGGACCATCCAGTCTTGCGCCGTGAGGACGACTCGGATGACGACTCGATGATGATTCAGACGATGAGGAAGATCCCTAGGAGGATCGAGATGATGATGAGTGATGCACCGTTGACCGGTTTAGCTAGGTTTTAGTCCGTATGTATATAGTCCGGTGCGTGTGTAGGTTGCTTTTGTGTTTTGAAAAAGGGAAGTGAACTTTGTATTTTGTATTATCTTGTAATCCCGTATGTTGTTCGACACGGGTTAAGCTTTGAAATGCCATCTATTGTACATCATCTCTTTTGTATCAACTGTTGTACAAAATAGTCCTCTTTGAGGCACAAATTTTCGATGTATATGATAACCCGGCGGGCTTTTGCGGCAAAAATGATTATTGTGATAAAAATGAATAGCTTGGTTTAAAGTCGCTTACGTAAGAAATTGTATGATGATATTATATATGTTAATTTTGAAAATGATTTTCAATATTTATTGTATGTTTAAACAACAGAATGCCGCCAAGACAGGATCCTGCACAAAGAGGTAGGGGAAGGGGAAGAGGTAGAGGCAGAGGAAGAATTCCTGTACCCGAATGCGAATATACCCCAACCACCACCACCTCCACCCGATCGTAGGATCGAGGAATTGTTCTTAAGCGTAACCCACCATCCTTTGATGGAAAAGGAAGCCGGATGATGCCGAGCAATGGATCAGGGCTATGGAAAGAATATTTGATTTTCTTCGCTGCACAGCAGTGAACGCTATCCTCATTACCTTTCAACTGATAGGACCTGCCGACTTTTGGTGGGAAGCCCGACGAAAGATTTTACTGCAGGATCAGATGAATGAATTCACCGAAAAGTTTAAAGGGGCTCAGATGAGAAATATGTTCAAGAGTTATCGTAAGAGAAAGGAACATGAGTTTTATAATCAAACAGGAGAAAATGTCCATGACAGATTATGATCGCATCTTCTGCGATATGTCCAGATATGCCCCTGACTAGGTGAATACGGATATGAAAATGGCGTAAAAAATTCAGTGCAGGTTGAGATCGAGATAAGAATGTCTCTAGCCACCCATGGAGATCGACTTACAAGCTCTCGGACGAGCTTTGGACATCGAGGCGCTTATGCCAAGAGAAAGCACTCAAACACGGGCGTTGAATACAGGGACAAGGGAAGAGAAATGGGAAGGAAATTCGAAATAACAACCGTGGAAGTTATGAAAACACCAATAACAAGCGGTCGTGGCAAGGAAACACGGTACCGCAAGGACGGGGATGGAAGAAACCGCCTTTTCCCTCAAACGGAGGACCACAAGAGCAAGCAAGGACAACTCGTCCAAAGTGCCGTAAATTTCACAAAGGAGTTTGTCATTTGGTAAATTGCTTTAAATGCGGAATGAAGGGTCATTACGCAAATAGCTGCCAGGATACGCGAGGACGGTGGGAAGGCCGAATCAGCCCGCAACGCCCAACCCTCGTGAGCGATTCGCCAACCCCAACAAAGAACAACCACAAAGAATAGCCCCAACAAAGAACAAAGACGACAACCACCGCAGGGCGTAATCAAGCAGAACGCCAACAGCCAGCAGCCACAGCAGAATCAGCAGAGACAGCGCCCGTCACCCTCAAATGTAGCTCAAGCCCGAGCGTATGCTCGCACCGGGGCAAATGAACAAAACCGGGCAACTGGCGGTATGGGAACACTTCTCAACGCACTGTTATACTTTTGTTCGACACGGAGCATCACATTCTTTCATAGCAAGAACATGCGTTGATCTTTTGGAACTTAGACCAGAAAGAGCGAATCAGGATATGAGAATCTCTTCACCCATAGGAGGGATTATGACTGTTACTCACTTTTGCTCGAACCTAGAGTTGAACGTAGGATCACTTAAGGTTCTGACAAATAACTTAAACATAATACCCATGGGTGATGTAGATATAATTTTGGGAATGGATTGGTTAGCAGAAAATCATGCTACGATCCTCGTAAAGAAAGGAAAATTTCATTCCATTTTCCGGAAAAGAAGCTACAAGCTTTACGGAATCAACATGGGAAGGAAGATCCCAATAATATCGACATTGAAGGCGAGTATGATAAACAAGAAAGGATGCCATGCATTTCTTGTTTATTTGAACGGAGAAGATCGAGCAACGTTAAATGTTGAAGATGTAGAGATTGTACGAGAATTTTCAGATGTTTTCACGAAAATCTACCAGATTACCTCGATGAACAACCGAGTTTACCATTGACTTGGAACCGGATCGGCTCCATGTCAAAGGCACCGCATCGAATGGCTCCAAAGAACCTGGAAGAGTTGAAAATTAAAATCCAAGAGCTGTTAGACCTAGGTTTTATCGGACCTAACGTTTAGCTGGGGAGCACGTGTGTTATTTGTAAAGAAAAAGATGGTTCCTTGAGGATGTGTATAGATTACCGAGAATCGAACAAAATGACGCCAAAACAAGTATCCACTTCCAAGGATAGATGACTTGTTTGATCGACTAAGAGGAGCTAGCGTGTTTTCAAAAATAGACCTCAAGTCGCTATCACCAACTTAAAGTGCGGCCTGAAGATGTATCAAAGACTGCTTTCCGAACGAGATACGACCACTATGAATTTATAGTTGTGCCATTCGGATTGACCAATGCGCTGGCAGTATTCATGGATCTCATGAATAGCGTGTTCCACCCATACTTAGACAAATTTGTTTTAATCTTCATAGATGACATCCTCATTTATTCAAAGGATGAAGACGAACACAAGGAACACCTCGTGACAAGATCGCAAACTTTGAGAAATGAACAACTTTTGCTAAATTTAGCAAATGTGAATTTTAGCTAAAGGAAGTAATGTTCCTCGACACATTAGGTCACCAGAAGGATTAAAGTTGATCCGCCAAAGTAAAGCGATCAAGAATGGAAATCGCCAGGACGACAAAATGAAATTAGAAGTTTGTTGGGATTAGCGGGTTACTATCGAGATTCATCAAGGATTCTCCAAAATTGCAAGGCCAATAACCCGCCTACTCGTAAAAGGGATTAAATTCACATGGATCGATGAGTGTGAGGCGAATTTCAGACGCTCAAAGAAAAGCTAACCATCGCCTCAGACAGCGGTTCGAATCGATCAAGAGTACGTGGTCTATACAGGATGCTTCCAAGAATGGATTAGGCTGTGTTAATGCAAATGGAAAAGTGATAGCCTATGCATCTCGACAACCGAGACCGCATGAATTGAATTATCCAACACATGATCCGGAACTAGCGGCGAGAGTACATGCTTTAAAGATATGGAGACATCATCTCTACGAGTAAGATGTGAAATCTTTACCGATCATAAAAGTTTAAAATACTTCTTCGACGCAGAGATCTAAACATGAGACAAAGAAGATGGCTCGAATTGGTAAAAGACTACGATCGTGGTATAAACTATCACCGGGTAAGGTGAACGTTGTAGCCGATGCCTTGAGTCATAAGAGTCAAAACAAATTGGGATGTCTCTTCACAAATGAAGAAAAACTTCGTTGAAGAGTTTGAAAGGATGAATATTGAATTGGTTGAACAACCGAGACGATCACGAGTCATTGCTACACTCACATCGACGTCGATTTAAGGAAAAGAATCCTCGAATGACAAATGATGGAGGAAAAGTTGGAAAAGCAAGAGCCAAAGTAAGGACTTAGGGTCGAAAAATTTTCAAGAAGCACGATAATGCTTTATTATTTGAAGGAAGGTTGTGTATCCCGATAACAACAATCTTGAATGAAATCATGAGGAAGCTCATGACACACCTTATACTGACCCATCCAGCAAAGACAAAAAATGTACCAAGATTTGAAGAAAAGTTCGGTGGGAAGGTATGAAGAGAAATAGCCTCTTTTGTGAGCGCTGCCTTGCTTGTCGACAAGTAAAGCATTACTCCAACGTCCTACGGAAAGCTACAGCCTTTGGCAATACCCGAGTGGAAATGGGAAGATATAGCTATGGATTTTGTTACGAGTTTACCAAAGTCTAAAAGAGGGAACACTGCTATATGGGTAGTAGTGGACAGACTCACCAAATGTGCACATTTTCTGCCAATTCAGATTACCCACGGGTCTGATAAGCTAGCCCAATCAGTACGTAAAGGAAATTGTACGCCAGCATGGAGTACCGAAAACTATCACTTCTGATAGAGATTCAAAGTTTACTTCAAGATTCGGACTAGCTTGCAAAAGAATTGGGCACGGTTAAATTTAGCACGCCTTTTCACCCTCGCATCGATGGACAATCGGAAAGGACAATCCAAACACTCAAGACATGTTGAGAACTCAGTGTTGGATCGAGGTGCCAAATGGGAAGAGGTTTTACCTCTCATCGAATTTGCTACAACAATAGTTATCAAGCGACGATCAATATGGCCCCGTATGAAGCCTTATATGGAAGAAAATGCCGATCACCGCTTTCTTGGGATGAAGTGGGTGAAAGAAGAATCTTAGGGCTCGACGCTATAAGCGAAATGATTGAGATCGTTAAGCCAAATTAGGCAAAGAATAAAAGAAGCTCAAGATAGACAAATCATACCGATACGCCAAGTCGAGCTACTTTTGAGAATGGAGATAAAGTCTTTTGAAGGTCTCTCCATCTAAAGGGATTATAAGGTTTGGAGTAAAGGAAAGTTAAGACCCGCTTTATTGGACCTTATGAAATCCTAGAAAGAATAGGCCCGATCGCTATAGGTCGGCTCTTCCGCCAAGTCCGGGAAAGCGACACAATGTCTTTCATGTATCACAACTCGGAAAATATGTGTACGATCCGAAGCATGTGATCCATCAAGACGACGTGATCCTCAATCCGGTTATGGGTTATAATGAAGAACCCACGGCTATTCTAGACCACAAGGTTCAAAGAATTGAGAACAAATCTATTCCACTAGTCAAAGTCTTTGTGGAAGCATCATGGACAAGAGGAAGCCACGGGAGCTTGAGGACGCAATGAAAGAAAAATACCCGATCTTTTCGAGGTATGTAAATTTCGGACTAAATTTCTTTAAGGGTGGAATGTAATACCCCAAGTATTTAACGCTTAATTACGAAATTAATTTCACTAATTAGAATATTATTATGATAATTTTATTATTGATAATATCGAATAATGATTTCGATTATTATTGGAATATTAAATTCTATGTTTTATTCATAAATAAATGTGAATCGAGAATACGAATATTTAACGATTTTAACGTTAAGATATTTCTACGCCGATTACGTATCAATGATTTATTGATCGCGATGATTTTCTAAGTTTTAAGCTTAGAATTTGATTCCATTATTATTGGAATAATTTAATAAAGTGATTATAGCTTTATTACGACCATTTTGAGATGACTCGATATTTAAACGTTTGAGACGCTTCAAACGTTAACGTTTTGAGATGACTTGATAATCAAGTCTAACGATCAAGGAATTATGATATTTAAATTCCTATGATTATTTTATATAATTAGAATATTATTTAGCATTGAATTAATGCTAGAAAATTTTGGGATGATATTTTGACTATTTAAGATTCTCGAAAACCTAAATCGAGAATTAGGGTTTTCTACCTATGGATTAATTCCAATAAATTTTCCTATGATATAAATTATCATCTAGGATATATATTATGCTATATATCTACTTATAGCATGGAAATGAAATTTTGGGCATTAAATTATTAAAAGTGCGTGTATAACCTATTGTTTTAAACATAGGATTATTTAATTTTTGATCATCCAATTTGTGTTATTTCTTAAGTGTTGTATTAATACACACTTACCCATTAAAATGTATAGATGAAAATACACTAGCAATGTATTTATATAATTGTAATAACCCGCAGTTTTAAAAGCCTAATTACGGTCTTTAAAACCCGTAAAATAAAATTTTGCCGTGAAACCAAATCGATATGAAATCGAATATGATTTCAATTTTTTTACAAAGAAATAATTTCTGTTACACACTCACCAAGTTAGTGAATGAAAGAAATCGAAAGTTTTAACTTTTATCGGCGAAGACATTTTAACGTCGTATGACGTATCATCGTTGAAATGTCACGATATTTCCTAAGCAATCAAGCTTGGAATTATATTCCATTATTAATGGAGTATTTTTATAATGAGATTACAGTATTTACGACCATTTTAAAGATGAGTCGATGCGTAACGTTTTGAGACGTTTTCAAACGTCAACGTTTAGAGATAAGACGAACGATGGTTTTAATGATCAAGAAACTTTAGGAAATTATTTCTTATGATATTTTTATGATATTACAGTACTAATAAGCATTTAACTAATGCTTGAACATTAGAATTAGTAAAAATCTCAACCTTAGTTTCGAAAGCCCTAATTCTTCAAAACTAGGGTTTTCTTTGAAAACTTTTGCCCTTTTTAATTACCCTATGCTACAATTATTATTTAAATCATGTACCAAGGTGCACAAACTTATGGATGACATGAAATAAAATTCTTAATCTATGATTAAACCAAATGGCCGATGGCTATTTATCTTGTGCACAAGTTGAATTATTTTCTTCTCTTATGATATTTAATTAATCTATGATATTAATTATCATCTAAATTATATTATATGATGTATATATGTGTGTTTAGCACGGAATTAAATTATTTAAGGAGTTTAAGGCACAAAAGCCGTGAGCTATGTATATATGTATAACAAAGTGTAATTTTTATTCTATCACTCCTATATATATATATAGGTATATATTCAGATTTTGTATCACCAAATCTTCCATTAGTGATGTATTATAGCTAGTTTCAAGAAGATTTGTGTGTAAGACACTCATGATTAGTATCCACTAACAACATAAAATATTACTAGGTATTTGAAGGGTCTCCCTTGAGAGAGAGAGAGGGCGGACATATGGGTATAGGGGGGGGGGGGGATATTTCAGATTTTTTTTCATTCCCCACTATTCTCAATCACTCACACACTCAAGCTCTTTCTTCTCTCTCCCCAAGTCCCTCATTTCTCTCCCAAGAAACCCATCTTCTTCCTCCATTTTTCTGCCAGCCGAGAGCTCTCCCTCTCCCATAGCCAAGCTTAAATTTTCTTCCCTTCATCCATATCAAGTGTAAAACCTTGGATATTATTCCATTAAACCATACATCCAAGGTAGAAATTGAAACAAAGTATCTATGGTCTTCGATTTTTCTTCAAAATTTCGAATAGAGTTATACAGTTCATCAGATGTGTGTTAGATGATCTTAGTTGGTAATTCTTTGCTATTGCATGTGTATTGATGATAAGAAGTATGTTGATTATGTGTTCTTATTTTCAAATGAATTGCATAAGGGTTTTGCCTTCAAGAAATTCGAATCCAAGGCTATAATGTGTGCTAATGGTATGTAGCAATGTATTGTGAAGCCTTGAGTATGTTTTAAAATTTTATTCAAACATGTATGAAATTCTTCTAAATGGCCGAGACCTATGAGGGTTTACATGAGATTGATTTTATGATCTATGGTGTGATATGTGTTCATAGTATTGATCTTGAAAATTTTAGAAAAATCCCTACCCAACTTCTTACTAAAACCGAGAGTATATAAAAAAAAATAGGTGTATGATTTTATTTGATTACATGCAATGTGATATTATTGATTATTGATGTATTGGAAATGTATATGAATTAATGGAGAATTTTTGAAGCACTCTTGCTATTTTTTTTTATATATAACCGAGACATATATATATGTATATATATATGTATGATTTCATTTTGTACATGCAAGGTGATAATCTTGAGTTATGATGAACTAGGAGTGTATAGCAATTTGTTGGAAATTTTTAGAAGATCAATTCTATAATTTTTCAAAATAACCGAACATATACATATAATCATATGTTAATGAATGATTTTTATTTGAGACATGCAAGGATATATAATTACTCTATGATGTTATGAAAATTTATAGTGATTTAATTAGAATTTTTGGAAAAATTCATACCAATTTCTTAAAAGAACCGAGGCATATATGTATATATATATTGATGTATGATCTTGATTTGTAACATGCAATGGTATATTATTGATCTTGAGTATGTTTTATGCATCCTATGTTTTGTTAGAATTTTCAAAATCAATTACAATTTTTGTTCAAATAAACCGCAAGCTTTGAGCTAAATTTGGTGATGAATAAAATTGTTCTTGATGTATTTTATGGTATTACATTGTTACACTATAGCTTATGTGCATATTGTGATTTTTGGGAAATTTTACAAAATTGTTTGTTGAATATTATAAAAGTGCCGAAAGCTAGGGGTTCAATTACATGATATAACATTGTTATATAGTGGATTATGTGACATAAGTATGTTATGGAATAATGTTTGGACCTTGTGTTAAATTATTAGAATTTTAGTGAAATTATTGAGCATTTTATTAAAAATGCCGAGACCTTATATAAATAATAAGGTGATGATTGAACAATGCTTAGTTGATTTTATGATATATTAATGACCATAGTGTATATTAATACACTATATAATATTAGAAAAAATTTTAGACATCATTTGGTAATTTATTATAATTACCGAGAATATTTAAGGATATTTAAGGATTTTTAAATCCTTTTAAATCAAGTTTATTAATAAATTATATGTCTAATATTATTTTAGACATATTTGGAAATTATGGATAATTTTCGAAAATAATTGGTTGGAAAAAAAAAAAAAAAAATAAAATAGCCGTGAGCTATTTTTGAAATTGAAAATAAGGATTTTTTTTAATCCTTAAATTCATTATTTATAATGAATTATATGTTTAAAAATATTTTAAACATTTGAAAACAGTTTATAAAAAGAAATCAATTGGAAATTGATTTTCGAAAGAATTTAATGTTAAAATAAGACTTAGTAATTAAATTACTAAGAAAAGTCAAAATTGTTGACTTTTGACATCAACGTACGAAATACGTTCGATAAATACGCTAATACGCGTAAGATGCATCAATTGCTAATGACATCACGTTGATATGAAAGGATTTCATATTTAAAGTCGTGAAATCGAAAAACGTGAGAAAACGTTGAACCATTTACCAGGAGGGGTAAATTGGTAATTTTCAACACATATCTCGTTTCTATCGAAGAACGAGAAATGTTAAGTTGATACGCGTTTGAGAAACGAATTAAATTCATTAAGGAAGTCAATTCACATCGATATGAAATATCGAATTTTATTATAGACTTTGTAAGTCTCGAATTACGTAAACGACGTACTAAAACATCCTTTTTATATAAAGGTGTGGACGCCGCGCACCAAATTTAACGCCGACGAGTAAGGAAAACGTTAAAGACGATCAATAATTTCCGGTGGGCTTTATTACTAAAATAGAACAACTTTGTCGCTTCTTTTCAATCGTCTTTGTTTACGCATTTTCAACTAATGTTTACGATACTCTTTAAATGATTACCGCCAAAATGTTTACGCTTTGTGTATCGTATCCTATCCATGAGTGATGTGATGTTGATGGGTTATTCCCAACTTATGAATGAAAATCGATATCGGATCCTATGCCTAAGGCTTATACAGCTAGGATTAACGTGTACATCGATGGTGATTTGTGTCTTTGTAAGGACAATTCACGGTCGGTCACGGGGTCGTAGGCGAGGCCTCCTTCACGACTTTCGACTATGATAACATGATGGAATGATAATAAGGGATATGGATCACGTACACCAAGAAAATGCTTGTGAAGCAACTTTTATAAACTTCGTGAAAATATTTTAGTAAGCAAGACATTTTCAAATAAAACCCTCAGGTCTTACCATTATATTGGCGAGTAATTCAATGAAAATAAAATGTTTTGGCATAAGTCCACCGGGTACAAATTTTGTACTTAGCCTGCATGTTTGTTTTAAATGTGCGAGTTGAGCTCGATTCTTGATGATGGAGGAGTGTTGAAAAGCCATATGTCCTTGATGTTCGTTAGGAATGGATAACCTTGAGTATATATCGTCATATATGTACTCACACTTTCCGCCGCAACTCGAATCGCTTTATTTTCATGTTGGATGTTATAATAATGTGAACTATGAAGTCCTTCGATCGCCATATCCTTTGGATCATTGGCTAAACCCTTTTGAACTAAAATGTTATAAGTGTATGTTTAATTTTAAGTTCTATATTCTCATATGATATGTCCTATCGTGACGATCGTCCGTATCCATGAATACTATTCCTAGTATTAGTCCGCTCACCCGGTCATCCCGAGGTGGGGTCGCGACAGAGTGGTATCAGAGCGGTTGCTCTTTGAAACCTCATTTCCTTCTAAAACTAAGTCTAGAATTGAGTCACTAGACTTCTAGCAAATCTACTGGCTATTCTCAACACTCCATCACGTCGAGCTCAACTGGGAAAAGGTAACTAGTTTCTTTTGAGTTTATGAAGTGAAAATTTTTATATGATGACCAAATTTGAAAAGATTTTTGAAGTAAAAGGAAAAAGGAAAGTTGTAATGTGATGATGATTGAAATGAAGAGTTATGAGTGAAGATTTTCAAAAATTCTAAATTTTGAAATTAAATAGCAATGATATGAAGTGGTTAAGTAGAAATGTATGTTTGAAACGAATCATGAAGATTAATGACGAATGTATGAAAACAAGATGATATGTACAGATATGTATGAACGAAGTATGATGTTGTTTGGATGTTATGTTTATGAATTATGAAATCTATGTTGATAACAAAGTATGCTATGCTCTCGAGAAGAACGTAGACGATATAGGAAGTATGTTCCCATAATGAAAGAAAACAAAAGAATGATAGGAAGCATGAATGTGTTTTTAATTTCGGGTTTTGAACGACGAGAGTGGAACGTAAAGATGATCGAGAACGACGTTGACTATGAAGAATGAAGAAGGTGGATGTTGTATCACAGTTAAAGCAAGCAATCATAATCATAATTTCAACTTGCGTGACCATTGATCGGGATTTCAGAACGATAAACATCAATTTGAAGACATGGACGTAATAGTTATACTAAGTCGGCAGCAGCTAGCGTGCATAATTTCATCATCAACACCTTCTCGAAACATTGCTATAATCGCGAAAATTTTCTGCACTGCGCAGTAAATTTGTTTTTAATCGTATTCCTTCGATAAAAGTCTATTTTACGCATGGTTTTCGCCTGCGTATTCCTAACATTCTGAACTTCATTTGTTATGAAGGACAGAATCTCTTTTTCCATCTCCCAAATACAGTGGAGTCTGGGTAAAGTTCAGTTCGAGTTTTAGATAGAATGAGGAACCTATAATACCTTATGTAAGCAATGTAGCAATAGGAGTTACATTTACTAGGTGGAGTTAAGAATGTTTGGTTATAGGTTGAATAGTTCATCCTAGTTGATTAATCGAAGTACTAGGCCACCCTATCTGCTATCGAATATTAGTAGGGTCTAACGGTTAGTTTTTGATCGTGACAGATGGAGGAAATGCGTTACATTGCGAGGAGGAGGATAGACCCGACCCGACTCCTGAGGAGACTATCCGTATTTATCGAGAAAGCTGGATGTGTGCGGCGAGGATTTAGGAGAGTTTCGATGTATTATTTTAGATTGTGGAGGAATGCGAGTATATGGCGTGACGGACTACGATGGCATTAAGTGTCTTCTTACTATACTTCCATGTGATTGGGAAGATTATGCTCGTGAAGTTTCTGGGGATTACATTTACCGTGCGAATGGAGGATATGACTTGATAGGCGATCTACCGGGTTCATCACCACCGACGTATGTATATAGCATCTATGGCGCAGACCGAGAGGACCTTATCTCCTCCACGGGAGTATACATGGCGTGATGAGTCACTGAGTGGTCAGACACGAGGTTCCACGGATAGTTGACCCAAAGGTACCACGATATCGGATAGACGAGGGAGGCTTGTTGAAAGTGACGGGCAGCCAGACCTAGAGCTTTAGGAGCCCTGTTTTCCCACCTTTGATATTCGGACATCCGGTCGTTCACCACTCCCGCCTACCACCGATGGCGGCACCCTTACCGCCAGCCGAGAGTTTCCGTCAGACAGCACGAATTAGTGTGACAGGTACTCTTGATGGGTATAACCCCATCCATGACAGCTACAGTCCGATTCGTGTGGATTATGGTCCACTGCGGGACATCCCGATGGTAGAGAGTAATGGGCTGGACCTACAGAGTATATGGCGGGTGATGACTGGACGAGGAGGAAGAGGATCTGAGGAAGATGAGGAAGATTCGAGGAGTTGATGTAGATATTGATGTTGATGTAAAATTTGAAGGATTATGTTATCTATTTTTATGTATGTTTTATTTATGCTTTTGAAAAACTTGAGCAGTTGGAAGCTGAATTTTGTAAGGCTATAAAGCCATTGTGCATGACTTTAATTTTGTAAAGCCTTAAGGCCGATATGTATGGCCCTTTTCTTTTGAAATGTTTTGGAAGCAAGCATGTGAGTAATCCTTGATATAAGGACTTTTGTTTGCAAAGTCGTTATCTATGGTGCTTTTGCAATTGTATGTATATATTGATACGATCCTCGCCGGTACGAAGGATCTATCGACCTGCCGAACGGAAGAACGAACAAGATGGAATATCCCAAAACCTCTGAATCTAACCACCAGTGATATAGTCGATTTCGCCTATACCCCAACTAGATAGTTGACGCACAACTCGGGGACGATGAATGACACACCTAGCGAGGGATGGATGTCTCGTCGACATCGTCGATAATTGAATTTCTTGGCGGACAAGAAAATTCAAGAGCTAATGAAGAGAGAATAAAACTCAAATATATTCAGTAAATCAAAAGTCAATATTTTCAGATATCTTCAAGCCCTTTATATAGCGAAAAATAAAGAACCCTAATCCTTGTCAAAGAAGGATTCCTAATCAAAACAGAAAATAAAGAACTCTAATCTACAAAAGAAGTTTTAATAGACTAGGACTCTAGATAATCAAGCCTAAAAATAATGCGAAAATCTTGATACAAAAACGTGGCCCATATGCCACATAATAATTAAATTCACAAAACTTGGGCTGCATCATTCCCCTTCTCTTGAAAAGAATTTGTCCTCAAATCCAAGTCATCACCTATATCAAACGAACTCACCCACTTCAATTCACTAGCCCTCGCAAGATACCAAATGTGGGAATCCAGCCTTATATCCAGCCCAGGATAAACCTCCGCGGGCAATGTGGGACGCATCATCCCCACCCCCATAAGACCTGCCGCCGATCGGCGATCCGCGAACCCTATGAGACACCGACCCAACCAAGGTCAGCTCGATACCAAATGATACGATCCTCGCCGGTACGAAGGATCTATCGAGACTGTGAACGGAAGAACGAACAAGATGGAATATCCCAAAACCTCAGATCTAACCACCGAGTGATATAGTCGGTATTTCGCCTATACCCCAACTAGATAGTTGACGCAGAACTCGGGGCGATGAATGACACGAACGAGGGATGGATGTCTCGTCGATAAGTCGATAATTGAATTTCTTGGCGGACACAAGAAAATTCAAGAGCTAATGAAGAGAGAACAAAACTCAAATATATTCAGAAATCAAAAGTGAATATTTTCAGATGCTTACAAGCCTTTATATAAAGAAAAATAAAGAACCCTAATCCTTGTCAAAGAAGGATTCCTAATCAAAACAGGAAAATAAAGAACTCTAATCTACAAAAGAAGTTTTAATAGACTAGGACTCTAGATAATCAAGCCTAAAAATAATGCGAAAATCTTGATACAAAAACGTGGCCCATATGCCACATAATAATTAAATTCACAAAATTTGGGCTGCATCATATATGACCCGAGAGGCTTTTGCAACAAATCTATGTATGACAAGAATGAAATATTTTATTTAAGTTATCGTTTCTAAAAGCAAAAATAAAATTTGTACATATTGAGTTATAAAATGATACATGATGCTAATGATATATTTTACACAATGAATGCCTCCTAGACAAGACCAAACGAGAAGTAAGGCGGGCGCACCTAGGAGAAGAGGTAGAACTCGGAACAAGAGGAACAGTGCCTCAACCACCTCCACCTCAACACGGCCGCGGGATAGAGGAATTGTTCTTAAGACAAAACCTCCTACTTTCAATGGGAAGGTAGTCAGGAAGATCTTGAGCAGATGGATGAGAACTATTGAGAGAATTTTCACATTTCTAAGGTGCACAACACAAGAAAGACTATCATGTGTAGCCTTCCGGTTAAATGGGCTGCTGATTTACGGTGGGAGGCGGAAGAAAACTTTCACAAAGCAGAGCGGATGGAAGAATTGACTTGGGAAGATTTTAAAGGAAGTGTATGATAAGTATGTCGAAAAGTTACAAGAAGAAGAAGGAACATGAATTTTTCTTGTTAAGCGAGAAAAGATGTCGGTAATCGATTACGATCGCACTTTTTGCGAAATGTCTAGATATGCACCGGATCAGTGGACACGGATTTAAAGATGGCGGAAAAATTTAGATCGGGGTTAAGGCGAAATAAGAATGTCTCTCTGGTCTTGGAGACATGACTTATCTTGAGGCTCTTACACGAGCTTTAGACATTGAGGCAAAGAATGCGGATGATAATTCGCATCGGTAGCGGATCACGAAATACCATGGACGGAGGAAAGAGAAATGGGATACTAGTTTTAGTAACATGAGAGAGAAACTTTGAAAACAAAAGTAACAAACAACGATGGCAAGGGAACTCGGCAAGTCGAGGCAAGGATGGAGGAAGCCGGCCTTTATTCCTCCAACAAGGGACCACAAGAGCGTGAAGGGCTCTTGGTGCCCAAAATGCCGAAAGATGCACACGGAATGTGCATGGCGGGCGATGGAAACTGCTTTAGGTGTGGTATGAAAGGACATTACATAAATTTTTTCCGGGATACGTTCGGAAGCAGTTGTAGGCGAACCAACCCGTAATGTCCAACCATTAAGGGCTATCCAATTTCAAATTTCAACCTCAACAAAGAACTACAACCGCAACAATGGCAACAACCTCCACAACAACGCAGCAACCACAACAACAAATACAACAACAAAGAAGGGCAACCACCCCAAAGAACGAAGACAACATCCATTACGGCAGCGTCGGTAACAATGCCCGCATAACAACAACGGCCCGAAAGCAAGCACCACGCCACCGCGGTACCTCAAACTAGGGCGTATGCTTTGCACCGACAACGAAAACGAACAGACCGAAACACGGCGGTATGGAATCCTTCTCAACATGCTGTTATAGTATTGTTCGACACGGGTGCTTCGCACTCTTTCATAGCAAAATCATGCGTGATCTGTTGGGACTTAGTCTATAAAAGCAAATCGGGATATGAGAATCTCTTCACCTATAGGAGGATTATGGTATTACATTTACGCTCGAACCTAGAGTTGAACTTAGGATCACTAAGGGTTCTAGCAAATAATTTGAACATAATGTCCATGGGTGGCGTAGATATAATCCTAGGAATGGGTGGTTAGCGCAAACCACTCCACGATTCTTTGCAAGGAAAGGAAAATATCATTTCATTTTCTGGGCGAAGCAACGCATTTCCATGGAATCGGCATGGGAAGAGAGTCCCAATTGTGTCCGCATTAAAGCGAGGAAAATGATGAATAAGAAAGGATACCATGCTTTTCTCGTTTTTGAGCGGAGAAGAAAAGCCGGCGAAAATAGAAGACATAGAAATTGTCGGGAATTTCGGATGTATTTCTAAGGATCTACCAGATTACCTCACGATGACAATTGGAATTTACCATTGACTTGGAACCGGATCGGCTCAGGTGTCAAAGGCACCTTCTGAGAATAGCCCCAAAGGAATTGGAAGAACGAAAATCCAAATCCAAGAATTGTTGGACCTAGGTTTCATCGGACCTAGTGTTTCGCCTTGGGAGCACTGTATTATTCGTCGAAGAAGGATGGATCTTTAAGGATGTGTATAGACTATCGAGAGTGAACAAGATGACGCAAGAACAAATATCCTTTACCAAGAATCGGCGATTTGTTTGATCAATTGAGAGGAGCGAGCATATTTTCAAAATCGATCTCAAGTCGGGATACCATCAACTCAGTGCGACACGAAGACATAGCTAAAACGCATTCGAACAAGATATGGCCATTATGAATTTGTAGTTATGCCATTCGGATTAACTAATGCACCACCGTGTTTATGGACCTCATGAACCGAGTGTTTCATCCATACTTAGACAAGTTTGTTTTGGTTTTCATAGATGACATTCTCGTCTATTAGAAAAATGAGGAAGACCATAAGAACATCTAAGAATGGTGTTACAAACTTTGAGGAAAGAAATATTGTTTGCTAAGTTCAACAAATGCGAATTTTGGTGAAGGAAGTAATGTTCCTAGGACACATTGTGTCTGTGATGGAATCAAAGTGGATCCACCAAAGTGGGCGGTGCGGGAGTGGAAATCACCGAAATCGAATGAGATCAGGAGTTTTCTAGGGTTGGTGGTTATTATAGGAGATTCATTGAGGATTCTCCAAAATAGCAAGACCAATGACCCAACTACTTCGAAAGGGAGTTAAGTACACTTGGGCTGAGGAATGCGAGGCGAGTTTTCAAGAACTCAAAGAAAAGTTAACAAGTGCACCAGTGTTAGCAGTCCCGGAATCAGATAAGGAATATGTGGTTTATATTGGCGCCTCGAAGAGCGGACTAGGATGCGTTTTGATGCAAGAAGGAAAAGTAATAGCATCAGCGCGTCGCGACAACTTAGACCACATGAGTTGAACTACCCAACACATGATTTAGAGTTAGCGGCGATGGTTCATGCACGAAAATATGGAGACACCATCTCTACTGAGTGAGATGTGAAATTTATCTGATCATAAGAGTTTGAAATACTTTTTCGAGCGAGAGATCTAAACATGAGGCGAGAGAAGATGGCTCGAACTAGTAAAAGATTACGGTTGTGGTATTAACTATCACCCGTGTAAAGCGAATGTAGTAGGCGGCGCCTGAGTCGTAAAATCAAACTCATTTGGGATGTCTCTTGACACAAGAAGATAAACTCGTTGAGGAGTTCAGCAAATTAAGAATCGAATTGGTTGAGCGGCCGAGAGCGATCGGAATTATATTGCTACACTCACCATGACACCGATCTAAGAAAAGGATCATTGAGAGACAAAGGATGGAGGAAAAGTTGGAAAAGATAAGAGGAAGAGTGAGAATCATGAATGGAAAATTTCGGGAAGCGTCGAGATAATGCTTTAATGTTCAAAGGAAGAATATGTGTTCTGATGATCTTTGAGATTCGAACGACATAATGAGTGAGGCTCATGATACACCTTATACCGCCCACCCAGCGATGCGAAGATGTACCAAGACCTAAAAGAAAAGTTACGGTGGGAAGGCATGAAAAAGACATAGCTTCTTTCGTAGAACGTTTCCTTGTTTGCCAACAAGTAAAAGCTTTACATCAACGTCCTACGGAAGTTACAACCGTTGGGTATACACGAATGGAAATGGGATGAAATAACGATGGATTTCACATTCTGATTTACCTGTGTCTAAAAAGGAAACACTACCATATGGGTAATAGTGGATAGACTCACCAAGTCGCTCACTTTTACCAATTCAAAATACGTATGGGTGATAGACTAGCTCAAATATATGTAAAGGAAGTGATACTGACTACATGGAGTACCAAAATCCATTACATCGATAGAGACTCCAAGTTCACATCGAAATTTTGGACGAGCCTACAAAAGAATTGGGAACAAAGTTAAACTTGAAGACACATTTCACCCACAAACGATGGGCGGTCGAAAGGACAATCCAAACCCTAGAAGATATCTTTGAGAACCGTAGTATTGGATCGGGGTGCAAAATGGGAAGACATTTTACCTCTTATTGAGTTTGCCTACAATAATAGTTATCAGCGACGATTGATATGGCCCCATATGAAGCTTTGTATGGCAAAAGTGTAGATCACCACTTCTTTGGGATGAGGTGGGTGAAATGAAAATAATAGGGCGAGCGGTGAATGAAATGATTGAAATCGTCCGACAGATTAAGCAAAGAATCGAGGAAGCTCAAGATAGATGAAATCCTACTGACGTCTGCGTGAGATCGGACTGCATTTGAAATTGGAGATAAAGTATTTCTCAAAATTTCTCCATCGAAAGGGATCACAAGATTTGGTATGAAAGAAAAATAAAACCCGTTTCATGGGACCATACGAGATCCTAGAAAGAATAGGCTCGATGGCCTTATAAGTTGGCTCTTCCACCAACTTGGGAAATTTGCATAATGTTTTCACGTATCTCGACTAAGAAAATATGTACGATCCAAAACACGTATCCGTCGAGACGACGTAGTTCTCAATCCGGATATGAGTTATGAAGAAGAGCTATCGCAATAATAGACCATAAAATTCAACAATTGAAAACAAATCGATTTATTTGGTCAAAGTGCGGTGGAATCACCACAGACGAAGAAGCTACGTGGGAGCTAGAAGATACGATGAAGGAACGGTACCCAGATTATTCTTTCAAGGTATACAAATTTGGGACGAAATTTCTTTTAAGGGGTAGGATGTAATAACCCGCAGCTTTAAAGCTAATTACAGTCTTTAAAACCCGTAAAATAAAATTTTGCCGTGAAACCAAATCGATATGAAATCGAATATGATTTCAATTTTTTACAAAGGAATAATTTCTGTTACACACTCACTCAAGTTAGTGAATGAAAGAAATCGAAGTTTTAACTTTTATCGTGATACATTTTAACGTCGATGATATCGATTGTTGAAATGTCACGATATTTCCTAAGCAATCAAGCTTGGAATTATAGTCCATTATTAATGGAATATTTTTATAATGAGATTACAGTATTTACGACCATTTTAAAGATGAGTCGATCGTAGCGTTTTGAGGCGTTTTCAAGCGTCAACGTTTAGAGATAAGACGAGCGATGGTTTTAATGATCAAGAAACTTTAGGAAATTATTTCTTATGATATTTTTATGATATTACAATACTAATAAGCATTTAACTAATGCTTGAACATTAGAATTAGTAAAAATCTCAACCTTAGTTTGAAACCCTAATTCTTCAAAACTAGGGTTTTCTTTGAAAACTTTTGCCCTTTTTAATTATCCTATGCTACAATTATTATTTAAATCATGTACCAAGGTGCACAAACTTGTGGATGACATGAAAGAAAATTCTTAATCTATGATTAAACCAAATGGCCGATGGCTATTTATCTTGTGCACAAGTTGAATTATTTTCTTCTCTTATGATATTTAATTAATCTATGATATTAATTATCATCTAAATTATATTATATGATGTATATATGTGTGTTTAGCATGGAATTAAATTATTTAAGGAGTTTAAGGCACAAAAGCCGTGAGCTATGTATATATGTATAACAAAGTGTAATTTTATTCTATCACCCTATATATATATATAGGTATATATTCAGATTTTGTATCACCAAATCTTCCATTAGTGATGTATTATAGCTAGTTTCAAGAAGATTTGTGTGTAAGACACTCATGATTAGTATCCACTAACAACATAAAATATTACTAGGTATTTGAAGATCTCATGAGAGAGAGAGAGAGAGGACCGGACATATGGGTATAGGGGGATATTTCAGATTTTTTTCATTCCCACTATTCTCAATCACTCACACACTCAAGCTCTTTCTTCTCTCTCCCAAGTCCTCATTTCTCCCAAGAAACCCATCTTCTTCCTCCATTTTTACTCGACAACGAGAGCTCTCCTCTCCCATAGCCAAGCTTAAATTTTCTTCCTTCATCCATATCAAGTGTAAAACCTTGGATATTATTCCATTAAACCATACATACAAGGTGAAATTGAAACAAAGCATCTATGGTCTTCGATTTTCTTCAAAATTTCGAATAGGGGCCTATACAGTTCATTGCATGTGTGTTAGATGATCTTAGTTGGTAATTCTTTGCTATTGCATGTGTATTGATGATAAAGTATGTTGATTATGTGTTCTTATTTTCAAATGAATTGCATGAGGGTTTTGCCTTCAAGAAATTCGAATCCAAGGCTATAATGTGTGCTAATGGTATGTAGCAATGTATTGTGAAGCCTTGAGTATGTTTTAAAATTTTATTCAAACATGTATGAAATTCTTCTAAATGGCCGAGACCTATGAGAGTTTACATGAGATTGATTTTATGATCTATGGTGTGATATGTGTTCATAGTATTGATCTTGAAAATTTTAGAAAAATCCCTACCCAACTTCTTACTAAAACCGAGAGTATATAAAAAAAAATGGGTGTATGATTTTATTTGATTACATGCAATGTGATATTATTGATTATTGATGTATTGGAAATGTATATGAATTAATGGAGAATTTTTGAAGCACTCTTGCTATTTTTTTTTATATATAACCGAGACATATATATAGCTATATATATATGTATGATTTCATTTTGTACATGCAAGGTGATAATCTTGAGTTATGATGAATTAGGAGTGTATAGCAATTTGTTGGAAATTTTTAGAAGATCAATTCTATAATTTTTCAAAATAACCGAACATATACATATAATTATATGTTAATGAATGATTTTTATTTGAGACATGCAAGGACATATAATTACTCTATGATGTTATGAAAATTTATAGTGATTTAATTAGAATTTTTAGAAAAATTCATACCATTTTCTTAAAAGAACCGAGGCATATATGTATATATATATTGATGTATGATCTTTATTTGTAACATGCAATGGTATATTATTGATCTTGAGTATGTTTTATGCATCCTATGTTTTTGTTAGAATTTTCAAAAATCAATTACAATTTTTGTTCAAATAAACCGCAAGCTTTGAGCTAAATTTGGTGATGAATAAAATTGTTCTTGATGTATTTTATGGTATTACATTGTTACACTATAGCTTATGTGCATATTGTGATTTTTGGGAAATTTTACAAAATTGTTTGTTGAATATTATAAAAGTGCCGAAAGCTAGGGTTCAATTACATGATATAACATTGTTATATAGTGGATTATGTGACATAAGTATGTTATGGAATAATGTTTGGACCTTGTGTTAAATTATTAAATTTTAGTGAAATTATTGAGCATTTTATTAAAATGCCGAGACCTTATATAAATAATAAGGTGATGATTGAACAATGCTTAGTTGATTTTATGACATATTAATGACCATAGTGTATATTAATAGACTATATAATATTAGAAAAAATTTTAGACATCATTTGGTAATTTATTATAATTACCGAGAATATTTAAGGATATTTAAGGATTTTAAATCCTTTTAAATCAAGTTTATTAATAAATTATATGTCTAATATTATTTTAGACATATTTGGAAATTATGGATAATTTTCGAAAATAATTGGTTGGAAAAAAAAACTAAAATAATAGTGAGCTATTTTTAAATTGAAAATAAGGATTTTTTAATCCTTAAATTCATTATTTATAATGAATTATATGTTTAAAAATTATTTTTAAACATTTGAAAACAGTTATAAAAGAAATCAATTGGAAATTGATTTTCGAAAGAATTTAATGTTAAAATAAGACTTAGTAATTAAATTACTAAGAAAAGTCAAAATTGTTGACTTTTGACATCAACGTACGAAATACGTTCGATAAATACGCTAATACGCGTAAGATGCATCAATTGCTAATGACATCACGTTGATATGAAAGGATTTCATATTTAAAGTCGTGAAATCGAAAAACGTGAAAAACGTTGAACCATTTACCGGGAGGGTCGATTGGTAATTTTGAACACATATCTCGTTTCTATCGAAGAACGAGAAATGTTAAGTTGATACGCGTTTGAGAAACGAATTAAATTCATTAAGGAAGTCAATTCACATCGATATGAAATATCGAATTTTATTATAGACTTTGTAAGTCTCGAATTACGTAAACGACGTACTAAAGCATCCTTTTTATATAAAGGTGTGGACGCTGACGCACCAGCTGGACGTTGACGAGTAAGGAAAACGTTAAAGACGATCAATAATTTCCAGGTGGGCTTTATTACTAAAATAGAACAACTTTGCTGCTCTTTTCAACTGTCTTTGTTTACAGTACTTTTCAACTAATGTTTACAATACTCTTTAAATGATTACCTGCCAAAATGTTTACGTTTTGTGTATCGTATCCTATCCATGAGTGATGTGATGTTGATGGGTTATTCCCAACTTATGAATGAAAATCGATATCGGATCTATCTGGGAAGGCTTATACAGCTAGGATTAACGTGTACTCGATGGTGTTGTGTCTTTGTAAGGACAATTCACGGCGGTCGCGGGTCGTAGAAGGAGGCCTCCTTCACGACTTTCGACTATGATAACATGATGGAATGATAATAAGGGATATGGATCACGTACACCAAGAAAATGCTTGCGACAACTTTTATAAACTCGTGAAAATATTTTAGTAAGCCAAGACATTTTCAAATAAAACCCTTGTGTCTTACCATTATATTGGCGAGTAATTCAATGAAAATAAAATGTTTTCGGCATAAGTCCACTGGGTACAAATTTTGTACTTAGCCCTGCTTGTTTGTTTTTAAATGTGCAGGTTGAGCTCGGTTGCTGATGATGGAGGAGTGTTGAGAAAGCCATATGTCCTTGATGTTCGTTAGGAATGGATAACCTTGAGTATATATCGTCATATATGTACTCACACACTTTCCGCTGCAACTCTGAACTGTTTTATTTTCATGTTGGATGTTATAATAATGTGAACTATGAAGTCCTTCAGATCGCCATATCTTTTGGATCTGTTGGCTAAACCCTTTTGAACTAAAATGTTATAAGTGTATGTTTAATTTTAAGTTCTATATTCTCATATGATATGTCCTATCGTGACAGTCGTCCGTATCCATGAATACTATTCCTAGTATTAGTCCGCTCACTCCGGGTCATCCTGAGTGGGGTCGTGACAATAATAGCCGTCCATGTTGAATTTTGTTACACAAAATCAATTCTTGTTTTAATACACTTGAATGCACAAATTTTGGGGTAGAATGTTATAAATACACTTGAGTAATTACAAGCAAAAATCAAATTGTTTCTTTTTTCTTTGTGGTCGACGGTTTTAAAGCAAGGACAAAATTGAAATTGTTTCCTCAAGATGCTTTATTAAAGCTTACATGTATTAATGAGTTTGTAAGAGATTTTTTTTTGAGTGACATAATCACTTTGACTAATATGTTTCTTTTGTTACGAGAGAGGCAAGAGATCAATTGTGTGTGTGCCTTTCATTCCTTAATTGCCTAAGTATATATATATTTATTCTTTTGCACCACGAACATACTTCACACTTTCTCATCCCATTTTCTTTCTCTCAGAGACCTCCAAAGAACAAACCAAGCCATTTCTTCATCTTTCCTTCTCCATTTGCTTGAGTTCTTTTCACCCTACAACCGATCAACTCCGATAATCGAAGATAGATGTCGAACAAGCTTGATAAAACCCAACTTTTAAATAATCCTACGGTTTAAATTATTATTTTAGCATGTATTAATTATGCAATAAATCATGTTAGCATGTTATAAGCTTAGATTTATGTTACATATGTTAATATGTGCATATATTATTTATTTCCTAAGCTTAGCTATTTATTTAAATTATTCTAGTGATGCTCGAAAATTTCTAGGATGTTTTAATGTTGGATTATTGATCTATAGTGTTGTAGGGTGCATGGTATTAATTTTAGAATTTTGAAACCATTGGTGTAATTTTTTTAAAGCGCGAAAATGAGCATACATTGAACTATGGTGTATAATTTTTATATGCTTGATATAATAGCATATTATTGATCTAGGGTATTGATTAGGTGTTGTAGGAATTTATTAGAATTTTTGGACAATTGTAGCTAATTAATTCAAAATGGCCGAGACTTAGGTGTATGAATTAGTGGGTTATATTGTGTTATTACATGATATTGGGATGTATTAGTGCTATATGATAGCATATAAGCATAGTGTAATTTTATAGGATTTTATAAAAATTGTTTGGTATTTATTGTACTATAGTAGCCGTGAGCTACTTTGATGGTTTCTTGGTGTATAGTTTTATTTTATTAAACTATAGGTTATAATTATGTCACATATTAATATTTGAGGCTTGTGTATAATTATTAGAATTTTTGAAAAATTATTGATATTATTTTGATAAAAATCGAGAGCCTATAGTATATATATAGGCGTGTTCCAAATTTTCTATAGTGATATTAATACATATTAATGATCATAGTGTAAAATAATACACTATATGAATTTAGAGGAATTTTGGAGCGAGTTTGGAAAATATGTGTTATAGCCGTGAGCTATATTGAGAAAATAAGGAATTTTAATTCCTTTTAATCAAGAATAATAATTTATTATATGTCTAAAAATTATATTAGACATAATTGAATTTTGGGAATTATTAAACATAGAATATTATGTTTAAGATGAAGCGTTATATTAAATAACGTTAAAAGCATAAATAACGCTTATGTATTAAAAGATTAATATTGAAAGAAAATATTAATCAAAATTATCGATTTCGTGAAAATCGAAGATTAAAGCTCTATGAAAAGAAATCGATTGAAAATCGATTTATATTGATTAAAATATGTTTTATTGAATAATTTTTTTTTTTTGAAAAGTCAAAATGGTTGACTTTCAAAATTAACGTACGAAATACGTTTGTTAAATACGTTAATACGTGAAAAACGTATTACTTTTATCGAATATCTCAATTGTGAGAAAAGATTTCATAATTGAAATCATTTTATTGAATAACGTTATTATCGTTGATTATTTAACCTAAAAGGTTAAAATAAGGCGTAGATCATATTCGCTCTCTCGATGTACGAGAATTATTTTTATTAATATCGCGTCGTTTCAGCGTATTAAGGCGTATAAAGAATCATCAAAACTTGAATTATTAATTTATATATCAAAGTTGAGTGAACTTTGAAAATCTCGGCGTGCCAGCGTACTAAGCGTACATTTTGCGTAAAGGTGGGACGAAGAAGTTCACGCGCAGCGAGGAAGAGCACGCAAAGGTGAAATTGAGTTCCAAAGTAAAGGTGGGCTTTACTATACTCAAACGGTAGAATTTACCAAATGATTTATTTATGATGCTTTATTGCAAGCAAATATTTATGAACCGATTTATTTAATTACCCGCCCAAAATGTTTATGTTTTATGTATGTATCAAATCCATGATTATTGATGCATAATATTGGGTAACTCCACTTTATGACATGCTTGAATTCGTATTCTTGGAAGTACCCCAATGATGATGGAGAATTAGTATCTGTCTTTGAGATGGCTGGATTTTGTGCACCGATTATTTGTATTTGTGTCTTTGAAAGGGTGCTCGGTCGGTCTTGGCGTCTGTGAGAGGAGGCCTCCTCTCCAGTAGGAATTGTTGTGAATGATTATTGTGGTGGATATGGATCATACATCGTGGAAAATGCTTGCGGCGATATTTATTGAAAATGATAGAAAATATTTAGTAAGCACGAGTATTTCAAATTAAAACCTCGTGTATTCTTGTGATGAGGCGAGTAATTCAAGCGTGATAAATTATTTTGGCATGAGCCACTTGAGTGCATTATTTGTACTCGACCGCATATTGTTTTTAAATGTGCAGATTGAATGATGATGGTGATGGGCGAGATGTTGAGTAGTCGTAATCTTTGGTATTTATATGTTTTGAAAGAAAATACCCTTGGGTGCATATCATCATATATGCATTCACATGCTTTCATTGCATATTCGAATATATTTGTATGTTGATGTTGTGGTTGAATCATGCAATTATCGAACCTCTTCGTTAAAGGAACTTGTAGCCTTTATCGTAAATGACTTATGCCTTGTAAATAAGGTTTGAATTGCTTTTGCCTTGTAAATAAGGTTTGATTATTGAAGTTCGATAAATGTCATTTGAAATCTTCGATTATTCTTATCAATTGTTTTGTAATCACTGCTCCAAGCTCGAGCTCTCTAATCATCCTTTGGATTAGAGCGTGTGACACTTCATCTTATATTTATAGAGTTAATCCACTTGTAGTATAATTATTACACATAAAATATCAACTAACCCACTATAAATGGTCAAAATAATCGGCCACCTCCATTGGAATAGGACAAGAATTTTATTTCTTTCATAACCTACTTTAATATATATCTTATCCCATAATTAAATACATTGTACCATACTTAGCAATAAGTGAAGAAAATATCAATTTATGTACAATGTATGTGTGTGTCGACCATGCTCAAGACCTTAGGATTAATTTTAATTTTTTCTATATCATATACTTTATTATTATTATAAGATAAGATTATATTTAAAAGTCGACAATTTCAACTATGACTTTTAATTTTATGTACACATTTGTTCACACTAATTTTCAATCTTTTCAACTACTACAAGACAAGGATTATAGTTCTTGTTCAAATTGAATACATACTCTATCTTATCTTATAAAAATAACTTATCAACATAATAATAACATAGCATTAATTATAGCATGATATTTATTAATTAAATCACATAAAATCACACTTAATCTACCCAATTTTCGGCACTTAGCATACAAAATCCATAGGTTACTTGTTCAATTTGAATACTACTACTACTTTACACTTAACAACATGATAAGATCATATCTTATCCTCACATTAATCAAAGCATGATATAAAACAATTTTATCACATAAAATCATGCAAATTTTCACCACTTTTAATGCAAGTATTCTCCCACTTGTGCAACTTGTAATACAACTCATATTATCCATAAAAATATCATATTATAATAATTATGATATATCATCTATTGGATAGCAATTAAAATTAATTAATGCCATATATCCTAATTTTTTAGAATTAGGGCTCACATTTACTAAACATTTTATTTTCTTTTAACAAATAACTAATACATGGTTATGTGACATATTATAACCATAGATGATGAATTTAATCATAGAAAAATATTTAAAACAAATTTTAGATCACAAAAACCCTAGTTTTGCAAATTAGGGTTTTCGAAACCCATAGCATGTGGTACATTTTATTTCTTAATTCTATAGCATTATTTTGATGGTAAATAATGCTCTTATATCATAAAATAATCATAGGAATTTGAATTTTATAATTCCATGATCATTTGGCCAAGTTATCGAATTATCTCTAAACGTAGATGTTTGAAACGTCTCTAAATTCTCATAATTTAATCATCTCTCAAATGTTCAAAATAAAGTTGTAACAACTTTATTTATTCCCATAATAATAAGGAATTTCGAATTCTAAGCTTAAATGCTTTAAATACTGTAAGATTTAACTGTCGAATTTAACCGACGTTAGAACAATACGTTCGAAGGAATATCAGAAACTATATTCCTTAATTCACTAAGCGTCAGTGAATATCACACAGAAATTATCAAATTATGCTTAGTCAAAGTCGAGCATTGACTAATTAAGATTTTAATTATTGAGGCTTAAACTCTAAATTACGATTTATATTATCGTAATTAAGCATTAAAACAACGGGATATTACATTCTACCCCCCTTAAAATAAATTTCGTCCCGAAATTTGCATACCGTAGAAAAGTACGGGTATCTTTGCACTATAACAATCTTAAGTTTCCACGTAACATTCTTTTGTCCATGGTCTCTCCATTGGACTTTCACCAACGGTATAAGTTTCTTTTTTTAACCGTTGGATCTGACGATTAAAACCATCGCAGATTCTTTCTCATAACTCATATCTTGATTCAAGAATAACGTCATCATGATGGTCATGTATTTTGGACCATATTCATACTTTCTTTAACTGTAACACGTAGAAAAATTCTATGCGCTTCCCAAACTTGGTGGAAGTACCAATCTATAGGCTACTAGGCCTTATCATTTCTAGGATCTCGCAAGGTCCTATAAAACGTAATCTCAACTTCCTTTTTCTCCAAACATTGGAATTCTTTCAATGGAGAACTATAATACACTTTATCTCTGCATTCAAGATGTAGCTCATATCTACGCATATTAGCGTAAGACTTTCGTCTATCATGAGCTTCTTTCTTTCATTGCCTAATTCGGCAAACATCTTAATCATTTCTTTCACAGAATCGGCTTTAAAACTCTCCTTTTACTTACTTCATCTCAATAAAGAGATGATTGACACTTCCCTTCATATTATGCTTCATATGGGCTAAGTCGCTCGACAGCTACTGTGGTAGATGAACTTAGTAAGTGGAAAAATACATTTCCAACTTGTACGTCAATTCTTTCTTTTGTAAGCCAATTCATATTCTAAAGATAACCTTAAAATCTTTATACGATGCGAGATGTACGATTTTCTTAGTAAATAACCGGGCTAACTTATTAGACCCAGAAGTAGCCTAAATAGGCATGTACTGATCATATTTGGTAGGTTGATATACTACTACCCATATAGCAGTGTTATCTTTTGACTTTGGTAATCCTATCTCAAATCCATTGTTATGTCATCCCATAGGATCATTGATACAATGCCATCACTTACAGGCAATTGAGACAATGTTCGACAATTTCTATCTTCATTCTCCTAAACTCTTTGATGAGTTTTTCCTTTTCTGCAAGGATTTATCATTTCTTAGACTGAATTTTACAACATAGAGCATCAGCCACCACATTAACTTTTTCATAGGTGATAATTTATATCACATTTGTAATCTCTTACTAATTCGAGGAAGTATCTTAAATTCTTATGATCTATGAAGATCTCACACCTCACTTTATAGAGGTGGTGTTCTAAAAGTCTTAACTCGTTTTACTACTGCTAGTTCTAAGTCGTTATGATGCATAGCTTATTATCTTCCTCACATTAGCATGCGGCATCACATTTATTAGTTCATGTAAGTTTGATTTCTATTTGGAATAGCTACGTTATCGGCCTTATTATCTTAGAGAGTTTTCAATGAATCTCCGATTACAGCCAACAAATTTTATAAACTCTCAATCTCATTTGGGTCGTTGATTGCTTCCAATTTTGCATTGCTTTTAACTTTTGCCGGATCCACATGGATTCCTTCTGAAGACACAATGTGTCTAAGGAATATTACCTCTTTAGGCCGAACTCACCTTAAATAAACTTGGTGAAAATCTATTCGACTCTTAATTTCAGCAAGATAGTTTCTCATGAGTTCTTCATACTCTTTTCTTACCCTTCGAATAGGTGGGGATATCATCTATGAGGATTTAAGACAATTTGTCTTAGTATGCGCGAAACACTCGATTTTCGAGATTCATGAACACGGATGGCGCATTTGTTAGTCCGAACGGTACAACTACAGACTCGTAGTGGCCATAACTTGTTCGGAATGAGGTTTAGGATGTATCCTCTGGTCGCACCTTAAGTTAATAATAATTCAAACTATGATTGATTTTCGAGAATATTCTCGCTTCCTTTCACTGATCGAACCAATCGTTCCTCAAGGTCAGTGGATCCTATTTAATTCTCGCCTTTTATTTCAACTTTCGCTTTCTTGCCTAGTTAGACAATAAGTGCTCGTCATCCTTTGTTGTTCATCCTTCTCCTTACTTGCAGTGTGGATATTATTGAGATTTTCTTTCCCATGTAAATTCCATGGAACTGGTAGCTTCTTGTCCTTGAAAATGGAACGAAATTTTCCTTTTCCTTGTACGAGATCGTGGAATGGTTTTCGGTTTAACCAATCCATTCTTAAGATTATGTCTACATTCCTCATAGGTATAATGTTCAAGCGATTCGCTAGATCTCGAGTGATTCTAGGTTCAAGTCTAAGTTCGAGCAAATATGCCTGACAATCATGATTTCTTCTATGGTAAAAGATTCTTTTTCCTGATTCGCCTATTCAGACTTAAGTTCTAACATATCCACGCATGCTTTTGCGATGAAAAATTATAAAGTACTTTTTCCGAACTAAGGTACTATAGGTATGTTGAGAAGTTTTTCGTACCTGCAAGGTTTCCCTGGGCTTGTTCGTTCCGTCCTTGATTTAACGCATAGGCTCTTGCCTGGGCTGGTTGTTGTTGGCGGGGTGCTTGCCGCTGTTGGTATTGCCTTGGTTGCCGCGGCTCATCTTGGTCTGGTACTGTATTGCTTTGAGTTGCTGGGTTTGTCCTTGTTGATTTGGCCTTACCATTCTTACCGGACGTACTCCGGGGCATTCATTCGCATAGTGGCCCTTCACGCCACATTTATAACACTTAACATTGCCCCATAGACATATACCCTGTGCATTATATTGCATTTTGGGCGGGGAGTTGTCCTTATCTGCAGTGGACCTCCGTGGGTGGAGAAAACACTTGATGTCTTCCAACCTTGTCCTTGGGTGCCGTGTTACCTTGCCATGGCCTCGTATTGCTTGTGTTGCCAAAATTTCCCGGTTGAAATTATTATTAAAATTGCCTTCCATTTCTCTTTCCTTTGTCACCAACATTACGTGGTGAGGGGTGTAGTTGTCTTGAGCATCGTTGCCTCGATATCAGCTCGACTAAGAGCTTGATGTAGGTTAAGTCGCCATGACTTGCCGAGACATCTTTATCTCATGTCTCAATCGGATCTAAACTTTTACGCCATTTTCATATCGGATTTACTAGATCCAGGGTGTACCTTGACATATCGCAGAAAATGTGATCGTACTACATTACGGACTTTCTTTCTTGTTTTAAGTTGAAGAATTGACTTCTTTCTTCTTTCTATAGCTCTTGAATGTATTTCTCATACATTTCGTCTTAAAATCTTCCCATGTGAAATATTCCATTTGCTGCGGGGTAATAGTCTTTTCTAGCTTCCCACCGTAAATCTGCCGGTCCGGTGAGTTGGAAGGTGACATAAGATAATCTTTCTTCGTTGTGCGATGGAGGAAATCGAAAATCCTCTCTATTGCTGTAATACCCCAAACTTTTAATTAGTAATTAATCGACGATTAAGATTAAACAGGGCATTGCATCCTTAACAAAAAAGAAATTATACATGCTTAAGATTCAATTATTTAATGCCGATTAGCAAAATTAAATGTGATCGACGATTGAATTCTAAAAGTTTGAATAAAAGATTTTTGTTTAGAAATTTAAAATATTTTGTAGATTGATTATTTGATCTTAATGATCAAATAAATGCTATAACTATTGAAAAGTTTAACTTATGCTATTATATATGCTATATTCTTATGTTATATAGTAAATATAATTTATGAATATGAGATTATAATGTGATTAACTTTACTTCCTAAAGTAATGAAAATAAGAAAATAAGTTATATGTATAAAGTTAGTATAATTAAATAAAATACCTATACATACCATATTATTAATATTAAGTTGGAAAAATATGAAATTAAGAGCATTTAATAAAGAATGCTCTAGAAATGATGAGTATGCATGCATTAAATGAAAAACTTGGAGAACAAGTATATATTAAATTAAATCAAAATAAAATAAATTTGTTATATAAATATACTATCTCCACACTATTCTACACTTTCTAAAAATCCTCATTTTGCCTCCAAAACTCACGACACATACACTAACACACACTTGGAAGAAAATTTTCCTAAGCTATTTAATTTCAATTATTCCATCTCTAAGCTTGATCTAAGGTTGGATAAGGTAATATTTCTATCTTTTCTCTACCTTTTAAGTTTAATAATGGTTGATAAATATGTGATGATATTGATAGTGTGAAGTTGAAAGATTAAGTGTTACGTGATGATTATTGGTGATTATTGATGATATATAGTGATAATGGATAGATTAATGGTGAAATAATGAATTAATTATGGTCTAGTTGTAAGATTTAAGTTGGAACTTAAAAACCCTAGTTCATGAGCTTTGTGTTAAAGTGATGAAATATTGATCTTATGTTGAAAGTTTGTTTGAAATGATGTGATTGAGCATGATTAAGTGTGTAATTTGAAAGAAAATTTAGCAAAATAAACTTATAAAATATATACATATTTTCGGCAATTTCAAAGAAATTGGGAAAATATTGTGTTGATTTTATTTTCTTCAATTAGCTAGATATATGAGTTTAATATGGTGATTTAAGCATTATGTGAACTAACTAGAATTTTCTAAGATAATATGTGAAAAATCGAACATTTTAGTTTACATGTTTAGTTGCCAAGTTCATGCAAAAGTTGGAATATGCTATTGTCATTGTTGTTTAGGATTAATATATGATAAGTAGATGAGAAATTGAAAGAAAGTTGAAGAAAAATATGATTTATGCTTATGATAGGATTTTCGAAAATTTTGAAAGAAAAAGGGGAAATTTAAAGATTTATGTTATTCTTTATAAAAGATATGGATTATGAATTTATTATGTAAGTAAGGCCTAATGAAGCTTATTTGGGATCTACGAAGTTGAGAAAGTCAAAATCTAAAGTTTATGTACATGTTTATGTTGAGGAAGAATTTATGTTTTAAATAAGTTATGTTATGTGATCTTAATTGATTAGAAATTATTTATAAACCTAAAGTATGATAGTAGTAACATGCATGCCATTAAAGTATGTTGATGGCTTATTGTTTATTTGGTAATGAAAAATGTAGGTGATTAATTGAAAAGTTATGCATAAGTAACTTAAGAAAAGAAATAAAGTGTTTATGTAACAAAAAGAGTATAAAATTAGTTCACTAAAGTATAATTATAAAATAATTATCAATCGTTCCTTGATACCAAAGTAGACTCGTAAGAGTCGATAACTATGTGAAGAAAGATTAATGAATAAAAGGATGCGATGACCGAAAGCTTTAAAATTCTTATAGGTGAAAGTTTAGACAAAAGTGTCTAAACAAAACATAAGAAGAAGAAAAGAGTGAATAAGAGGAAATTCATATATGCTTGATAGATAAGAAATGCCCTTTATGTGAGTACTGATATTATCAATTAATCTAAGGTACATCGAGAAAGGATAAAGCGATCAAAGAGGAAGAAGAGGAAGAGAGAGAAAAGTTAATCAAACTCACTGAGTAAAGTCGACAGGTGGGCTTTCTAAAAACTTATAGCACTTGCTCATTTATATTATTTCATTATCTATTGCATGACATTCAAAATTATTGACTTGCCGAATGTTTGAGCATGAGCATGATGCATTGCCTGTCCACGGAAAGAGAAAGAAAGAAAGAAAGAAAGAAATTACCGACGTCGGATAGCGACCTTCGGGTCATAGCGTGTTTGAGAAGGAGGCCTACTTCTCAACACATAGACAGAATCCGTGGATATGGGAAGAGAAAGATGTCTGCAGACAAAGATCATACATGTGCATTGTTTTAAAGTTATGAAAATGAAAGCAAGAAATTGTTTACTTTGAAATGAATACACAGGTTTTTCACTAAAACCCCTGTGTATTGCAAAGATTATGGCAAGTCAATCTTATAGCTCTAAGAGCAAAGTTTTAAATGTTTTCGGCATGTGTCCACTGAGTGCTTATGTACTCACGCCCTGCATGTATTTCTAAACATGCAGGTTGAGCTGGGACCGTGGAGATGGAATTGGACAAAGGAACACTGTGGATACCGTGGTTTATGATTCTGTCACATATGTTCGAAATATCTCTTGATATTCCATCTATGTCGTACATTTGTTTGTGGACATTAAGATTGAACTCTTGGATATTACATATTGTTGAAAATATATTGAAATGCTTGGTAGTCGTGGTTTGGGGTTGAACTCCTTGATATCCTTTGTTACTTAAAGAAAACTTGGTTTGATTGTTTATATTAAGACTTGTTTGAGAATATTGGAGTCAAACTAGTCATGGTACTATGTTGATTAAATCCTTGTCTTGACCAAATGTTGATATTCCTTCCGATTGTAGTTAACTGAAAATGTCACACAAATCGTTATACTTTGCTGTCCAGAGTTATATGTCCTCATACATATAACTCAACTACCCTTTATGTTGCCATACTACGACTTGAGCGATCGTTATGTGATTGTTGAAATTTTTGGAAGAAAAGCCCTTTTGACAAAAGTCGATTGTCGTTGATTATCCCATCTCTAATATTCATGTTATTCATTCGACTTATGGAAACAAATCAGGTTGTCTGTTGAAATTAATACCTCATTTGATATCACTCATTATCTAATCTCCATATATAATTTTGTCACATCCCTTATTGAATTCTTTGTATCGTCATTAGTCTAATAATTCATGAAGAGTCATTAGTCATGACCTAATTTCTTGATTAAGTTGGGTGTGATGATTGGTATCGAGCCGAGTTCTATTGGGTGGATTAATATTTGAAGTCTGTTTCAATTCTAAAGTAATTAGAGTCGATAAAACACGATGTTCCAATCCGTCTCCGCCACTCGACCGGTAAGTAAGATGAAATTTTGTTATGAGTATTGAAAATGTTTTCATTTAGAAAGTTATTTGATGAAGTCATGCATTTGATAACGGCATGCATTTGACAAAGACATGCATTTGTAAAATCATGCATTTGATAAAGTTCCCCATATGATTGATAAGTTATGTATATGATCGTGATGTGAAGTATATATTAAAATTTGTTAAGTACAAAACTTATGAAACCATGAGCATTTAAGTACACTAAGATGAGGGCATTTTAGTTAGTATTTATGTTTTATTCTAGGATGGCAAGGACACGATCTACAAAGACAAGAGACCTCTTACAATTGGGCGCACTGACCAATTCTACGAATATCGAATGGAGAAAGCTCAGAGCCGAGTAGAATTTTTAGATAGATTATTGGAGCTATGGATGCAAGTTAGGGAATCAGCGGTAACAAACTAGGATGGTATATTACAGCTAATACGTGTTTTACCTTCAGGATGGCAGGAATGGGCAGCTGTAGTTGCCCTAGATTATATTGATGAATATCGTAGTTTTGCAGAGCTTCCGGGATTTATGGATATTATTCGGAGACAGTATCACGCTACTTAGAGTCCACCTCCTGGTAACTACCCTCCAGTGGAAGGTTTTGTTTTTGCCGTCTACAATATCTTAACATCAGACATTTCTATTGAAAGTAATGAACCTTAGTTTGAAGTAGGCGAATCTAGTACTTCTGGGGTAGTAGATTCGGCCGTTTCTGAATCTTTGATGGAAACCTCTGATACTTCTCTTTATGAAGATCAGGTTGTACCAACCGATACTACCACTTCCTCTGGTCAGCTTACATATGTTGATGTTACTACTTCTTTTGAGCTAAGCCCTATTGTTCCTAACAACTACCTAACTCTTCTTGAAGAAGAGTTTCCTCTTGAAGAACTTGTTGAAGAAGAACTTCCTTTTGAAGAACTTGAGTATTTGATCCAGATTATGATATGGATGTTATTAATCTAGGATGGTATGATCGACTTGTCTTTGTAAATGTTTCTCTACTTGATCGATGCCATATGAATCTCAACACGAAACCCTTTACATCTCTTTTCGAAGAAAATGAGTTTAAGCGAGGTGGATCATCTAGACCAACTGGAACTACCGATTTTTCAAATCTGAAGCTGAATTTTTACAACCCATTGGTACTAGTCAATTGAAGCCTCTTGACTAAGTGACATGCCGTTCATCACGGATCATTCTCTTTTGAACCTTTGAGATCGCTTATTCTCATCCTTCTTTGGCTAACCGTTCTTCCGAACTTCCACGGAGGATGAATGTGTTGAGGAGGTATCGGACGAAGAGAATATGGAAGATATACGGATGTGAATGTAAGAGTAGAAGGAATGGATGAAGAAAGCGAGATGTTTGGTCCGGTAATGGAGATGATCTGGCATCAAGGATGGACTAAGTATGATGAAATAGATCGAGTAATATGGCGTAGTGTTGTACATTTGTAAATAGATAGTTAAGTAGGATGATGTAGATAGTAGTGGATGTATAAAGTTTAACCTAGACTAACCTAATAGTTTCCGATGCCTACTCGCCAAGGCAAAATTTTTCCTTATGTAAAAAAAAAAAAAGTCCTCTAAGAGCGCAATTTTCCATGCCATAAAAGCAAAATCTAAAGATACTTATATTGTGTTGATTGTTGTTTTTCCTTGCTTACTTTTGAACCTATTGTATATAGAATAGCGTGAATTTATTCATATGTGAACCTATTTGCTAAAAATGACATTTTACTTGTTTTCTTATAAATCTCTTACCTACATACTACATATATTGTTTTCATTAATCCGAAATGCAGTTTGCCGCCAAGATGTCGAAATCGAATTCTAGTGGTGGAAGAACAAGAAAGTGAAAATATACCCCAACCTACTCCCGAACCCACCCCTCCTCCAAATACCGGAAAAAAATTACGAATTATTCCTTGACAAAATCTACCATCTTTTAGTGGGCGGTAATCCTAATCCGCCGAGAGGAATGGATTCGAGCAATGGAAAGAATTTTCAAATTTTGGAATGCTCGGATAAGGAATGCCTTTTGTGCATTTCCTTTCGATTAAAGGACCGGTTGACTTCACGGTGGAATCACGTCGAAGACTCTCACTCTGAGAAAAAAAAAAAAAAAAAGGAAATTGAGTTTATGAATTTAAAACAAGGAAAGAAAATGGTGGCGGTATGATAGAAATTTGCAATCTATCTCGTTATGCTCCATACTGAAGATAGAAACAGACGAAAAGATGGCGAACTGTTCCGCTCGAGTTTACGTCGAAATAAGAAACCTTGGCGAAGACCAAACTAATTTGTTTGAGTTCTTTCCGACCACCCTTCCAAAATCAACCACAAACACTTCCAAATCCTCCTAGAATGCCTTTGTGCCCAAAATGTAATAAAGCTCATTCGGGTTTGTAGATGGGGTACCAATAGTTGTTACAATTGTGGCGAATAGGTCGTTATGCTAACAAGCGCCCAACCGAACAAAGACCATCGGAAAGTGGAAGAAAGCCAACTTCCGCTAAACCGGTGCCACAAATGAAGGCTATAGGTGGTAGCTTTCAACAAGCCGGTTGACATCGGTGCCACAACATCAAATGATTTTACCACCTCCGTCTCAACAAACTCAATCCCGATGTCGGAGGCGTTCGCTTTAAACTAAGGTGACAAGAATGAAATCTTTGAAAATCTGGCGGTATGGGAACTTTAAGCGACACCTATTGTAATTCTCTTTGACATTGGAGCTTAGCATTCTTTTATTTCTCGACATGCGTAGATGTTTTTAAGCTAAATATAGAGCGAAGTGACCAGGATTTAAAGTAATGACTCCTTTAGGTAAATCACAATAATTTTCCACATATGTTCCAACTTAGAATTCGAGTTAGGAACTCTTAAGTTGAAAGCAAGAATCTTCTGAGTAATACCAATGTGGGATGTGGATATTATCTTAGGAATGGACTGGTTAACAAAGAATTTGCGGTAATTGATGTGAGCGATGGGAAATTTCGTTCCATTCTCCGGGAAAGAACCTATCCATTTTATGGTGTTGAGATGAAAGGAAGAAGAGTTCCCATAATCTCGGCATTACGTGCTAAGCGATAAAGAATAAGGAAACTTGTGCCTATTTAGTATATTTGAATGTTGATGATAAGAAAGAAAGAAGATTAGAGGATGTGCCGATAGTTCGGGAATATTCGGATGTTTTCACGAAACATTACGGGATTACCTTAAGATGAGACAATTGGAATTTACAATTGATCTAGAGCTCGGATCAAGACTGTCTCAAAGGCACCCTATCGTATGGCACCCAAAGAGTTACAAGTGTTGAAAATCCAACTTGAGAACTCCGGACTTGAGATTTATTTGACCAGTGATGTCTCCATGGGAGCACTGTCTTGTTCGTGAAAAAGAAAGATAGTACCCTAAGAATGTGCATAGACTATAGAGAATTGAACAAGCTCACCTTGAAAAACAAATATTCGTTGCCCCGAATAGACATCTATTTGATCAGTTGAAAGAAGCTAATATCTTCTTTAAAATTGATTTAAGATCAGGGTACCATCAGTTAAAAATTTGATCAGAAGATATTCCTAAAATCGCTTTTGGAACACGGCATGGTCATTATGAGTTTGTAGTGATGCCTTTTGGACTAACAAATGCTCCTGCCGTGTTCATGGACTTGATGAATCGTGTTTTTCACGATTACCTTGATAAATTTATCTTAGTATTTATTGATGATATTCTTATATACTCGAAGGACGAACAAGAACATGAGAAGCATCTAAGAATTGTATTAGAAACTTTAAGAGCTGAAAAGTTATATGTCAAATTTAGCAAATGTAAATTTTGGCTGAGAGAGGTAAATTTCCTTGGACATATCGTATCAGCCGAAGGAATAAAGGTTGATCCTGCTAAAGTGCAAGATGTACAAGAATGGAGACCACCTACGATGTCGAATGAAATCCGGAGTTTCTTAGGGCTGGCAGGCTACTATCGGCGGTTCATTGAAGGGTTCTCCAAAATTGCAAGACCAATGACTCAATTACTCCGGAAGGGAGTAAAATTTCAGTGGACCAAGGAATGTGAAGAAAGTTTTCAAGAACTTAAAAAGCGATTGACTTGACAAGACGGTATTAGCGGTATCGAAACCCGATCAAGGATTTACCCTTTATCTTGATCGTCGAAAGAGCGGATTAGGATGCGTGTTTATGCGGGGAAGGAAGGTCATCGCTTATGCTTCACAACAGTTAAGACCACACGAACTTAACTATCCAACGCATGATTTAGAATTAGCCGCGGTAGTCCATGCGCTAAAAATTTGGAGGCACTATCTGTATGGCTCGAAATGCGAAATTTTCACAGATCATAAGAGTTTAAAGTACTTCTTTGAGAAAAAAGATTTGAACATGCGTCAAAGAAGGTGGCTTGAACTCGTTAAAGATTATGATTGTGAAATCAAATATCATCCTAGAAAAGCGAACGTGGTGGCAGATGCACTAAGTCGGAAAAGTCAAGGACAATAGGAATGATTCCCACTCCAAACAAGAGTTAATCAAAGATTTTGAGAAATTGAAAATAGAAGTAGTACTTCCACCCGATACCACTACGAGTATCATATCAACACTAGTGGTTGTACCAGACTTAAGGACGAGAATCATAAATGCTCAACGACAAGATGAACAATTAGAAAAGTTACGAGCCAAAATCAGAACGGAAGGATTACAAGATTACTATGAAGCTCAAGATAACGCAATTATGTTCCGAAGCAGATTGTGATACCCAATAACCAGGAGCTGAAAGAAGAAATCATGAGCGAAGCTTATAACTCACTTTATACATCACGTCCAGGCGCGCGAAAGATATATCGGGATCTTAAGCGACAATTCGTGTGGGCGGGAATGAAGCGAAGATAGCATTATTAGTAGGCGGTGTCAGCATGTCGACAAGTCAAAGCTCTACATCAGCGACTATATGAGAAGTTGCAACCCTTAGAAATTCTGAATGGAAATGGGATCACATAGCCATGAATTTTGTATGAACTATCAAGATCAAAGCGTGGAAATACTACTATAAGGGTAATTATGGATCGTCTTACCAAATGTGCCATTTTATTCAAATTCACATTACTACGAGCTAACAAGTTAGCTCGGATGTATGTTCAGCGAAATAGTGCGATTACATGGAGTACTGTAACTATCACTTGAGATAGAGACTCCAAATTTACTTAGCGATTTTAGTTAAGTTTCAAGAAGAACTAGGACCGCCATTGAATTTTAGTACGACTTCCCATCCTCAAACAGACGGTCAGACGGAAAGAACTATTCAAACGCTTGAGGACATGTTCCGAACTGTAGTGCTAGATCGAGGCGAACAATGGGAACATGCCTTACCATTAGTTAAATTTGCTTATAACAATAGATATCAAGCTACAATTAACATGGCGCCATACAAAGCTCTCTACGGTAAGAAGTGCAGATCACCTCTCTATTGGGACGAAGTCAGAGAAAGAAAGGTGTTGGGATCGGAGGCAATCGAAGAAATGATTGAAATCGTCGACAAATCAAGCAAAAAATTGGCTCAAGATCATCAGTAAATGCGTGGATGTTATTTGTCACGAACTCGATTTGAATTGGAGACAAAGTTTTCCTAAAGGTTTCTCTAACAAAAGGCGTACATCGATTGAAATAAAGGAAGCGAAATCGAGATTTATAGGACCATATGAGATTTTGGAAAGAATCGGACGGTAGCATATAGACTCGCATTGCCGCCAAATTTTGGCAATGTACATAACGTGTTATATGTGTTTGATCCAAAACACATCATTCATCAGAAGAAATAACTCTGAGCCAAACCTAACCTACAAAGAAAAACCGAGTGTATCCTAGGCGGAAGAGAAGCAACTAAGGGTAAATCTATTCCTTTAGTTAAAGTGCGGTGGAAACATCACGGCTCAGAGGAAGCGACGTGGGAACTAGACGAGAAAATGAAAGTATATCCCGAATTATTTATTTAAGGTACTAAATTTCGGGACGAAATTTCTTTAAGGGGGAGGGAATGTAATAACCCAAACTTTTAATTAGTAATTAATCGACGATTAAGATTAAACAGGGCATTGCATCCTTAACAAAAAAAGAAATTATACATGCTTAAGATTCAAATTATTTAATGCCAGTTAGCAAAATGAAATGTGATCGACGATTGAATTCTAAAAGTTTGAATAAAAGATTTTTGTTTAGAAATTTAAAATATTTTGTAGATTGATTATTTGATCTTAATGATCAAATAAATGCTATAACTATTGAAAAGTTTAACTTATGCTATTATATATGCTATATTCTTATGTTATATAGTAAATATAATTTATGAATATGAGATTATAATGTGATTAACTTTACTTCCTAAAGTAATGAAAATAAGAAAATAAGTTATATGTATAAAGTTAGTATAATTAAATAAAATACCTATACATACCATATTATTAATATTAAGTTGGAAAAATATGAAATTAAGAGCATTTAATAAAGAATGCTCTAGAAATGATAGTATGCATGCATTAAATGAAAACTTGGAGAACAAGTATATATTAAATTAAATCAAAATAAAATAAATTTGTTATATAAATATACTATCTCCACACTATTCTACACTTTCTAAAATCCTCATTTTGCTTCCAAAACTCACGACACATACACTAACACACACTTGGAAGAAAAATTTCCTAAGCTATTTAATTTCAATTATTCCATCTCTAAGCTTGATCTAAGGTTGGATAAGGTAATATTTCTATCTTTTCTCTACCTTTTAAGTTTAATAATGGTTGATAAATATGTGATGATATTGATAGTGTGAAGTTGAAAGATTAAGTGTTACGTGATGATTATTGGTGATTATTGATGATATATAGTGATAATGGATAGATTAATGGTGAAATAATGAATTAATTATGGTCTAGTTGTAAGATTTAAGTTGGAACTTAAAAACCCTAGTTCATGAGCTTTGTGTTAAAGTGATGAAATATTGATCTTATGTTGAAAGTTTGTTTGAAATGATGTGATTGAGCATGATTAAGTGTGTAATTTGAAAGAAAATTTAGCAAAATAAACTTATAAAATATATACATATTTTGGCAATTTCAAAGAAATTGGGAAAATATTGTGTTGATTTATTTTCTTCAATTAGCTAGATATATGAGTTTAATATGGTGATTTAAGCATTATGTGAACTAACTAGAATTTTCTAAGATAATATGTGAAAAATTGAACATTTTAGTTTGCATGTTTAGTTGCCAAGTTCATGCAAAGTTGGAATATGCTATTGTCATTGTTGTTTAGGATTAATATATGATAAGTAGATGAGAAATTGAAAGAAAGTTGAAGAAAAATATGATTTATGCTTATGATAGGATTTTGAAAATTTTGAAAGAAAAAGGAAATTTAAAGATTTATGTTATTCTTTATAAAAGATATGGATTATGAATTTATTATGTAAGTAAGGCCTAATGAAGCTTATTTGGGATCTACGAAGTTGAGAAAGTCAAAATCTAAAGTTTATGTACATGTTTATGTTGAGGAAGAATTTATGTTTTAAATAAGTTATGTTATGTGATCTTAATTGATTAGAAATTATTTATAAACCTAAAGTATGATAGTAGTAACATGCATGCCATTAAAGTATGTTGATGGCTTATTGTTTATTTGGTAATGAAAAATGTAGGTGATTAATTGAAAAGTTATGCATAAGTAACTTAAGAAAAGAAATAAAGTGTTTATGTAACAAAAAGAGTATAAAATTAGTTCACTAAAGTATAATTATAAAATAATTATCAATCGTTCCTTGATACCAAAGTAGACTCGTAAGAGTCGATAACTATGTGAAGAAAGATTAATGAATAAAAGGATGCAATGACCGAAAGCTTTAAAATTCTTATAGGCGAAAGTTTAGACAAAGTGTCGAAACAAAACATAAGAGAAGAAAAGAGTGAATAAGAGGAAATTCATATATGCTTGATAGATAAGAAATGCCCTTTATGTAGTCTTGATATTATCAATTAATCTAAGGCGTCGAGAAAGGATAAAGCGATCAAAGAGGAAGAAGAGGAAGAGAAAAGTTAATCAAACTCATTTGAGTAAAAGTCGGCAGTGGGCTTTCTAAAACTTATAGCACGTGCTCATTTATATTATTTCATTATCTATTGCATGACATTCAAAATTATTGACTTGCGAATGTTTGAGCATGAGCATGATGCATTGCACATCCACGGAAGAAAGAAAGAAAGAGAAGAAAGAAAGAAATTACCGACGTCGGATAGCGACCTTGGTCATAGCGTGTTTGAGAAGGAGGCCTACTTCAACACATAGACGTAATCCGTGGATATGGGAAGAAAGATGTCTGCGGACAAAGATCATACATGTGCATTGTTTTAAAGTTATGAAAATGAAAGCGAAATTGTTTACTTTGAAATGAATACACATGTTTTCACTAAAACCCATGTATTGCAAAGATTATGGCAAGTCAATCTTATAGCTCTAAGAGCAAAGTTTTAAATGTTTTCGGCATGTGTCCACCGAGTGCTTATGTACTCACGCCTGCATGTATTTCTAAACATGCGAGGTTGGTGGGACCGTGGAGATGGAATTGGACAAAGGAACACTGTGGATACCGTGGTTTATGATTACATCACATATGTTGAAATATCTCTTGATATTCCATCTATATCGTACATTTGTTTATGGACATTAAGATTGAACTCTTGGATATTACAAATTGTTGAAAATATATTGAAATGCTTGGTAGTCGTGGTTTAGGGTTGAACTCCTTGATATCCTTTGTTACTTGAAGAAAACTTGGTTTGATTGTTTATATTAAGACTTGTTTGAGAATATTGAGTCAAACTAGTCATGGTACTATGTTGATTAAATCCTTGTCTTGACCAAATGTTGATATTCCTTGGATTGTAGTTAGCGAAAATGTCACACAAATCGTTATACTTTGCTTTCGAGTTATATGTCCTCATACATATAACTCGACTACCCTTCATTGCCATACTCGACTTGAGCGATCGTTATGTGATTGTTGAAATTTTTGGAAGAAAAGCCCTTTTGACAAAAGTCGATTGTCGTTGATTATCCCATCTCTAATATTCATGTTATTGATCGACTTATGGAAAAAATCAGGTTGTCTGTTCGAAATTAATACCTCGTTTGATATCACTCATTATCTAATCTCCATATATAATTTTGTCACATCCCTATTGAATTCTTTGTATCGTCATTAGTGCTAATAATTCATGAAGAGTCATTAGTCACAACTAATTTCTTGATTAAGAAGTTGGGCATGTGACAATTGCTCTAACCCATTGCTCGACATCTTGGGACTTCCTTTCCCGTTAAAAGATGGTGGGTTTTGCTAAGGAACAATTCCTCTATTCTTGATTAGGGTGGAGGTGGGGTGGTCTTGGTATCTCTTCACTTCGGCCCGTGGAATATGGCCTCTTCCCCTACCTCGTCCCCTTCCGCGCCCTTGAATACCTTGTTCAGGTTCGCGTCTGGGCGGCATTCTGATAATGCAAGAATGTGGTTAGCATTTGCGTAACGTTTATCGCAATTTATATAACATCTTTATGCAATCTTAGCATAAAATAACTTTAGTAAAAACATTCACTCTTTTTCATGCTTGTCTTGTCTCAAAACCCATCTAAGGTTGTCATATAGGGCAATACGCTTGGTCCCTTTATCTTAATTTCCAGCATAGGCGCCTCCTTACTATCTCTCAACTTTGGGTATCTTTCCCATACCTTGTTTACGCATTAGGGATAGCCTAGTTGTTCGCACATCTCATTGATTATGATTCATCGATTCTTACTATCATTGGTTTAACCAACGTCTCAAATATTCGGAATTAGATCCGCTCAAGCATAATCTTATTGATTTAGGGATAAAACGAGAGGCTTATTAATGGAGATGCTTTCATTCCTTGTATACTCATGAAATGAGTTTCATCTACCTCCATACTTTAGACATGTCCAACCTACTCACGAGGTCTTAAGGATAAACAACTATCTCTCAGATAAGTTATAATCTTTCTCGTTATGACGTAAATAGGAGGATTATATCCCGAGGATATCATATACTTTCCTTTACTTCTACTCTTGCAATCAATGCTAAAGAGTATCTAAACATGACTTAATCATCATAACCCTCACATGGAGGTATAACTTTTCTTGTTATCATCAATCTTTAGTAAGCCCATTAAGGGTCATTGCATCAATGTGCACCATAGGAGAATATATCTTGTCCTTTGAGAACTTCTTTACATCATAACTTGATGTCATCACTTTCTTGATTTGAAAACTTAGGTGTGGAATAAGTCGACACGTCTCATATAATGGTTTCAAGCTTGAAGAAAAATTCATCATGACAATTTAAAAAGTATGGGTTTACAACTCATGATGACAACCTTTAAGGTGTGAATCGATATGCTCTTTGAGCAGAATATTTGGGATATAGGGTCCAAGACCGAATGGCGACTCTTGAGATTTCTTTGGTCATATGGGGTGGCGGGCCCGTCCAAATACTTTCTCGATCACATGAAGGTTTGGTTTCAAAAGAGCGCTTTAAGAAATTTTACATTGTAAACTTCTTTCGGAGAAAGTGAGAATTGATTGATATCTCAATCGAAACTAGATCATAGAGTTAAACTCGATAACGAGTTTTGGGCTATGAATAAGATTTGAAACCTTATACAACTCATTTTAGTTGTCATCAAAGGTTCTCATGTACACATATGTTATAGTTCTTCTTGAACTATTGGGAATCTTAACTTTCTAGTAGCATTCTAAGATTCTGTCACCTTTGTAGAGTTCTCGTTCTATATCGTCATAAGATCGGTATTGTAACAGCCCTTGAACCTAAAGTGCGGATTAGCGAGGGATTTACTAATGTGAGGATTAACAATAGAGCAGTAACTAATTATGGAAATGAGGGGCATATGATAGACAAACTCTCGAGACTTCATATCATTTAACACGACAATTATAACTTACATATGGCTGAATCCTTGAGACCTTTATAAAAGGGAATGAGGTACAAACTCAAAACATAGCTTAAGGTATTTTGCAGCGGAAAACATGTGGATTACACATATGACGATGCGTATCGGTTTAACTATCAATGACAAAAGACTTGATTGCTCAACACCGCTCCGTCCGTCCATCATTTCAACCTCGCACGTTTAAAACAAACATGCGGTGAGTACAAATAATGCACCCGATGGACTCATTGCGAAAACATTTTCTTTAAATTACAACTTGCCATATAAGTAAGACCTGAGGGTTTTAATTGAGAATGCCTTGTGCTTACTAAAACATTTTCTCATTTCTCAAAACGTCGCTCGGCCGAGCATTTTCTCTTTGTATGATCGGTATCATTCACATAACTGTTCATAACTGATCTCACGCCCTAGAAGTAGGCCTCCTTCTACCGACGCCGTGATCGGCCGAAGATGTTGCTAACGGCTCACAACCACATAGTCAGGGATTCTGCATCTGACTAGGATCCATGACCGGCCGATGATGTTACTTACGGCTCACGATCACACCTGGTGTACCGTTAACCACAGCCGAGAATTCTACATCGACTAGGATCCGATATCGATTTTCTCGTCGGGGGAGCTACCCAACGATCAAGTCGGTTAAGCGAACTAACGGCTCATATACTTTCATAGTTGGCTTGCCCGACAACATGATAGGATCCATCGTAAAACATAAACACTTTGGGCGGGTAATCATATCAACTTCTCAACCGAAAGCTTTGTAAATAAATATTTTTCATTTCAAAGAAAGCATCGTAAATAAAGGGTTTTGAGTAAAGCCCACAGTGCGAAGCTTTTCAATAAAGTCTCTTTCTAACGTCGGCGATCGAGGCGTCCCACCTTTACGTGAGGAATTAATTTGAGTGCGTGGGTCGCGTTTCGATGAGGCGAACATTATCCTGGCGTTCTACTGCGTCGAATAAAATTGCTAACGGACTTATTTTGGCGTTTCTAATCGAATAAATGTCGATTATGAATTTTCTCAATTTATAAGAGATATTCTACATTTTAGTATGTAATATGCGTTTTAATGTACTTACGTAGCGTAAGTTACATTCTTACTAAGCGTATTCGTCGCATAGATCACGTATTATCGGTTGCGTGCCCGTTGACCTTGGTCGACGTTTTTGATCAATAATTTTGACCAGGTCGACAAAAAGTCAACAATTTTGACTTTGGTCGACAAAAAGTCAGCAGTTTGACTTTTCGATTATTATGAAATTCTATCATTTTATGTGCAATTCTTGTTCTAAAATTCCATAAAATCATACTATGTCTAAAGATTATTTTAGACCATATTATGTAATTATACTTGATAAAATAAATTTATAACATTGATACACATAAGGTATGATTTTCGGTTATCTTAATTAACTAACGAACATTTTTCAAAATCGATAAATTCATAAAATATTTAATCACACTTAATTATCCTTATTATAACATAATTGTTATTTATTATGAACTATTGAATTTATTTTACCTAAGTCGTATTAAAAATTTTGACTTAGGTCGAATAATTTTATAAATTCGATAAATTCCTACAATCATATATTATGAATCTACATCATCAATATGATATGATAACACTTAAACATGGTTTATATCACAACCTACTATCATATCTTATAATTTTCAAAATCATGAACATAGGTATTAAAGTTTTCAAAATTCTACATAAATTAATATAAGCGTATTTAATACCTAGATTATTATTTCATGCTCAAATTACTAATTAAAATCAAAATCATCAACATATCCTACCTTGAGTTTTCGGTCCTTTCTTAAAATTTAATAACATGTATAACTTTGTAATATAATTATAGTACATGCTTAATAATATCATATAAACATGATTCCTACACACTTTAGCATATATACATAATTTTGAAAAAACACCATAAATGAACTAAGCTTATAACTTGAAATTTCTGAGCGAAAATCAAAAATTCTAGCATGTATCTGAAGTAGGATGAATTCTAACCTTTAATCGGAGTTGATTTCAAATGACAACGTTTTCTATCTAAGATTTGAGAATAATTTGATGAACTCTCACTCAAAAATTCTCTCCTTATTTTCGAAACTAAGGTGAACAAAATGGGAGAAATGTTGATTATACCTTATATTTATAAGCATGTCCACTTGCATGCTAATTATTGCATAAAATGATAGCTTTAATACACTTGTACCACCTGCTCACATTTTCGTCCACTTTGGTGTGCTAGGGATAGGATTTTATTTCTTTCCTAATACATTTAATATAATACCTTATCAAAGTATATTACTTTGATCAATTTACGTAAAACCAAAAAAATATATATCTTCTTTTCTTCTCAAGAACTCTCGGTTCTTATGTTCAAAGTGGGAGCAAAATAAAACTTATCACTTTATCAAAGTGATGTCCACTTGCTTTAGAAAATATCTAACATAACTAAGCTAATTTCTATTTTGCCATGGAGAATTTTCGTCCACTTAATACATACTAGGAACAAAGTAAATTTCCTTCTTTTACTTCATACAGCAATCACAAGTTACAAATGATGATCTTTAATTTATTTGATGACAATTACACTTTATTCAATACTTTAACAAATATCTCACATAATTAATTTTTTTGATACACTTTGCAACACATACTCATTATTTTCGATCCACTTGTCCTAGTATAAGACAAATTTTTTTATCTAACATATCATACTTTATTAAATATCATATTATCTTGTAATTTAATTTGGACACCTATCACTTTCAATTACACCTCATCATCTTAGAAGATAAACTTTTCTTCTCTTTTCTCTTGTATATCACACGGCTATTCCAAAAGGTAGGAGGTGAATCTTGTTTTATTTGATGGTGTAATACATTAATTATTACTTAGGAAAAATCTAGTTTGAAAAGTCAAAATTTGCAACTTCATTAATTAACAACAACACCATGCTTTATTATCAAACAAAAAAAATCAATCCTTACCACTTAACTTTACACATGGTCGGCCACCCTATATAGATGATGTTTGATTTTTGTCTTACTTTAGTGTAAGTATTATGTGTCATTATCAACAATAGATCATCACTTTGAATTTTATTCTATACATGCATCGGCACTTTTAGGGATAGATTCATCCCACTTGCACTACTTGCTATTACTGCTCTTATTATCCTTAAAATATCTTAATAACATAATTATAGCATAATATCCTCAATTGGATAGTAATTAAATCCAAATAATACTATAAGACCATTTTCGAACATATATATATCACTAATACTATACATTTTATTCTCTTGCAATAAATGGTTAGTATATAGTATGTAACATATTATAAGTCCAGATGATAAATTAAATCATAGTAAAAATTATTAAAATAATCCCATGTCACAACTTTAATATTTTTGAAACTTATTTTGAAAATAGGAACAATTAATCAATAATTGTTCCTTAATTATCTAACATTATTATAATGCTACATTATATAAAAATAATGTTCTTATATCATGAAATAATTATAGGAATTAATAAAACATAATTCCATAATTGTTAGACTAAGTTTTCGATTCATCTCTAAACGTCGACGTACTAATCGTCTCAATTTGTTTGATAATCGAACTATCTCTAAATGTTCATAAGAACATTGTAGTCACTTCTCTTTATTCCTTTAATAATAAGGAATTTAAAATCTAAGCTTCATTGCTTAGAAATAACGTAGAACTAACTATCGAAATTAGTCGACGTTTAGAATTATCCTTTCAAAGGAATAATAGCAATGGTATTTCTTAATTCACTAATCACTAGTGAATATAATCTTAAGATCTTCGTATCTTGGAAATTCTAAATCGAGTTTTGATAACTTATTATTTCGATTATCGAAATAAAATCCTTAATTCGCGATTTTTATTATCGCATTTTGGCGTTTAAAAACTCGGGGTATTACATTCCACCCCCCTTAAAAAAAATTTCGTCCCGAAATTTGCACATCTGAAAGCATGGAACACTTTTCTCGTCATCTTATTCTCATGTTTTCACATGGCTCTCTCTTGTCCATGGTTTCTCCATTGGACTGTTACTAACGGTAAAACTTGTTTCTTAACCGTTGTACTCTATGATTTAACATCGTCATAGACTTTTCCTCATAATCCATATCCGGATTAAGAACATCATCATCATAATAGCTCACGTGTTTTGGATAATACACGCACTTTCTTAACTGTGACATGTGGAAAACATTCTGTATATTCCCCCATTTAGTGGAGGTACCAATCTATAGGCTACTGGCCTATCATCTCTAGGATCTCGTAAGGTCCTATAAAACGTGATTCTAACTTGCATCTTACTCGACTTTTAATTTCTCTTGATGAAAAGATTTTAAGAATACTTTATCTACGCGTATCTGCGTAATACCTTTGCTTTCATGAGCTTCGTTGTCATTTATCTTTTTTTTTTTTTTTTTACAGATAATCTCAATCATTTCACTCAGGGTGTTAAACCCTGGAACTTTCCTCTTCTTGTAATATCCGTAATTTTAGTACTAGATTACGATAATTAATTAGTAATTAGTATTACTAATTCAACAATTAAAATCTTAATTAGTCGACTCTTGACTTTGACCAAGCATAATTGGATAATTTCGTATGAGATTCACTGAGCCTTAGTAAATTAAGGAATATAATTTTCAATATTCCTTGACGTAATTTTCAACGTTGAATGAATTCGACGTTTCGTCTTCTGATATTAAGCGGTTAAGCAATTTGAAATTCTATTATTATAGGAATAAATAAAGTTGTAACAAACTTTATTTTGAACATTTTGGAGATAATTAAGCTATAAGAATTTAGAGGCGTTTCAAACGTCTACGTTTAGAATAATGCGATAACTTTAGCATATGATCTCGAATTATAAAATTCAAATTCCTATGATTATATTATTATATAAGAGCATTATTTATCATTAAATAATTCTAGAAAACTTAAGAATGCAATGTACCTTATTTTATGGGTTTGAAAACCTAAATATTTAAATTAGGGTTTTAAGACCTAAATTATTTTAAATACTTTCCTATGATTAAATTTATTATCTAAGGCATATAATATGTCACATAAATATGTAGTAGCTATTTTATACAAGAAAATCAAATGTTTGGGAATACCTTAGCAATTTTCGAAAATATGAAATCTTAAGTATGATTTAATATTTTATTCTTATCTAATTAATGATATATGATAAATATTATATTATTATGATGTCATTAAGGACTAAATGAGGTGTAATACAAGTTGCACAAGTGTGGGTGCACACTTGCACATTATGGACGAAAATTTGAGGATTTTTAGTATGATTTTTGTATAAATATCATCTTATAATTAATGAGATGTTATGATTAGAATCTTATCATGTATTAGGTGTAAAGTGGTGATAATTAGCTAATAAAACAAATCATCCATGGTTCATTTAATGTAGTGGCCGAAATCTTTGAAACTTAGGATGAAAATTTCTTAATTTCACACTATATAATAAGGCCACATGTATAGTTGAAATTTTTGACTTTTCAAAAGCTACTTTATACTATAATAATAATATGATAATAATATAGTATATAATATAAAAATTAAATAAAAACCTAGTCTAAAGTATAGAAGTTGGCGTGAACTTCATAATGGAGGTTTAGTGTGATAATTCTTTTATTACATGATAATTATGATCTAAATTATTAATTAAATTATTATATAACATAATAAAGTATATAAAATATAAAAAATTAAAAACCAACCTTAGAATACTAAAATAGGCGACACATACACTATAGCCCACAATGTGTTGATTTTAAATAAATTATGATACAATGTATTTAATTAAAGGATAATATGACCTAATGGTGAGTTGTAGGATAAGATTTAACTCTTGTCCATTTCCTACAAGTGGTGCCGTTTTTTTTGAAAAAGAATGGCAAGGTGTACAAGATATTTTAATGTAATAATTATAGCACAAGTTGCTCAACACTATAAATATAACCTAAGCTCTCCATTTCTCCATTTACAAACCCGTATTTTGAAACTTTAGTAAAGAAAAGGAGAGAGTTCATCGATTTCAAACCCAATCCTTAGCATATAAACCTTCAACAATAAAATTCGTACCGATTAAAAGGTTAGAAATTTTACGAGCTTCGTATACATACTAGAATTTTCGATTTTCATCCGTTAGAATTTATGTTATGATCTTAGTTTATATATATGATTTTCGAAAATTTTGAATCATGTGTTAATATGTTTAGATATGATGTTTATACTATGTTATTAAGCATGTATATTAATTATATCATGAAATTATGCATGCTATTAAATTCATGCCTTGGACCGAAAACTTAGGAGTTATATATGTTGATGATTTTGATTTTTAATTGTTGATTTGAGCATGGAATCATAATCTATAGTATTAATTATGCTTATATGAATTTATTTAGAATTTTTGGAAAACTATAGCTTATATTTATATAAATACCGAAAATATATGCATATGTTATGATGTTGAGATATAATTCATGTTTAAGTAATATAATAGCATATTAAGTGTGTAGATTCATAATATATGGTTGTGGAAATTTATTGAAATTTATAAATATTATTTGGACCTAAGTTGAAATTTTCAAATATGACTTAGGTAAATTTTATTCAATAAGTCACAATAAATAACAATTATGTTGTAGTAAGCATAATTGAGGGTGATTAATTGAGATATGATTTTATTGGAATTTTTAAAAAATCATTTGATAGGTTTATTATGAAAAACCGAAAACATTAGTATATAATACTAAGGTGTATAAATTTTATTTGACTAAGGTAATTACATATTATTAATCACATGATAAAATAGTGTAACATGTGAATTTATAAGATTATTACACAAGTCAAGCTATTTAATTAATAGTGACCGAAAACTTTATATTATGTGCATTAATGTTATAAATTTATTTTATCAAGTATAATTACATATTATGATCTAAAATAATGTTTTAGACATAGTATGATTTTATAAAATTTTGGAACAAGAATTGCACATAAAATGATAAAATTTCATAAATAGTTGAAAAAGTCAAATGTTGACTTTTCGTTGACAAAGTCAAAATTGTTGACTTTTGGTTGACTTGGTCAAAATAGTTGACCAAAATCGTTGACCAAGGTCAGCGGGCACGCATAATCGATAATCTTGGCGATCAATGTGACGTAATGCGTTTAGTAACAATGCTACTTACGTTACGTAAGTACATTAAAGCGTACATTATATTCTAAAAAGGTAGAATACCCTTTTATGTTAAGAAATTTCATAATCGACATCGATCGATTAGGAAGCGTCGAATTAAGTCCGATGTTAGCCTTATTTGATCGTGAAACGTTATAGACTATGTTCGTCTCTATCAAGCGTGACCGACGTGCTAAAAATAATTCTTACGTTAAGGTGATACGTGGACGGGCGTTGGCGTAGGAAAGAGACCATAGTATAAAGACTACGTGTACAAGGTGGGCTTTACTCGAAAACCCTTTATTTATGATGCTTTCTTGAAAAGTATTTATTTACAAAGCTTTCGGTTGAAAAATGATTATGAGCTGTTATTCGATTACATGCCCAAAATATTTATGTTTTAACGTATGGATCCTATCATGTTGTTGGGCGAGCCAACGATGTATGTGAATCGATTATTGGGTCGCTCCCAATTTTAAATCGATCTGGGATCTTAGTCGGATGCGAAATTCTGGCTAAGATTAGCGTGTACACCGTTTTATGATTGTGAGCCGTTAGCAACATCATCGACGGTCGTGGATCTGATCGGATCGAGAATCACGACTATGTGATTGGGGCCGTTAGCAACATCTTGACGATCACGGCGTCGGTGAAGGAGGCCTACTTCTGACGTGAGATCGGTTTATGAGATCGATTATGAATAATTATGTGAATGATACGGATCATACGTAGCAGAAAATGCTGCTGCAGCGAATCTTTTGAGAAATGATAAAGTATTTTGGTATTCACGAGTTATTTCAACTAAAATCCTCGTGTTATACTTATAGGCGATGTAATTAAATAAAATTATTTTGGCATGAGTCCACTAAGTGCAATCTTGTACTTAGCCTGCATGTTTGTTTTAAATGTGCGAGTTGAGTGCTTGATGAGATGGACAAGTGTTGAGCGATCGGAGTTTTGTCGTTAATAGTTCACCTTGGATGTATATCGTCATATATGCATTCACATGCTTTCCATTGCTCAAAACACTTTATTATATTTTGGATATTACTTACGTTACCTCGGATCGGTTGAATCCTTTTGTTAATGGTGCATTGGTCTAGTTTGTATGAAATCGTTGTGTGTTTATCTATAAAAGTTTGATGTCTTGAAGGTTTGTTGGTCATTATGTTCTTAATCCACCTTAGTTGATGGCAGTCCGTCTAATCCGTACTTTGGAAAGGCGGTGTCATCACTATTACATACCTCGTCTCGACAAAGTGGTGACACTTTCTTTCGTACAATATCTCATATGGCCTATATTGACCATCTCTTGACAGCTATTGTCGTAGGCGATGCTATATTAGTGGAAAAATATGTTTCCAACTCGTACTTCGATTCAACACTAATGTCTTTAACATATCTTAAAACGTTCGTATTGTCTTTCGACTGTCCATCTATGAGCGAAAATTATGCTCTAGTTTAATCTCATCTCCAATCTTTTCTTTAACTAATCCAAATTTGGAACTTGGAATCTCTATCAACTATGATAGATTTTGGTACTCTATGTAAACATACGATTTCTTTTACGTCTTACTGAACTAGCTTATCAGATTCATAAGTAATCTGAATAGGTCGAATAATGAACGCATTTAACGAGTCAATCCACTACTACTCATATAGTAGTGTTATTTCTTTCGACGTTGATAATCTGTTACGAACTTCATTATGATGTCATTCCATTCCCATGGGATATCTCCAAAGGCTTTAACTTTCTCATAGTTTGTTAACGTAATGCCTCTACTTTTGATGAACGAGACTATATCTTGTTTCCATTCTTCCTATCGAACTTTTCTCATAAGTCTTGATGCATCTTAATACTGCCTGAATGGGTGGTATAAGGAGTATCATGAGCTTTACTCATGATTTCATTCTTTAACTCATTATTGTTGGGAACACGTATCCTTCTTTAAACAATATGACATTAGCATGTGCTTTTCTTGTTCTTTCGCCTTATATTCTTTAGCGAGTTTCTCTTTTCTTGCTAAGAGACATCCTTACTTAGATTGACTTTCACGATTTAAGACCTTAGCTACTACGTGTGCCTTTAATGAGTGATATTTCATACAACAGTCGTATTCTTTTACTAATTCGAGCCATCTCTTTTCCCCATGTTCAAAACTCTTTGCTCGAAGAAGTATTTCACACTTTCATGATCGGTGATGATCTCATACCTCACTTCTTAGCGGTGGTGTTTCCAAAACTTAATCCGTGTATTACTGTTGATAGTTCTAAGTTATGAGAGGGGTAGTTCTATTCTTGCACTGCTTTAACCTTAGCTAAATCTACCTTAATTCCTTCCAATGACACGATATGTCCAAGGAACATTATTTCTTTAAGCCAAACTTTTTCATTTACTAGACTTGGAAAAAATTATTCGGCTCTTAAGATTTTTAAGACAATCCTCCGTGTTACTTATGTCCTTCCTTCCTCTTTGTATGGATAAGGATATCTCTTATGAAAACTAAGACAAATTTATCTAAGTAAGGGTGGAACACTCGATTTTTGAGGCTCATAAATATAGCTAGTACATTTGTTAGTCCGAACGGCTTAACTATAAGCTCATTGTAGCCATAACTTGTTTGGAAAGCCATTTTGGGTACATTGTCAGTTTGTACCTTCAGCTGATGACATCCTTATTTAAGATCGATTCTCGAGGATAATCCCACTTCTTTTAACTGATCGAGCAATCGTCTATCTTTGGTGGTGTATATTTGTTCTTTAAGCATCAGTTGATTAAATTCTTGATAATCAATACATATTCTAAAAAAAACCATCCTTCTCCTTTGTAAACAAGCCGGTGTTTCCCAAGGTGATACACTAGGTTCGATAAAACTTAAATCCTATAATTCTTAGATTTACTCCTTTTTCCTTCCAACTTCCTTGAAGCCATTCATTACACGTGCTTTTGATACGGGCTAATCAGGGTTCTAGATTCATAGATAATCTCTAGCTGCCTATCCGGGTAGTTCTTGGTAAATTGCTAGGAGAAACGTTTGGCAATTGTTAAATAATTTCCATATCCTTGATCTTTATCTCTGCTTTCTCTCCTTTGGTTAGATAACCAAGGGATGGTCGACATTCCTTCTTATTCATTATTCTCTTTAGAGGTAGTGTGGGTATTATTGGAATTTTCTTCACCATGCTGATTCCATAGGACTTGTGGTTCCTTGACCGGAAAATGGTACGTACTTTTACTTTTCTTGCAGGATCGTAGAATGATTTTCGACTCATCATTCCTTCCTTAGGTCGTATCTACATCTTCTATAGGTATTACACTCAAGTCATTTGCCTAACCTTAAGTGATCCTAGGTTCAATTCTAAGTTCGAGTAAATACGTGTGGCGACCATGATCCTTCTTTTAAGTAAAGAAATCCTCATCCTTTTTATTCGCTTATTCTGATTTGAGTTCTAACGTGTCCACGCATTACTATTCTCGTGATAACAGATGTGATGCACTTGTTTCGAACAAAAGTAGTTTAGGTATACTGAGAAGTTTTCTCGTACCTACCAAGCTTTCTTGGTTTTATTCGTTCCATCATTATCATACTTTCTAACTAGTATGAATGATTCAGCTTCCTTTCTCTTCTTTATCACTCTTAAGAATATATCTTCCATATATTCTTTCTTTTAAAATCCTTTCAATAAGAATCCCTATATTAGCATTTATTATGCTATCATACGTAATATCCTTTTTTTGGTATACGTCCTTTCTCTTAATCTTCATTGGTTTAACTAGATGGTTTCGCATAAGTTAAAATCCCTTGTTCACTGGGAACACGTCATACTTTTGCCTTGGCATTATATATCTTTTCTATCTTCTCGACATTCTATGTTTACTTCATTTCAATGCTGGGGTACTCAGATTTCACCTTACGGGTCATCTCACGAATATGAGGAATAACTTTTCAATTAGATTCACCTTAAGGTCTTTCCTTGTGAATCCCTTTCTTTGTTTGCTCGAACGTATTTCCTACGCAATCGTCTTTAAAAAGTTATCTTGCTTAATAATTACTAAATCGCGCATAAGATAAGCGTTCTGTCTCTATATACTTAGAGTATGTTGGTTTCTTCTCAAATAACAAATCTACTTCTTAATCCACTTCTTTCCTTCAAAGGATTTACTTTACTTATCGTAATCAAACTGTTTATAAAACTTATCTCATGTTCTGGGCTTTCTCATAACTGTATAGCTGGTAATTTCCTCAGCTATTCTTAACTCTTGCTTCTTCTCTTGAGCATGATATCCGAAAGTCATATTACTTTCATTATACTTTGATTCTCACTTTTAGGATTAAGACCGTCATCATTCTAATCTATGCGGGTAAGGTAGTACGTTCGTACACAATAACTTAAATTTCAAGTACCAATATTCTATTGCCAAGTCTCAACTTCGGGGTATCTTCCCCCCATTCTTGGTTTAAATACTAGGAATAGCCTGGCTGTTCACATATCTCGTTATTTGATCCATTGATCACACTATCTTTGGTTTAACCAAAGTCTCAAATACTTGGGAACGATTCTACTTAAACATAATCTTTACGATTTATGAATAAAGCGGAAAACTTGATACTGAGATACTATCGTTCCTTTATATCCATCGACTGAGTTTTATTCCTCTCCATACTTTTAAACACGTCCAACCTACTAACGAGGTTTTAGGGACACTCAACTATCTCACAGATAAGTTGTATTCTTTCTCATTACGACATAATAAAAGGAGGGTATATTCCAAGGATCTCATACACTTTTCTTTACTCTATTCCAGCACTAAATGCTAAAGAGTATCTCGTTCATAACTTGGTTATCATATACTCGCGTGGAGGTATAACTGTACTGTCATCAGTATTGGGAAAACCCATCAAGGGTCGATCCACCTATGTATATCATAAAAGCATATATCTCGTCTCATTGAGAACTTCTTTACATCAGATCTTGATGTCTATCACTTTACTAATTCGAAACTTAGGTGACAAAATGAGTCAACCTATTTCTTACTTATTAGTTTCAAGGATTGAAGAGAATTCATCATTTCTTATTTTCAAACTTTTCATTTCAAAACTTTGAGAAAGGGGCATGTACTTTCAAACTTTTTCATTTCCAACACTGAGAAAATCATTTACTCAACGCTTTATCAAATTCTTTTAAGTTTTCCATGAATATACAGTCCCATACTTGTATATCCTTGGAATCCTTTAAGTTTTCCTTGAATATGCAGTCCCATACCTGCATATTCTTGGAATCTCTCTTATTTCTAAACTTTTCATATTTTTGAAAAAAATCATTTCACTTTAACTGAAAAATCATTTCACTTTAATAACTTTCACTTTCAAACTTCCAATTCTCATTCTCATTCTCATTTTCCAAACTTGAGAAAATCATTTACCTCTTTCCCGGTTGAGCTTGATGTGATGGAGTGTTGAGCATAGTCAGCTGATCTCTAGAAGTCTAGTGACTCAATCTAGACTTAACTTTTGAAAGAAGTTTTGGGTTTAGGGAACGACTTGCTCTGATACCAATTGTAACAGCCCGCCAACCTAAAGTACGGATTAGCAGGGACTGTTACTAATGACGGGGATTAACAATAGGAACAGTAACTAATTATGGAATTGAGGGGCATATGATAGACAAACTCTCAAGACTTCATATCATTTAACACGACAATTATAACTTACATATGGCGAATCCTTGAGACCTTTATAAAAGGGTTCAACTACTTTGAAGGAATGAGGTACAAACTAAAAACATAGCTTAAGGTATTTTGCAGCGGAAAACATGTGGATTACACATATGACGATGCGTATCCAAGGTTTAACTATCAATGACAAAAGACTTGATTGCTCAACACTGCTCCATCCGTCCATCGACTCAACTGCACATTTAAAACAAACATGCGGTGAGTAAAAATAATGCACCAGTGGACTCATTGCCAAAACATTTTCTTTAAATTACATTGCCCATAAGTAAGACACAAGGGTTTTAATTGAGAATGCCTTGTGCTTACTAAAACATTTTCTCATTTCTCAAAACGTCGCTCGGCCGAGCATTTTCTCTTTGTATGATCCGTATCATTCACATAACTATTCATAATCGATCTCACGCCGTAAGTAGGCCTCCTTCTACCGCGCGTGATCGGCGAAGATGTTGCTAACGGCTCACAACCACATAGTCGGGGATTACGCATCGACTAGGATCCATGACCGCCGATGACTTTACTTACGGCTCGCGGTCACACTGGTGTACCGTTAACCCTGGCGAGAATTTCGCATCGACTAGGATCCGATATCGATTTTCTCATCGATCGGGGAGCTACCCAACGACTGAAGTCAGTTGGCGAACCAACAACTCATATACTTTCATAGTTGGCTTGCCCAACAACATGATAGGATCCATACATAAAACATAAACACTTTGGGCAGGTAATCATATCACTTCTCAACTTAAAGCTTTGTAAATAAATATTTTCATTTCAAAGCATCGTAAATAACATTCTTACTAAGCGTATTACGTCACATAGATCACGTGTTATCGATTGCGTGCCCGTTGACCTTGGTCAACGTTTTTGTCAATAATTTTGACCAGGTCGACAAAAGTCTAACAATTTTGACTTTGGTCAACAAAAGTCAACATTTTGACTTTTCGATTATTTATGAAATTCTATCATTTTATGTGCAATTCTTGTTCTAAAATTCCCATAAAATCATACTGTGTCTAAAACATTATTTTAGATCATATTATGTAATTATACTTGATAAAATAAATTTATAACATTGATACACATAAGGTATGATTTTCGGTTATCTTAATTAACTAACTAAACATTTTCAAAAATCGATAAATTCACATAATATTTAATCACCCTTAATTATCCTTATTATAACATAATTGTTATTTATTATGAACTATTGAATTTATTTTACCTAAGTCATATTCAAATTTTTGACTTAGGTCGAATAATTTTATAAATTTCGATAAATTCCTACAACCATATATTATGAATCTACATCATCAATATGATATGATAACACTTAAACATGGTTTATATCACAACCTACTATCATATCTTATAATTTTCAAAAATCATGAACATAGGTACTAAAGTTTTCCAAAAATTCTACATAAATTCATATAAGCATATTTAATACCCTAGATTATTATTTCATGCTCAAATTACTAATTAAAATCAAAATCATCAACATATCCTACCTTAAAGTTTTCGGTCCTTTCTTAAAATTTAATAACATGTATAACTTTGTAATATAATTATAGTACATGCTTAATAATATCATATAAACATGATTCCTACACACTTTAGCATATATACATAATTTTCGAAAAAACACCATAAATGAACTAAGCTTATAACTTGAAATTTTACGGACGAAAATCAAAAATTCTAGCATGTATCTGTTAGGATGAATTCTAACCTTTAATCGGAGTTGATTTCCGACTGAAGCGTTTTCTATCTAAGATTTGAGAATAATTTGATGAACTCTCACTCAAAAATTCTCTCCCTTATTTTCGAAACTAAGGTGAACAAAATGGGAGAAATGTTGATTATACCTTATATTTATAAGCATGTCCACTTGCATGCTAATTATTACATAAAATGATAGCTTTAATACACTTGTACCACTTGCTCACATTTTCGTCCACTTTGGTGTGCTAGGGATAGGATTTTTATTTCTTTCCTAATACATTTAATATAATAACTTATCAAAGTATATTACTTTGATCAATTTACGTAAAACCAAAAAAAATAAATATATCTTCTTTTCTTCTCAAGAACTCTCGGTTCTTATGTTCAAAGTGGGAGCAAAATAAAACATCACTTTATCAAAGTGATGTCCACTTGCTTTAGAAAAATATCTAACATAACTAAGCTAATTTCTATTTTGCCATGGAGAATTTTCGTCCACTTAAAACATACTAGGAACAAAGTAAATTTCCTTCTTTTACTTCATACGGCAATCACAAGTTACAAATGATGATCTTTAATTTATTTGATGACAATTACACTTTATTCAATACTTTAACAAATATCTCACATAATTAATTTTTTTGATACACTTTGCAACACATACTCATTATTTTCGATCCACTTGTCCTAGTATAAGACAAATTTTTTTATCTAACATATCATACTTTATTAAATATCATATTATCTTGTAATTTAATTTGGACACCTATCACCTTTCAATTACACCTCATCATCTTAGAAGATAAACTTTTCTTCTCTTTTCTCTTGTATATCACACGGCTATTCCAAAGGTAGGAGGTGAATCTTGTTTTATTTGATGGTGTAATACATTAATTATTACTTAGGAAAAATCTAGTTTGAAAAGTCAAAATTTGCAACTTCATTAATTAACAACAACACCATGCTTTATTATCAAACAAAAAAAATCAATCCTTATCACTTAACTTTACACATGGTCGGCCACCCTATATAGATGATGTTTGATTTTTGTCTTACTTTAGTGTAAGTATTATGTGTCATTATCAACAATAGATCATCACTTTGAATTTTATTCTATACATCGGCACTTTTAGGGATAGATTCATCCCACTTGCACCACTTGCTATTACACCTCTTATTATCCTTAAAATATCTTAATAACATAATTATAGCATAATATCCTCAATTGGATAGTAATTAAATCCAAATAATACTATAAGACCATTTTCGAACATATATATATCACTAATACTATACATTTTATTCTCTTGCAATAAATAGCTAGTATATAGCTATGTAACATATTATAAGTCCTAGATGATAAATTAAATCATAGTAAAAATTATTAAAATATCCCATGTCACAACTTTAATATTTTTGAAACGTATTTTCGAAAATAGGAACAATTCATCCAATAATTGTTCCTTAATTATCTAGCATTATTATAATGCTACATTATATAAAAATAATGTTCTTATATCATGAAATAATTATAGGAATTAATAAAACATAATTCCATAATTGTTAGACTAAGTTTTCGATTCATCTCTAAACGTCGACGTACTAATCGTCTCAATTTGTTTGATAATCGAATTATCTCTAAATGTTCATAAGAACATTGTAGTCACTTCTCTTTATTCCTTTAATAATAAGGAATTTAAAATCTAAGCTTCATTGCTTAGAAATAACGTAGAACTAACTATCGAAATTAGTCGATGTTTAGAATTATCCTTTCAAAGGAATAATAGCAATGGTATTTCTTAATTCACTAATCACTAGTGAATATAATCTTAAGATCTTCGTATCTTGGAAATTCTAAATCGAGTTTTGATAACTTATTATTTCGATTATCGAAATAAAATCCTTAATTCGCGATTTTATTATCGCGTTTTGGCGTTAAAAACTCGGGGTATTACAAGTATCAACTGTTTCTTTGATCACATTCTTATTTCATTTCTAACGAGAAAGTCATAGTCAATTTGGATTTCCGTCATACGTGAACATCCAAACAAAATACTATACTCATGTCACTGGAGTATAGTGACATTCATTATCTCTAAATCACCATCCTCGTCTTTGCTCTTTGACTTCCTGCTCTTTGTTCTCGTGATTCAGCTCGAGATTCTCATTTCGATCTCGTTTCTGTCTCATGACAGACTAAAATTCTCATAGTTCTTTTTCTATGTTCTTTCGCAAAAAGGGATCATGCGACTTAAACAGTCTATGTTCTTTGGGATAACATATCCATCATCAAAATAACTAGAAATTTCAGAACTGTAAACATTCATAACATAACTCTTTCATAATAATCATGCTCATTGAATTTCACGAATTCAAAGATTTCACTTTTGACATATCTATGTCAACACTTTCTCATATAACATCATCATAACATAATCATATGTTGGTAATGAACCAACAACTTTCATAACATAAATTCTCATTGAATTCCATGAATTCAAAGGTTTCTCTTTGACATATCAATGTCAATGCTTTCTCATCACTTTCAACTCTTCACAACATAAAACATCATTGCAACATTTGCAATTACTTTCACTTTCAACAATTCTCATAACTTTCATTTCTCTTAAAAATCATTTCAATCGTCATTCACTACTTTTATTCTCAAATATCTTTCATAACTTTCATCTCTTTGGAAAATATCATTTTCCATGTTCAAACTTTCATTTCAAAATTTTGAGAAAGGGCATTTACTTTCAAACTCGTTCATTTTCTAAACGAGAAAATCATTTTCCTATCGCATATCGGATCTTTTACCTGAATATGCATACCGCATATTCTTGGAATCCTTTGAGCTTTCCTTGAATATGCAGTCCCATACCTGCATATTCTTAGAATCTCTCCTATTTCAAAACTTTTATTTTCTTGAAAAATCATTTCATTTTAATAACTTTCACTTTCAAACTTCTCATTCTCATTCTCAAAACTGTGAGAAAGTCATTTACCTCTTTTCCGGTTGAGCTTGATGTGATGGAGTGTTGAGCATAGTCGGCTGATCTCTAGAAGTCTAATGACTCAATCTAGACTTAACTTTTGAAAGAAAATTTGGGTTCAAGGAACGAACTGCTCTGATACCACTCTGTAACAGCCCGCCAACCCAAAGTACGGATTAATAGAGGCTGATACTAATGAAGGGGATTAACAACAGGAACACCAAACTAATTATGGAACTGTGAGGTATATGATAGACAAATTCCCAAAACTTCATACCATTTAATGTGACACATATATAGTACATACGAAACTGGATCATTTAGACTCTTAACAAAAGGGTTCAACTCAAAACATAACTTTTATAACTTTGCAGCGGAAAGACATGTGATTACACATATGACGATGTGTAATCAAGGTACTACTAATCAGTGACAAAAGACTTCAACTGCTCAACACTTCAACATCCACATCAACTGCTCAACCTGCACATTTAAAAACAAATATGCAGGGTTAAGTACAAATAATGCACTCAGTGGGCTCATTGCCAAAACGTTTTCTGAAATTACACTGCCCCTTAGTAAAACACGAGGTTTTTAGTTGAAATAACCCGTGATTACCAAAATACTTTCTTTCATTTTCAAAAGTCGTCTGGCCAGACATATTTTCTGTCTGTATGATCCATATCAGTTCTCATATATATTATTATCATAACATCATCACATGTTGGTAGCGAACCAACAACTATTAATATCATAACATCAACTGTATTGGTAATAATCCAACAACTATAAATCTCATTATAACATCATCTTACGTTGGTAGCGAACCAACAACTTTCACTATCATCATACCATCCATCTCCACATATAACAGATTCATCATACCATCCTTCTCCACATATACACGATCGTCATACGTTGGTAGCGAACCAACAACTTTCAATATCATCATACCATCCATCTCCACATATAACAATATCATCATATCAAATTAATCATAGCCAGGTATTCTGCATCCGGCTTAGGAACAAATATTAATTTCTCTTAAGTCGGGGCGACCCAACAAGCGATTCACTTTCATGGTTGGCATGCCCAACAACATGATAGGATCATACATAAAACATAAACACTTTGGGCGGTAATCATCATTTCTCAACTGAAAGCTTTGTAAATAAATACTTTTCAAAGAAAGCATCGTAAATAAAAGGGTTTTCGAGTAAAGCCCACCTGGTATACGTAGGTCTTGCTATGTCACTTCCTACGTCTCCGTTCAAATCACGTCCCACCTTAATGTAAGAACTATTTTAGTACATTGGTTACGTTCGATAGAGACGAACATCTTCTATAACGTCCTATGCATCAATTAAGTCTAACATCGGACTTATTTTAACGTTTCCTAATCAAAATGATGTCGATTATGTAATCACCCATCATATAAGAGATATTCTATCTCTTTAGCACATAATGTACGTTTTAATGTACTTACGTAACGTAAGTTACATTGTTACTAAACGTACCACGTCACATAGATCACGTATTATCGAATTTCGTGCGTTTTGACCTTGGTCAACGTTTTTGGTCAACGATTTTGACTTTAGTCAACATTTTGACTATGGTCAACAATTTTGACTTCAAAGTCAACATTTTGACTTTTTACACTTAGATATATATATATTTCGAATTTATGCATAATTATTGTTCTAAAAATTCCCATAAAATCATAATATACTTAAAACATTATTTTAGAACATATTATGCAATTATACATGATAAAATAAATTTATAACATCTATATCCTTAAATTATAGTTTTCGGTCACTTTGATTTAATAAGTAAACATTTTTCAAAAATTTCAATAAATTCACATAGCACATAATCATTTATAAGTATCCTTGCTATAACATAATTTTTATTAATTATGAACTATTAAAATAAATTTACTATAGTCATATTTTCGAAAAAGTGACTTAGGTCAAAATAATTTTTAACAATTCGATAAATTCATACAACATTATATTATGAATCTACACTATCAATATGCTATATAACACTTAAACATGGATTATATCACAACATAATATCATGTTCTAATATTTTCGAAAATCATAAACTTATGTACTAAAGTTTTCCAAAAATTCTACATAAAATCATACAAGCATATTTAATACCCTAGATCATTATTTCATGCTCAAATCAACAATTAAAAATCATAATCATCAACATATTGTATCCTCAAGTATTCGGTCATCATGTAGAATTTAATAGCATGCTTAATTTTGTGATATAATCATACTACATGCTTAATAACATAATATAAACACAATATCTAAACATTTTAGCACATGTTATATAATTTTCGAAAATCACACAATCAATTTAAGCTTATAACATAAATTCTAACGGATGAAAATCGAAAATTCTAGCATGTATACGAAACTCGGAAGATTTCTAACCTTTTAATCGGTGTCGATTTCTTACGGCAACGTTTATTTGATCTAAGGTTTGGATTGAACTTGAAGACTCTCTTTATTTTTCCTCCCTCAATTTTCGGTGGTTATGGGTTGTAAAATGAGAAATGGTTGCCTTCATCTTATATTTATAGAGTTAATCCACTTGTAATATAATTATTACACATAAAATATCAACTAACCCACTTGTATAAATGGTCAAAATAATCGGCCACCTCCATTGGAATAGGACAAGAATTTTATTTCTTTCCTAACCTACTTTAATATATATCTTATCCCATAGTTAAATACATTGTACCATACTTAGCAATAAGTGAAGAAAATATCAATTTATGTACAATGTATGTGTGTGTCGGCCATGCTCAAGACCTTAGGATTAATTTTTAATTTTTTTCTATATCATATACTTTATTATTATTATAAGATAAGATTATATTTGAAAAGTCAACAATTTCAACTATGACTTTTAATTTTATGTACACATTTGTTCACCCTAATTTTCAATCTTTTCAACTACTACAAGACAAGGATTATAGTTACTTGTTCAAATTGAATACATACTCTATCTTATCTTATAAAAATATCTTATCAACATAATAATAACATAGCATTAATTATAGCATGATATTTATTAATTAAATCACATAAAATCACACTTAATCTACCCAATTTTCGGCACTTAGCATACAAAAGCCATAAGTTACTTGTTCAATTTGAATACTACTACTACTTTACACCTAACAACATGATAAGATCATATCTTATCCTCACATTAATCAAAGCATGATATAAAACAATCTTATCACATAAAATCATGCAAATTTTCGCCACTTTTAATGCAAGTGTTCTCTCACTTGTGCAACTTGTAATAAAACTCATATTATCCATAAAAATATCATATTATAATAATTATGATATATCATCAATTGGATAACAATTAAAATTAATTAATGCCATATATCCTAATTTTCGAGAATTAGGGCTCACATTTACTAAACAATTTATTTTCTTGTAACAAATAACTAATACATGGTTATGTGACATATTATAACCATATATGATGAATTTAATCATAGAAAAATATTTAAAACAAATTTTAGATCACAAAACCATAGTTTTGCAAATTAGGGTTTTCGAAACCCATAGCATGTGGTACATTTTGTTTCTTAATTCTATAGCATTATTTTGATGGTAAATAATGCTCTTATATCATAAAATAATCATAGGAATTTGAATTTTATAATTCCATGATCATTTGGCCAAGTTATCGAATTATCTCTAAACGTAGATGTTTGAAACGTCTCTAAATTCTCATAATTTAATCATCTCTCAAATGTTCAAAATAAAGTTGTAACAACTTTATTTATTCCATAATAATAAAGAATTTCGAATTCTAAGCTTAAATGCTTTAAATACTGTAAAATTTAACTGTCGAATTTAACCGACGTTAGAACAATACGTTCGAAGGAATATCAGAAACTATATTCCTTAATTCACTAAGCGTCAGTGAATATCACACAGAAATTATCAAATTATGTTTAGTCAAAGTCGAGCATTGACTAATTAAGATTTTAATTATTGAGGCTTAAACTCTAAATTACGATTTATATTATCGTAATTAAACATTAAAACTACGGGATATTACATTCTTAGAGCTCGGTTTTTATTCTCTCATTATCCTTCTTGGTTCTTAATGTCTTTAAACAGTTCACTAATAGTGGATCCTTGCTTCTAAATGGTTAAATGGAACTCTTAGTGTACCCAATTAAGCCCTTCATGCTTCGTTGCGTAACTCTGATTAGACTTCGTGATCACAGAAAATACTACGTTGAGACTCTCTATCTCATATTGGGAAAAAAATCTTCATCTTAGAAGCAATAGGGTCATCGGTCACCTCAACGAAAAAAAAAAGCAAGGTCACCGGACTAATGAGAGCGGCCAAGAGAGAGCTCGAGATGACAAAGGTTGAGAAGACTTGAAAACTTTCACCTTTGAACTATGGTGGTCATCAGCCAGTTAATCTGGGCAGTAAGATCGGTGGCATCGAGGTGCGAAGCGGGAGGTGGAGGTCGTATGACGAAAGCAAAAGATATTCATTTTTATCATTAGTGATGGGGAAAACTTGGAAATTGTGGATACCTCCAAGCGTTTGGATAATACGTTGGGTCAAGTAGCATTAGGATAAATGACATGAAGTCCTCGTTCAAGGAGGGAAGAGGTTGATGGTGAACGTGATCAGATGACTGTATCGAGAATTTTAGATCTCAATCTTATCCTATGCATTAAGTGAGGTTGTTTGACGAGAGTCATATTCCATGGTACAAGGTGATAAGCATGCTAGGGTAGTGAGGAAAGTTTACCTTAAGAAGATATCGAGGTCTGAATGAGACATAATCTACCTTTTTTTTGCTTGGGGCATGGGTTATACTCGTCGTTACACTTACCGGGTGTGCACTATGGGTAATACTCACCAAAGTCTATGTATCGATCGTATGAGAGAGGTTCATCATGGTAAGGGTGAGATGCCTGTGCACTGAGGTAAGTTCTAGGTATGAACTTGGTAAGGATGGATATGCCTGAGCGTATGTACGTCTTGACTTATTTATGATCTTGGATTCTACTTGTTCGCAAAAACACTCCAAGTTTTTAAGGATTCTCGCACTTGGCTTCATATAGGTAGTGTTTTCGAATCTCCAACGTGTCCTTGTCTGCTACAATCTCACATCGGTGGTCGGGTAGTTCACTTCATAGGGTCATTAATGTCGTGTTGCGTTTGCTGTGATCTTTCTTCTTTGCATCCACATATATATTGGCCTTTGCTTCAGAGTATGTGTATGTGGCGTATAATTTATTTCTTTACGGTGTTTCTTGTTTTAGTGTCGAAGTTGATCTCATCTCGAGTTCTTGCATCGGGCTATGTATCCTAGGGTACTTTATGAAACGATTTATATTAAGAGTGAAAATCGTCATCTATCTATCTACTTATTATCTCCAACATCATTTTCTTAGCATTTCATTGTGATGTGTCTCCTTTCTTGAGTGACTGGTCATTTAGGTTTGCTTAAGTCTGGACCGGTGATAAATCGAGTCGTATACTAACAAAATCGGGATTCAGTTTCTATCGGACATCAAGAGCTATGGTTAAAGATCAAAACGTATAATAAATGTCTTGAATGTATGAGCGTTCAAGAATATTTAGAAATTACTTGGTACGATAGGAGTATCTCAAATAATATGCCCAATGAGGACTTTAATCGAATGGGATTTGCCTCACTTGAGGACTTCCAAAACTGGAGTTCATCCCAAGTGAGAATTTGAAAAGCAAGTTAGTAAAAGTTTTCCTCTTATGAGAAAGGTTTGAACAACGAAAGTTTGAACAATGATAAAATTTTATAGTCAAAGCGACATGAGAATCATCACAAAAGATTTAACCAAGTCTATCAATTGAGACAGATAAGGTACTAGAAGTCGGGAACAAATTAACTGGTTTAGAGATTTGTCACTTCAGAGACTTGTTGAGTTTGTAAGAACTGCCTCTAGGGATGACTTTTTCAAAGATGGCCCTATGATACGCCTCCAATGAGGATTTTAGGACGCTGACAAGCAAGAGTCATAAGCATGAAAGCATCGTGGGAAAAGATGCGACTAAATTGAAATGCATCAGCTTTCAAAGACAACAACTGATTGAAACAACATAGACTGATACGTGGTTTTTGACTAAATGGAATAGTGAAAGGATAATGCTTAGAGGACGAGTAGATATAGTCTCTTGATCTTAACCCAAGTATCATTCCTCAAGCTTACTGTTGGTGCCTTCCTCATTGAGCTCGTCCTTTGTGTACTAGAATTGGTAGCTTGCCTTATTCTTTAGATCCAAGATCTGTCTTCTACAGGTCGATAATGCATTTGAGCATGGCTTCTTCTCTGTACAGTGGGTGGGTGGAGGTACTCCATTAGTCTTAACTACTTATAGGCAAAGAAGATGGTGTATAGGCAGAAGTCTGGAAGCCTTTCGATTTTCTGAGGTGGTCGTGTTTTTGGGTCGTTTTTCTTCTGGTGGTCGATGGAATCCTGTAATAGGGGAACAAGTGTTTTCAACAGTGGAATGCTCTTCGACTTGACAGGTCCGATTGGCTAGGGATTATTTGGTAAGTATAGTTGCATTATCGATTATGTGGAGGCTTCGGGGTGTTGTCTATTTTCTTGGAGTCGCAATAATACTTGCTCGAAGTCATGACTGCCATCCTGGTCGAATAGAGATTACAAGTTGTTAGGTGTGAACTAGATCTGTCGATGTTTTTTCAGCCTTTGCTTCATGATTATTCTAATGGAAACCTATCGATGGTCGTGGTAGTTATTACGTAGTTATATTCGATCGAGATCGTCGGGTTATGATACTTAGTATGGTGACCCCTTATTTGTTTGCAGTTCTGGAGTTGGCGATCGGGATGTAGGTTAATGTTTAGTATGAATTTGTGCTGATTTTTGGTATTGTTTTGCGTGTGATTTTCTATGGTTTGTCCTATTTATGCCGTCGTTTTGATTAGTATATATCGATTCGGACTTACTTCATTCGTTTCGATGTTTTGAAGGAAAACGGCAGAAAATAGGATGAATTGGATCTTCAAGGATCAAGTTTATTGAAAACATCGCGATAGGAGTTCATAAGCGCAAGCGGATCACACCGGAGATCGGGCGCGAGAGAACGGAGCGAACGTCGAGTCGTGCACGCGCCCGCCGCCGCGCCAGCGCCGCGCCCACGCCCGCGCCCTCCGCACACTCAACGGCGCTCGGTTGCAGCGGCGCTCACCCGCCCAGCGTTCCGCCGCGCCGCGCCCGCACGCGCCCATTCTTGTATGCGCCAGCGCCTGGCGCGCCGGCGCGCCCCGGCCCGCCATACCGCCCAGCGTGACCTCGTCGCGTCCGCGCACCCGTCCGGCGCTGCGAAGGCAGCGCCCGTTGCGCCTCTCGCCCACATCACTCACGCGTCCGGCGCTGTCTCCGCGTCCGGCGTTGGGCGTGAGTCCAGTGTCTCGGCCCGTCCGGCGCTTGGCTCCGTCCGGCGCTGGGCTGCTGCGACTTTTCATCCAGAAACTCCTCGCGTCCGGCGCTTCGTCGCGTCCGGCGCTGGGAGTTAATTTTCGTCAGTTATAAAGGCTGAAACGCACGCGAAAAACCCTAGTTTTAAAGTTCCACTTTTTATTTTCTTTCCGTCAGTTTATCTGGAGAGTATTGTTCCACGCGAATTTTTCAGCAATTTATTTTCCAAGTTATTCCTTTGCACTTTGGATGATTCAAGACTCTTGATTGAAGAAATTCATCAACGACATTACGATTGTAAGGATTATTATTCGATTTTTCTTTCATTGAATTGTTGGATTATGATTTCTATCGATTATAATTGTTTGATCCGAGAGATGAGCATGAACTAATTCTTTTCTAGGGTTGGGTTATTCAAATTGATTGATTGATGATTTGTTTGATTAAGAATACCAATTGAAGCCTAGGGTTTATTGTTGAGTGTTTGATCACTATTGAATTATTTATGTTTCGTGTATTATCGAGAGATAGATACGTGCATGATAGGAATTTGGTAATTGATTAATCACTATTTAATTTATATGTTTCGTGTATTATTGAGAGATAGATACGTTGCATCATAGGAATCGATTGGGTTAGAGGTTACCAGAAACGGGTACTCTAATAGTGTATGTATTTGTGAAATTTGATAACCTAGGTTTAATCCACGGAACGAAAGTCGAGTGTTTGGATTGAGGTTTGAAGATTGCATGAATAGGTAGATTTCTTGATCAAGCAATAAATCGATTAATCAAGGCGAAGAACCCTAATACCCTAGTTTATCTCACACTCCTGAATTATTCCTGTGCGATTGAACTGCTTGAACGCTTGGTTTGAATCGTTTGAGTGTTTTATTTCCTGTTATCTTAGTTAATCATCCCCCAAAATCAAGTTTATGACTTAGATTTATTGCTTTCATCGTAACACATCATAAGCCCTGTTAAGTCTTCCTCGAGAGATTCGACTTGGGTCGACCTTACCACACTATAGGGACCTCGTACTATTGCGAGCGATGTTTGGTGTCATTTTGTGCTTATTCTTGGTATTGTTTTGCATGTTGTCTTCATTAGTTTATCCCATTTATGCCGTTAGTTCGTTTATTATTTATCGTTTCGGACTTACTTGGTTCGTTTCAATGTTTTACAGAAAATCGGCATTAAATAGGATGAAATGAATCTACCAAGGATCAAGTATAATGAAAAGCATCGCGATAGGAGTTCATAAGCGGCGGATCCTAATCGGAGTTCGGACCAAGGAGAGCGAGGCAATTGTTGAAGTCGCGCCGCGGCCCGTCGCATGGTCGAACATCCGCGCGCACACGCCGCCGCGCCTGCGCGCCAGCGCCCTCCGTCCGCGCCGCGCGCGCACAAGACGAACGCCGGCTCACTCCGGCGCGTTCCCTATTTCCCTCGCGCTCGGGTGAGCGCCGGCTCGCCCGCACTCTCCCCCAGCGCGCCTCGCCCGCCTCGCCCGCTCATCCCGCCGCCCAGCCACCGCGGTTCACTCGGCGCGCATTCCCAATTACCTCGTGCGTTCGGGTGAGCGCCGGCTCACCTTCGCGTCGCTCACCGCTTCGCCCTCTCGCCGCCTCGCGCTCCTCCCCCGCCGCCTCGCCTCTGGCGGGCGCTCGTTTCAACAGCGCTCATTGCCTTTATATATATACGTTTTTTAGGTTTTTGCGAGAGTCTGATTTTTACGTATTTTTTCTGGTTTTCGTTCGCCATCGCGCCGCTGGAACAAAGATCGATCTGTTCTTCCAATTTCTTCAATTCAGTCATTGCTTAACGTCTTGTGATCGGTACTCCCTTCAGTTTTATTTACGGATTCTTGCAATACAGTGTGAATTTTGGATTTGGATTGAAAGTAATTTCTCGATTATTTGTTCCATTGTTCTTGATCGTTTCGTTTACGTATTGATTTATCCTGCTTCGTTTAATTCCTATTCTTGTTGGGTTCTTGATTAGTTCTTGCTTTCCAGCTTTAATTATTTGAATTTTATGCAAGTGGAGTTGAACTCGGATTTCATGATTAATCGTTCTTCGTTGAATCTCATCGTTTCTTGCTTGGAGAATTTATTTAATTGCTTTGATTTGTTTCCTGATTCCGTGTTTAGTAGTTTATCATCTAGGGTTTGACAACCCCTAGTTTAGATCTATCGCTTAATTAGTTTAGCTCGGGATTGACAAACCCTGGCTTAGGTTTCTTTGTTTGATTCTCGTATTTGAATTCTCGTATGTCTCAAAACTCATGTTGGTATTAGAGTGTTTAGGATTTAATCGTTTTACGTGATCAACACGAACATTAGGCCTGTTAAGTTTTCCTTGAGAGACGACTAGGGTTAGCTTTCCTACTATAACACCTCGTGCGATTGCGAGTCGATTGAAAGTATACTTTTGGTTGAACAAATTTTGGTGCCGTTGTCGGGACAACTTTAAGCGTATTGTTTGTGTTGATTTGTTTCGTGTTTCTTTTGTTTTATTTTGTTATTCTCGGTTGCGTGTGATCTTTTCTTGTTTGAGTGTTTTGTATGCTAGGTCGCCGCAGTCTAAATAGACCGCTTGCTACCCCGTTGGACCACATTCGAAAAACTAAAAGGTCGCTTTTTCCGGAACTGGAGGAGTTTGGTACCACTTCTGAGAGTGGTGAACAGTCAGAGCAGTTTATCACAGATCAACCAGTTGTTGAAAATACTCTCCCGTTGAGAGAGATGGGTGAGAATGCACGTGCTCTGCGTGATTTTTATAGGCCGGTGATTGGGGCCGCTATGTCCCCAATTGTTCTTGGACCGGCAGCCGGAGATTAAGAGTTGAAACCGAACCATTTCTCACTCATGCCTACTTTCCATGGGCTTGCTAGTGAGGATGCTTTGGGCTTTGTAAGAGAGTTTTGCTCGGTTTTGCAGTCCTTCCCGCTGGGAGGACTAAATGAAGATCAGCTGAAGATGCGGTGTTTCCCGTACACCCTGAAAGATAGAGCAAAGTCTTGGTTTCTGGCTCTCCCTGCCAACTCTCTGCAGAACTGGAACGCCGTGGTAGACAAGTTCATGACGAAGTACTACCCGAACAAGAAGAGTCAAGAGTTGAGGTCACAGATCATGACTTTCAATCAGACAGCTGACGAGCCATTCCATGAAGCTTGGGAACGGTTCAGGGACTTGTTGCAAAAGTGTCCTCATCATGCCTTGCCAGACGAAATTTTGTATCAATTCTTCTATGATGGATTGACTCAAAGTTTCCAATACATGGTGGACAACGCTGCGGGTGGAGACATCGGTTCTAGGACGGCGATGGATATCGTCGACATTTTGAAGCCATAGCTGCTACTTCTAGCAGATGTCGATCGGTGGGAGAGCAAAGGCTCATGCCGTGAACCCTTCATACGACATGACTAAACAAGTGGCCGAGTTGATGAGGGAGTCTGACAAGAGAAATTGAGAAAGCGATCAACCAACCCGGCCGAGGAATTCTTAGAGCCTTGTGGTATACGCAATGAAACCGGGCATAACGTTGATCGTGCCCGGGATGGGGAGCTAACTCATGAGGCGACGAGCCTATGTGCCATGCAGGATTCCAACCCGAGCGGTTTGAGTCTAATCGACAGCAGTTTGGCTCGGGGTGGAGGAATCAATCTAACGTGGGATGGAGAAATCGAGTCGAGGCGAAATTCTAATCGGGCGCCCTTTCGAAAGACCTCCACACCACGGCAATTTCAAAGAAGAGAGGCAATATCCATAGCGGCATCAACCCCACAACAGCGGTTCTCGCGGCGAAGAATACCCGCGGCGGCGGCGATATCGTGGGCACCTCCGCCGCCACCTCGAGACTAACATCGAGGATGTGACGAACCAAAGATTTGATGTTCTAGAATCCACAATCAAGCGTATGGAGCGCAAATAGGACGACTTGCTAGCTCACTAAGCAGGTACTACAAAGAAAAGCGCAGGGAAGCTCCTGCCAACCCCACTGAGCTCGGCGATTCTGATTTGAGAAGTGGTCGTGTGATTGAGAGCAGGTCGGGAGAAATCCGAGGCAGTGAAATCTCAAGATGAAGAAACTAAGAAGGACATCGAGGTCCGATTGCATAAAGCGACAAAGCCTTACACTCCTCCGATACCTTTCCGCACCGGCTAAGAAATGAGAAACAAGATCAGCAGTTTAACGAGTTCTACAAACTCCTGTCCAAGGTGAATGTCAATTTGCCTCTTTTGGACGTGATCAGAAATGTGCCAGCCTACGTCAAATTTTTCAAGGAGCTGGCTTCAAAGAAAAGGAAGTTTGGAGAATATGAGAAGGTCGTGGTCTCCGAGGCGGCCAATTCCATCCTGCAGCATCAGTTACCTCCCAAACTCCGGGACCCAGGTAGTTTTATCGTTAAAATTGCTCTAGGTAATGGTAAGGAGGCTTCTGGCATGCTTGATTTGGGGGCCGGGATAAATTTGATGCCTTATTCGATTTTTAAACAATTAGAGTTAGGCGAACTTAAACCCACTCGCATGTGTCTACAACTAGCAGATAGGTCCGTCAGATATCCGAAGGGTATTATTGAGGATATTTTAGTTAAGGTTGGTGGGTTGATAGTTCCTGTTGATTTTGTTGTGTTAGAAATTGGTGAGGTTAGAGAAGATGGAAAGGAGCACACACTGTTATTGGGGAGGCCATTCATGGCCACAACCAATACACTAATTGACGTTAAGAGTGGCACTTTAAAAATGACTGTGCTTGGTGAAACTGTGTCTTTTTCTGTTAGGGACAGTGTGATGTTTCCTTCTGTAAATTCCATTGATGATTGTGCTTTCATTGATGTTATTGATCCCTTGGCCGAGAATGTGTTGTTGCAGGAACATAGCCTCGAGGAAGTTTTTGCAGGATCGGCTGACGAGGAAGAGTGGGCACGTGAAGTTGCTAGTATGCCCAAGCCCACTTTAGAAATGAAGGAACTGCCGAGACACTTGAAGTATGTTTTCCTGGAGGAGGGAAATGAAAAGCCAGTAATAATCTCCTCCGAGCTTTCAAGTGTTGAAGAAGAAGAAGCTGTTTCGGTCTGAAGAAGAATAAGGCGGCATTTGGGTGGTCTTGCCGACATCAAGGGATCGATCCGACAACATGTATGCATCGCATCACGCTTGAGGATGGAGTTAAACCGGTGATTGATGCCCGAGACAATGAACCCGATCCTCGGTGAAGTGGTGAAGAAGGAGGTTTGAAACTCGATGGAGGGCTAATCTATCCTATCTCGGACGGAGTGGGTTAGCCCGGTACATGTGGTGCCCAAGAAGGAGGTATCACGGTGGTGGAGAGCGAAAGGGAGATGGTACCCACAAGGGCTACTACAGTGGCGTATGTGCATCGACTACCGCAAGTTGAATGCGCGACAAAAAGGACCATTTCCTCTCCTTTTATAGATCAAATGCTTGATAGATTAGCTGGACATGAATATTTACATTTTCTTGATGGATTATCGGCTATTATCGGGTTGCAATTGCTCAGGAGGATCAAGCGAGGCGGCGTTTACAAGTCCCTTTGGGACATATGCTTACGGCGGATGCCTTTTGGCTATCTGAATGCATCGGGCACCTTTCGTGATGCATGATGTCAATCTTCTCGAGATGATTGGAGATTTCCTCGAGGTATTCATGGATGACTTTTCGATTTTTGGATCTTCTTTTCATGATTGCCTAGATAAGATTGATCGTGTGTTAAAACGTTGTGTGGAGAGCAATCTCACTCTTAGTTGGGAAAAGAGTCACTTTATGGTTAAGAGTGGGATTGTATTGGGACATATTGTGTCTAGGAATGGGATTGAGGTTGACAAGGCCAAGGTGGATGTAATTGAAATTACCTCCACCCGTTGATAAAGGGATTAGGGTTTTTAGGGCATGCGGGTTTTACCGTAGGTTTATTAAAGACTTTTCTAAGATTAGCCAACCTTTATGTCATCTTCTTGCTCAAGATGTTCTTTTCAAGTTTGATGAAAAATGTTTGCATGCTTTCAATTTACTTAAGGAGAAATTGACTCATGCCCGTTGTTGTTGCCCCAAATTGGTCGCTACCCTTTGAAATAATGTGTGATGCTAGCAATGTGGTGTGGGGCTGTATTAGGTCAGCGTGTGGATAAAATGTTACGTGTTATTTATTATGCTAGCTTAACTTTAAGTTACTGCTCAAATGAATTACACTACTCTTGAAAAGGAGCTTTTATTTGTAATCTTTGCTTTGGATAAGTTTCGAGCTTATATCATTGGTTCTAAGGTAATTGTTCACGGTGATCACGCTTTTAAAATTTACATTGACTAAATCTCGGGCTAAACCTAGATTAATTCGTTGGGTCCTTCTTTTGCAAGAATTTGATCTAGAAATCATAGATAGGAAGGGTAGTGACAATTGTGTGGTGACCATTTGTCTTGTCTCGAATCCTTTTCGTTTTACACCACAAGAGAGTCTTCTTGAGTCTTATCCTTTTGAGCATGCTTTGGAAATCAATTCATCGCCTTGGTATCTTGATATTGTTAATTACTTGGTTTGTGGCTCCTTGAGACTGATTTGACTTCCCAAAGGAAGAGATTTTTAGTGTGTCAGGGAATTACTTTTGGGATGATCCATACCTTTTCAAACTCGGGAAGGACGAGGTGGTTAGAAGATGCATCCACGATGAGGAGCAAAGTCAAGTCCTTAAGTTGTGTCATGAAGCCCACTGCGGGGACATTTTGGTGGGCGAAGAGCGACTTTCAGGTCTTTGCAGTGGTCTCTTCGGCCGACTCTTTTCAAGGGCGCCCACTCCTTCTACCTTTCATGTGACGGATGCCAACGAGTTGGGAATGTGGGAGGAGAAATGAGATGCCCACGAACAATATCACAGTAGTTGAAATTTTTCGACGTTTGGGGTATTGATTTCATGGGGCCTTTCCCAAGTCTAATGGTTTTGAATATATCTTGCTAGTTTGTAGATTATGTGTCCAAGTGGGTGAAGCAATTCCCGAGGACTAGTGATGCTAATGTTGTCTTGAAGTTTGTGCGGAGAACATTCTCTGCGGTTTGGGTTCCCAAGGCGATCATAAGTGATGGGGAGCACATTTACGTAATAAGTTGTTCAAAAGCTCATGGAGAATAATGGCATCACCCACAGGTTTCCACGCCATATCATCCACGAGACTTGAGACGGTGAGACAAGCAACAAGCGGATCAAGGTGTGCTTGAGAAGGCGGTCCAACCATCTCGGAAGGGCGGTCGATGAAGTGAATCTTGCACTTTGGGCATACCGAGCTGCTTTCAAGAGCATTTTGGGGATGAGTCCCTATCGTCTTGTATATGGAAAAGCGTGCCATCTACCGTTGAGATCGAGCACGAGCATTACAGGCGATTAAGGCCATGAATCTTGACATCACGAAGCGGGCGAGGGAGGCTCTCCGGATCACGAACTCGAAGAACTTGGGACGAAACATATGAGAATGCCCGCATTTACAAGGACAAAGTCAAGAGGATTCATGATGGGAGAATAGTCCGAAAAGAGTTAAGGCAGGAATGAAGGTCTTTATTTCGGTCTCGGTGAAACTTTTCGGGAAGCTCAACTCGGTGGAGTGGCCCTATTCGTTGAGGAGGTGTTTTCCCATGGAGCGGTTTCTTTGCGCGACCCAAAAACTAACGGATCATTCTTGTGAGCGGTCGGCGAGTCAAGCCGTACTTTGATCGTGAGTCGGAAGAAGTGGAGCGTTACGCTTGTCGGTCCCCAATACCTTTGACCGGATTATGTCGGGCTCACGGCGTTAAGCGAGTACTACGTGGGAGTTTACCCACGGTTTTCGATGTTTTCGTTTTCTTTTCTTTTCCTTTGATTTATGCGGTTTGGTTATCTGATTTTTTCTGTCGATAATGCGACTTTTAAAGTGGGCGGCGTTTAAAAGATGTACATGGGCCATTCAAAGTTAGCGTTGAAGTTGTCCAGTTCGAGAATATCTGAAGCGAATCACGGTGGCGCTCAATCGAACCGGTTAAAAGTATCTGAAGCCATTCTCATTGGCGCTCAAAATGAACCAGCGTTCAAAATTGGGTCGATAGCTTTTCTCATCCGGCGTTCATGAGCGGTGTTCAAATCTTGGTCGATAGCTTTTCTCGGCCGGCGTTCGGTGTCGACGGCGTTGAAAAATGGCGAGAATGATTTCTGACTTGCGCTCAAACTAAGCGGCGCTCAACCCACAGGAAGAGTCCTCCAAGCGGCGTTCAGCTGACCTGCGCTCAACATATTCATATATATAAAAAAAGGGAAAAAGAGGTGAGCCGGCGCTAAGTGAACGGTCGTAAATGAGGTTGTTGCCTATTTTCGTTCCATTCGATTTGAAATTCAACGCATCTCCACCTTTCTCCCCGGCGTTCAGCTGCTCGGCTGGTTTCTCCCCGCCGTCCTCGCGGCGGCGTTCAACGAGCCGCGCGCCCTCCTCACCGTGCCACGCCTTCAACGGTGCTCGCTTCGGCGGCGGCGTTCACCAACACGTCGCGTTCCCGTCATACCACTCGGCCGGTGTTCCTCGCATAGCGCCCGCATACCCATTCACCTAGCGATCGGCGCTCGTTCGATGGCGCCGTTCTCCCTCCGCCCGCCCCACGGCGCGCGCGCCGTCTCGCGATCTCGGCCACGCTCGCTGGCGTTCCACAGCCGGCGTTCCTCACGACGCCCGCCCGCCCGCGTTCCCGCGCCCTCTCGGCCGGCGTTCCTCACGACGCCCGCTCCGCGCATTCCTCATGCCCTCTCGGTGGGCGTTCCTCCACGACGCCCGCTCAGCCAGCGTTCAGTAGCGCCGCTCAGCCGGCGTTCGCCCGGCCGGCGTTACGATCGCTTATTTTCTAACTGAAATGTGTAAATACGAGAATGGCAAGTATCGTATCCACGAGGATTATGTCTGTCTGACTAACTTCAACAAGGATTCATCATTATCCAGTAACAAATATGGTTTTAAGGTATTTTAGGGCTTGAACTCAATCAAGCAAAGATAACAAAAGCAGTAAATTAAAGCAATAAACACTCGGATGTTTAAAAACAAAGAAAGGCGACTAACCTAGGGCTGCATTAATCCAATCCACAGCGTATGTTTATCTGTTCTTATTAACCAATTTTAATCGAGACAAATATGGAAGATCACATATATAACCGCAATTTACATTACGACAAAAGCGGTACATAGATTACTAGTTTTCCTATTAGCATTACGTCTCTAGGTGAAAACAAGTAACTCCAAACGGATAACAAAGATTATGCTTCCTCGAATATCCTCTCTTTCGACTCGAGCTCGTTCGTATCATGCATTCGATATCGATTGACAATTAACACAATTACGTAATTAACCGACAACTAAATATGCATCGAGATTGATCGAAACCAACACATATAAATAAGCACAATCGAATCATGAATCAATGCATGGACGGTAAATAACGATAACGGAATCACAACATATAGGATCGAATCATGCAAACCCTAAGATTAGAGCGAAAAACTAGCGGACATAATTAACGAAATGAAATACGATTTAATCATAAAGGCGAATTTAAATATATAAAACCCGTGATGTAGCGTTGGATGAACACGTTGGGCTTGAATCGACCTCGGTAACGGAAAAATGCGAGATCGTCCGGACGAAGCGTTCGGATCGTAAACAACACGTAAAATAACGAAGATTAATCCATAGAACAACTCTAGAATGAAAGTATATGGAACCTAAAGCTAAAACTACGAAAAACTAATGGAAAAGCGAGAAAAGAGGCTGCGGAATCGTAGGGTTCAAGTTGGGCGAGGGTGTTGCCATATATAGGCACACCCCAAAACCCTAATTTTCATACGCGTGCCGTCTCGCGACCACCCTTAGCGGTCGCTAGGTGTGGTCGCGAGGTAATCTCGCGGCCTTCTCGCCCGCGATCGCCTCTTCGCGCCCGCTTGGTTGGTTCGCGACCACGCTGGCGGTCGCTAGAAATCGATCTGGTCGTAGAAATCGTCGATGGCTTTCTCGCGCTAAGCTTCGCTTTCATGAGCGCGTTCTCGCGATCGCGGTCTGCTGAGTTCTCGCGTGTTTCCTAGCGGCCGACCTAGCGACCGCTGGGCGGTCGCTAAAACACGCAGATTGTGTTTTGGCTCGTGCGTCGTTCGCTTGCTTCGATTTTCAACATATATACCACACACACCAAAAAGAACACCCGAAGCGGTATCTTCTAAAAATAGATAAAACATTAGGAATCGATCGTGGCAGCACATTAAATGAGCTAAACTCATCTTCAAATATCAACTATAAGCGTGTAAAATGCGCGTTTATCAAACCCCAAACTTAAATCATTGTTTGTCCTCAAGCAAAACCAAAATGCAGAAGACACAACGGAAGATCAGCGGCGTAGCAAAGATGATAACCATTCTGAGCCTCGAAAATATATCAGCGCTCAAAACATTAGTGCACATGGCGGCGTTAGCCACTCAACACAAACAACAATTGGCGTCAAAAACTTATTTAATTGACCCTCCAGCGGCGTGTGTGTAAAATATAGGATACACTCGACTCGTATAGAAATATAGGGCGTGTATACACTCGGCGATCAATGCAATGCAACATCTTACCATAGGCTTGCCGTTTCTCTAATATCTCCACCACGTCATTGTGTTCAAATTAGGATCAAGAGGTCTTTTCATAGGTTGTAATGTAGGCACATTGGTTAAGGTAGGATAAAATATGGCTAAGTGGTGAAAAACATTCCAAACACCCCATTTATACTATTAGACACATATGGACTTCGTTCATTTCCTCTTCTTTCCCACGTGCTAAATCAGCGTTTGATTCCTGAGAAGGTACCTATACTTTGATTGAAGACCCTTTATGCTCAACACTCGCGATGAACTTAACATTTTCTTTTCTTTTCTTTTCTAGAGCTTATAGGGTTTATCTTATACAACAAAGGTACAAATCTTCACCACGGATGTGTTTTCTAAGCGAAACTTTTCTCATCATCACTACGTCAAAATTTCACCCTTTTGATTCCCATATCCATCCTCACCTCCTATCATCCGGTTAATCGAAAGAAAAAGTCTAATAAAGGCTCAAGAAGGCGACAAATGGTATATATCATCGGGTTAGTGTTTGGGTGATAAGTGGTTAACAATGATGGCCTTTTATCCTTTCAATTGAAACACATATTGCAATCTCGACGAAACACGGCGAGTTCTGAAGACAATCACATGCGATATCACACAATTAACGAAGCTGTATCAAGATATGTATCTGATGAAGCTCAAGTCTCACGGGATAAGCAAATGGTGAAAAACAACAAGCTAAAGCCGTCTCGCGTCGTTCATGCGTTATTTTCTAACATAACATGCGCACTATCATCAAACTTCACCAAAATTTCTATAGTCATTGGCCACATGGATTAACATACTTCACTTAACTCGTTGATCGGCGAGACAGCGAAAAACAAAACAAAACCAACAACAAGCGACAAAGACCCCAAGCATAACAACTAAACTATAAAGCATAGAAAACATAAGCGAGTTCTCAACCAACTAAACTCGTCTACTCCCCAAACTTATTGTGAACATGTGGAAACAATAAGGTTTGCGAAAAAAAGTAGTTGGGAGAAAACTTACCTCAACCGTGCTACTCGGTGGTGGATAAAATCCGCCACTTCGTTCCATTCTTTGCATCATCTCCATCATCTTTCGTTGTTGCTCGAGATGTGCTCGTTGTTGGCGTAGATGGCTTCTGCTGCTCCATAATCGATGTCGAGTTCCGTCGATATGGTCGAGGCGACCATCTATGTGATCAATCGATCATAAATCCGGAATGCGCCTCGAGCGGGTGGCGGGTGCGATATGCCGCTTTGTTCGGGAGCAACTTGAGCTCGGCTTGCTCGGCTTGCTCGGCTTGCTCGCTCGTCTTTGTTGCTCGCCCTCGGCCTCGCCTTGCGTTTCTGTGCTGCGTCCATGCATAATGTGCAGCTCGCTCATGTTCGGTTTACATACGGGTAAAGTATCGGCTTATGCTTGTGAGCTCGGGATTGGGCAGCGGAAGATTGATTGGCGTTCGATCATATAACGACCACAAGTATCGTCGGGGTGCCTCTTGAGAACGTCTGGACATATAGGCACGCCTTGTCGCGTGAGAGATCGGACTCTCTCGAATCGTAATCCCGAAAAATCGTGAATCGGGTAGCGAATCCTATACAAATCTTGAATTACAAAGCGTGGTGCGCATGTAAATCTTGAGCTAAGAACATGCCGGCATGCATCTTACAGTTGAACACGTTGGGCTTGAATCGACCTCGGTAACGGAAAAATGCGAGATCGTCCGGACGAAGCGTTCGGATCGTAAACAACGTAAAATAACGAAGATTAATCCGTAGAACAACTCTAGAATGAAAGTATATGGAACCTAAAGCTAAAACTACGAAAAACTAATGGAAAAAGCGAGAAAAGAGGCTCTGGGAATCGTAGGGTTCAAGTTGGGGAGGCGGTGTTGCCATATATATAGGCCAGCCCGTCTCGCGACCACCCTTAGCGGTCGCTCACCTCTTCTCGCCCGCGATCGCCTCTTGCGCCCGCTTGGTTGGTTCGCGACCACGCTGGCGGTCGCTAGGAAATCCTGGTCGCTAGAAATCGTCGATGGCTTTCTCGCTAAACCGCTTTCATGAGCGCGTTCATGATCGCGGTCTGCTGGAGTTCTGGCGTGTTTCTAGCGGCCGACTGGCGACCGCTAGGCGGTCGCTAGAAACACGCCGATTGTGTTTTGGCTCGTGCGTCGTTCCTTGCTTGATTTTCAACATATATACCTCGTCGTGGCGCACATTAAATGAGCTAAACTCGTCTTCAAATATCAACTATAAGCGTGTAAAATCGGCGTTTATCCGTTCGCCGTCCGCAAGCGTGCACACTTTTCTCCAGCGCCCGGCCTTCGTCTCCTCGGTAGTAGCGCATTCCCGATCTTGACTCACCTATTTGCTCGCTCGTGCACCTCTGCGCCGCACTCTTCCTTCGACTCCACTTTCGATTTGCTCGGCCACGCTCGCTCGCCGCCGCCCCTCTCTCACAGGCGGCCTGCTCACGACCTTCCCAAGTACTTCCTAGCATTTCTTGACATAGTGCGCAAAAATCCTCTCGCCTCTTTGGCGAAATGAGCAAGCGATGAAGGTGCTTGGGATCCGGTGAACAACGGGAAGATTCTGGAGACTTACAATGCCTCGTTAAGCTATTCTTTCACCCCAGAAGGTAATTTCTTCTCCGTTATTAGCGAAAGGGATAAGTCACCCTCGTTCTTTTGATTGGTCTATTTTAGCTTCATTGGGTGTTGATGGTACTATGAAAAGATATTTGAAAGTATGGGAGTGCCTTGGTTTGGCAACTAGGGAACCCGAAAATGGTTTTAAGCCTTTGCTTAGGGAATTTTGTGTGTCACTCGAGACGGTGAAGATTTTAAGTCTGCGTTACGCGGTTGGGGAGAATAGATTTGCCGTTACACTAAGGTTACGTGTGAGGTTTTGGGTTTTCATAGTAGTGGTTTTACGATGTACCAGGATTTCCTATGGGTGAGACATGGAAAATTTTAGCGGTTTTGACAATTGGTCATCGTGAGCACTTCTAGTGCCTTTATTAGGGACCACTGCTTTGGTTATCGCTCATAAGTTCCTAGCATACAACCTAACGGGGAAAGAGCAAGCCGATAAAGTGAGTCTATAGAGCTTTTCTTCTTGTGGTGTCTTGTGAATAATAAGAAGATGCATGCAACACCGTTCTTATGGCGGCGATTTGAGTATATGAGGCGGGCAAGTGAGCCAAACTCTCCTTGAGCGATACCCTTTTATACTTGCCAAATACTTTGTGGGAGTGACTAGAGATGATATACTGCTTGGGCTCATTGTTATTGAGCATCTCCCATCACTTTCGATGATTTCGGTTGATTACTTGACAGGGAACATTGCTTCCTTATGAAGCACGGCGTCTTGTTAGTATATCACATTCAGCGAGAACCGACCATCGGGTCTAATGTCGGGACAGTACCCAATGGATGAAGATTCCCGATGATCGAGCAGCAGAAGAAGAACAAGCGGCGCCCAATGTCACGCCTCCTTGCTTACCCCTACTCCCATCGGTCCAGCGGCGCTTTCGGTGGTCTTAGGGATCATTTGATTCGATTTTGGCAAGTTTCAGCGAGCCACTTCACAGCGGTTTGGGGACTTTAGCTCCTCACGGAATCGAACTTTGAGAGGTATCGGCGGATGGGTCGACAATTCGAGTTGACCAATCTTGACCCGGGTTTCGGAGAGTTCCGTCTTGAGGTATATCGGTGTCTTGGCGCCCAAAATCGCTTGATTCAGCGCCTTGATCAATCTTCACGGCGTTTGGGATTTCCGTCAAGATGTTTACGGCGTTTAACACCCATGGCGACATTTGGCGACCTTGAAGCCCGATGGGACACTGGTCATATCCCACCTCTCCTCCACCACCACCACCGCCGGACCAACGGTGAGGCTTCAGCATTGGAAGTATATATATATTTCCTTATTTCTTTTGCTCTCGTCCTTATTTGGTGGTTCGTTGTTTTCCTTTTGTGGTTTGTTTGTTTTCCTTGTCTTTTACGGTGCTTCTGCGGGACTATCCTTGGAACTTCGATGTCCTTGACCTCCTTTTCTCTCATTTGTTATCGAGAAGTCTCGTTCTCTTTTGGCCTTATTTTGTTGTTCATGTTTAGAACTACGGGGACGATGCTCGTCTATGTGTGGGGGGTTGTTGATGATATGTTGTATATGTTGTGCTCGGGGTATGTGCATGATTGACACCATGGATCTGTGCTTATTTTGTCATCTTGTACTCAAGTTTTTGTCTATCACGAATAAGTTAGGATTGTAATTTATACACACGAACTACGTGGTATTGGTCGAATCTTGATGTGTTATCTTTTATCGTGATGTTACGTTATTGAAGTGCAATGTGAATGAGCGAGGTTGTGTGAATAAATCTTAAATCGGGGTTATTGATGTGATTTGTCCGGCTAATGTTAGGGGAGTGTTAACGACTTGGTTACCTATATACTTGTTTCAAAAAAAAAAAAAAAAGTGAATAAGAAAGAAAGAAGAGAATGAAAACTCGATAATTTGTTGAGATTGTATAAATGAAGGATGAGATTACGCCCTCTTTCTCGTAAATTGAGAAATGGGCATGGGAAACCACGATAGGAGACTCGAATTCATCGAGACTTCACCTTTCGAACATTGTTCCAAAATTTGTTTATACTTTCTTTGTGTTCTCAAAAGAAACTTGTTGCTAAAGGTAACCATTTTAGTTAATTAGCCCTAACGGAGAGTTGGAGTGCGAGCAAAAATAATCTTCTTGTTTATTTGACATTCTCACAATCTTAGATTTGTTTCACATTAACCTTGATTATGTACTCATCATGGCTGGGGGAATTGCAAAAAGAGGTTTGATTGATTAGATTAAGAGTTTAGTTGCATGAGCTATTCTTCTATTCTTGCTTGTATGGACTTTGCTTGAGGACAAGCAAATGAATAAGTGTGGGGTTGTGAGTTGTTTGTTGGACCCATTGGTTATCCAGTGGGCGATTACAAGAGCTAGTCATTTGTGCTTATTCTTGGTATTGTTTTGCATGTTGTCTTCATTAGTTTATCCCGTTTATGCCGTTAGTTCGTTTATTATTTATCGTTTCGGACTTAGTGGTGGTTTAATGGGTCATTTTGGAGTCCATAAGACTTTAGGAGTTTTGCACGAACATTTCTTTTAACTTTAAAATGCGTGTTGATGTAGAAAGAATTTGTAGTAGATGTGTCACTTGCATCTGATAAATCTAAATCTCGTCCACATGGCTTGTACACCTTTACCAATTCCTCTTGCACCTTGGGAGGATATTTCCATGGATTTTGTTTTGGGTTTGCCTAGAACAAGGAAGGTAGAATTGATTTTGTGGTGGTTGATAGATTTTCGAAAATGGCACCGTTCCATGTCATAAGAGTGATGATGCATCTCGTATTCTGATCTTGGTTCGTTTCAATGTTTTACCAGAAAATCGGCATTAAATAGGATGAAATGAATCTACCAAGGATCAAGTATAATTGCAAGAGCATCGCGATAGGGCGAGGGAGATTCATAAAGACCTTAGGGTGAGTATAATGTAAGTGCTACAGCGGATCCTAATTGGAGTTCGGACCAAGGAGAGCGAGGCAATTGTTGAAGTCGCCGCATTAATGCGAGCTGCCCAGCTGTCCAACAACATGCCCATTGGTCGCATGGCGAACATCCATTTGTAAGAATACACGCGAAAATAGCTTTTGCTTTGTGAGTTAAATCCTCTTTGTAGAGTATTTCACTTATCGAAGCTTGAGCAAGCCCATACCGCCTGCGTCAGCCAGCGCCCTCGATCTAGGAGGCGCTAACGCTTGGATCTTTATATCCAGCGGGTCCTTCGTCCGTATCGCATTTGTGCTTATTCTTGGCTCACTCCGGCGTTTATTATTTATAGTTTCGGACTTACGTTCCCTATTTCCAAGTCATCGCGCTCGGGTGAGCGGACGGCTCGCGCCGACCGCGCACCATCCAGCGCCCACGCCCGCCCGCGCCTCCGCCGCTCATCCCATTCCTATTTCCCTCGCGCGGGTGAGCGCCCGCGCGGTTCACTCCAGCGCGTTCCCCGGCGTCGTTCCCAATTACCTCGCGCGTTCGGAGTGAGCGGCTCACCTTCGCGTTCGCTCACCCTCGCCCTCTCGCGCCTCGCTCGCCCCCAGCCAGCGCGCCCGCCTCGCCTCTGGCGGGCGCTCGTTTCAACCGGCGCTCATTGCCTTTATATATATACTTTTTAGGTTTTGCGAGTCGATTTTTATGTATTTTTACGGTTTCGTTCACCATCGCGTTGGAACAAAGATCGATCTGTTCTTCAATTTCTTCAATTCGGTCATTGCTTAACGTCTTGTGATCGGTACTCCCTTGATTTTATTCTGATTCTTGCAATCTGATGTGAATTTTGGATTTGGATTGAAAGTAATTTCTCGATTATTTGTTCCATTGTTCTTGATCGTTTCGTTTACGTATTGATTTATCCTGCTTCGTTTAATTCCTGTTCTTGTTGGGTTCTTGATTAGTTCTTGCTTTCCAGCTTTAATTATTTGAATTTTATGCAAGTGGAGTTGAACTCGGTTCATGATTAATCGTTCTTCGTTGAATCTCATCGTTTCTTGCTTGGAGAATTTATTTAATTGCTTTTGATTTGTTTCCTGATTCCGTGTTTAGTAGTTTATCATCTAGGGTTTGACAACCCCTAGTTTAGATCTATCGCTTAATTAGTTTAGCTCGGGATTGACAAACCCTGGCTTAGGTTTCTTTGTTTGATTCTCGTATTTGAATTCTCGTATGTCTCAAAAACTTCGTGTTGGTATTAGAGTGTTTAGGATTTAATCGTTTTCTGTGATCAACACGAACATTAGGCCCTGTTAAGTTTTCCTTGAGAGACGACTAGGGTTAGCTTTCCCTACTATAACACCTCGTACGATTGCGAGTCAATTGAAAGTATACTTTTGGTTGAACAAGCGACTTAGTAGAACAATTTGGTTGGAACAAATTTTGGCGCCGTTGCCGGGGAAGGCTTTAGGCATTTTTGATTGTGTTATTTTCCCCACCTATCTTCTATTTTTGTTTATTTTATTTTTGTTAAGTTAATTCTTCCCACAGGTGCGCGTAATCCGTTTTCTTGTCTTGTGTTTGTGTATGCTAGGTCGTCGAAGTCTCAAAAGGAAGTTGGCACGAGTGTTCGACAACATTCACAGGGTAGGAGAATTTAATCCTTGAACTCGGAAGAAGAAAGCATGCGAAAGTGAGGCAAGTGCGACAGGGTTAGTCACGAGAGTTTGGAGAGTAGATCTCGAGAGGAATCGTGCCGGAAGAAATGGCGGAAAATGGAGGAGGCCATGAAGAAGGAAACCCGAGGATGCGTGATTTTGCTCGACCCGTCATTGGGGTGACAACGTCATGCATAGTTCTCGAGGATCGGCCGAAACTATGAGTTGAAGCCCGTCCACTTCAACCTTCTTTCGTCGTTCTATGGGATGCTAGTGAGGATGCCTTGAACTTCATCAGGAGTTCTATGCGATGGTTCATACTTTTCCAGCGAACTTCTGAGAAGATCTGGCGAGAATGAGGTGTTTTCCTTACACCTTGAAGGATAGAGCGAAGACATGGTTGATGTCTGCGGCTGGTTGTTGACGAGTTGGCAAGCTATGTATGATAAGTTCATGGGAAAATACTACTCGAACGAAAACACAAGAGTTGAGGGCTCGATAGCTACCTTGACAGATAGTTGGAGAACCTCGCATGAGGCATGGGATCGGTTTAAGTCGTTCTGGCGGCAATGTCGCATCACCACTACCGGTGAGCTCCTCAATCGGTTTTCTATGATGGTGTAGATGGATTATCAATACATGATTGATAATGCAGTGGAGAGACATTGAAATTATCTTCTTGGTGATGTTAGCGAGATTTTGGAGGCGCTAGCTGCAAACTCACAAAGGAGAAGTGCGGGGCGAAGACTGCTGCGGCGACAAAGGGATTCGCCCAACTATGAAGTGACCGACAGCTGGCGGATCTCACTCATGAAGTGCAGCTATTGAGAACAAGCGAACCTCGAAATCACCTCCATTCCGGCGACAACAAGTGATGTCGATGGAAACTTGTGGAATTTGTGGAGAAGCGGGGCATGGAGCTAACATATGTCGAAGAATCGGTGAGATGGCATATGAAGAAGTGCAAGTCGATGCTATGCAGAGGTTTGACAAAGGGTACCAAAGAGAAATCGGCAAGGGTATCCGTCGAGACCGGACATGACCCTACTCAAATTCTTACAATCCCGGTGGAGAGATCACCTAATTTCTCACGAGTCGAGAATCGAGGGGGCAGTCGGGGAACCCAGTTCGAGACGACAAAATCAACAACAACTTGATGCTCAAGATAAACCATCGCTTGAGGATTCTCTAAATACTTTTGTCGAGGAAGCACTTTGAGATTTGAATCCTTGGAGTCATCTATCAAAAGTGGAGACTCAAGTGGGACGGTTGGCAACTCAAGTGGGACGAGATGGTTGGGCTGTTGAGCATTTGGCACGACGAGATCAAAGGGAAGTTTCTAGCCAATCCGAACATGTCGAGGCATTCTTATGGAAGTGATAATGAGAAGTGCTGAGGCGATGAAGAGATTGGGGTAGAAGAAAACGACTAGCGAGTTTATGAGCCACTGTTCCATTTCAGGGCCGTCGATAGTCGAAAGAAGGAGGCGGGAAATATGAAGAAGGTGGTTCTTTGAGAAGAAGAAGAAGCCCGTTCGCACCAACCTAAACCAAGGCAAAGCGATCCGGTAGCTTTACTCTTAACGTTGCTTTTGGTAATGGAAAATCTACCTCGGGATGCTTAATTTGGGTCTGGGGGTTAATTTAATGTCCTTTCTCTGTTTAACTCATTGAAACTTGGGAGTTAAAACAAACTAGCATCGATTAGAATTAGGCGAGGAACTATTAGTTGCAGAAAGGTGTGATAGAAGATGTTTTAATAAGAATGGGTAACCTCTTGGTCTCGATTGATTTTGTTGTGATTGATATGGGAGAAGAGGCGGAAAACATGAGAGTGGGCATCCGTTGTTGTTAGGTAGACCATTTATGGCTACAACAAATACCAAATTGATTTCACTAAAGGATTGATAAGCAGCGGTTTGGAAGCGACATAGATATTTCATGCTAGTAGTGCGGTGATAATTCTCTTGTTTCTACTCTTGCATCATGTTTTCTATTATTGCACTTGATGCTTGGACGAGTATAAGGTCTTGCGAGGAGCAGATGCCTAAGGAAGAAGTTGAGAGTAAGGCCGACCCACTCCGGGCTAAGTGTAAGAAGGATCGGGGTGAAGTACAGAGTCGAGGATAAGTGGAAAGAGCCGCCACCTTACTCTCAGGAATATGGTTATCGCCTAGCGAGGCGCGTTGGATAATGAGTCGGGCGAAGCTTCTCGCTCGACAAAATTCAACAAATGAGTAATCAATGGTCGGTGGCGACGTTAAAACTAGCGCTTCGTGGGAAGCGACCCACGTTTGTTTCCGTTTGTTCTTGTTTTATTTTGGTTTTCTTTTGTTTGTGTTTTCGTTTTGTTTTGGTTTTACGTGGTGTAGGTTTCGGTGTTTATCAATTTTTTAGTTCTGGGACTTTGTAATCCGTGTGGTGAAGTCGTGATGCTCCAACTCTACAGCACACACTCGTCTATTATCAGGGAAGTATCATCCTCTATGGCCTTTTGTATTATTAATGTTTGGAGCAGGGGGCGGTGCTACTGTTTAAAATAATGGGGATGATTATTCAGTTTTGTGTGCGTATCTTATCTATTTGTATGCTTGGTGATGTGCATCTATGCTTATTTTGATTTCTTGGAATCAAGTATCGTATATGCGAGTAAGTTAGGATTATGATTTGTGCATCTAAGCTACGTGGTATTGGTGTTGTTTTTAATTTCGAAACTTTTGGTGATATATGATTCGATGCTAATGTGAATTGACTAGATTGTGATTGATAGAAAATGAATAGAGGAGAATTGATGTGATTTGTCCGGCTAATGTTAGGGGGAGTGTTAACATTGTGGTCACCTATATACTTGTTTCATCTATTGATTTAAAAAAAAAAAAAAAAAAGAAAAGAAGGAAATGTTTGAAAAAGAGTAGAATATGAGATTGTTGAAATGGAGGATGGGATTCTGTCCCTCTTTCTCGTAATTTGAGAAATGGACATGGGAAACCACGATAGGAAACTTCGAGTTCATCGAGGGTTCGTCTTTCGAATATTGTTCCAAAATCATTAAAACATTCTATGTGCTTAAAAAAACTTGTTGCTAAAGGTGACCACATTAGTTAGTTCACCCTAACGGAGAGTTGGGTCGGCGAGATTACCCTTTTATTTATTGGAAATCATTTGCCATCTAGATTTATTTCATATTATCTTTGAATGCGTAAACACCAAGTGTGGGGAAAGCAATAAGGTTTGATTGATTAGACTAAGAGTGAAGTTGCATGAGTTATCTTCCTATTCTTACTAGTAAAGACTTTGCTTGAGGACAAGCAAATGGATAAGTGTGGGGAGTTGTTTAGTATGAATTTGTGCTGATTTTGGTATTGTTTTGCGTGTGATTTTCTATGGTTTGTCCTATTTATGCCGTCATTTTGATTAGTATATATCGATTCGGACTTACTTAGTTCGTTTCGATGTTTTGTAGAAAGCGGCGAAAATAGGATGAATGGATCTTCGAGGATCAAGTTTATTGAAGAGCATCGCGATAGGAGTTCATAAGCGCAGCGGATCACAATCGGAGATCGGACGAGAGAAGCGGGCAAACGTCGAGTCGCGGATGGCGCCCGGCGCCCGCGCCAACGCCAGCGCCCGGGCACGCCAGCGCCCAGCGCCCTCCGCACACTCAACCGGCGCTCGGTTGCGGCGGCGCTCACCCCAGCGTTCCGCCGCCTCGCCCGATGCCCGTCGCCTGCATGCCCAGCCCCCGTATTGAACTCCAGCCGCCCCGCCCGCCAGCCCGCCCCTAGCGCCCAGCGCCCCACGCGACCTTGCGCGCATCCGCATGCACCCGTCCGGTGCTCTGGCGGCGCCCGTTGCGCCTCGCCCACCTCACTCACGCGTCCGGCCTTGTCTCCGCGTCCGGCGTTGGGCGTGAGTCGATGTCTCGGCCCGTCCGGCGCAGCTCCGTCCGTTCGTCGAAAACTCCTGCGACTTTCGTCCGAAACTCCTCGCGTCCGTGCCGGGAGTTAATTTCGTCGATTATAAAGGCTGAAAGCATGCGAAAAACCACTAGTTTTAAAGTTCCACTTTTATTTTCTTTCGTCGGTTTATACGGAGTATTGTTCCATGAATTTTCATCAATTTATTTTCCAAGTTATTCCTTTGCACTTTGGATGATTCAAGACTCTTGATTGAAGAAATTCATCAACGACATTACGATTGTAAGGATTATTATTCGATTTTTCTTTCATTGAATTGTTGGATTATGATTTCTATGATTATAATTGTTTGATCAGAGATGAGCATGAACTAATTCTTTTCTAGGGTTGGGTGATTCAAATTGATTGATTGATGATTTGTTTGATTAAGAATATCAATAGAAACTGGGGTTTATTGTTGAGTGTTTGATCACTATTGAATTATTTATGTTTAGTGTATTATCGAGAGATAGATACATGCGTGATAGGAATTTGGTAATTGATTAATCACTATTTAATTTATATGTTTAGTGTATTATTGAGAGATAGATCGTTGCATCATAGGAATCAATTGGGTTAGAGGTTACGGAAGCGGGTACTCTAATAGTGTATGTATTTGTGAAATTTGATAACCTAGGTTTAATCCGGGAGCGAAAGTCAGTGTTTGGATTGAGGTTTGAAGATTGCATGAATAGGTAGATTTCTTGATCAAGCAATAAATCGATTAATCAAGAAGAAGAACCTAATACCTAGTTTATCTCACACTCTTGAATTATTCTGTGCGATTGAGCTGCTTGAGCAGCTTGGTTTGAATCGTTTGCGTGTTTTATTTCTGTTATCTTAGTTAATCATCCCCAAAATCAAGTTTAGGACTTAGATTTCTTGCTTTCATCGTAACACATCATAAGCCACATTAAGTCTTCCTCGAGAGATTCGACTTGGGTCGACCTTACCACACTATAGGGACCTCGTACTATTGCGAGCGACTTAGTAGAACAATTTGGTCGGAACAGTTAACAGATATGAGTATGGTGTACTGAACGTGGAAATTTTACGATCTACATGAGCATGATCAAAACAATTGGCTGAAAACTGCAGAATGTAGGTCAGAGATGTCAACAAATCTTGGTTTTCTAGGAACCATGCCGAATCTGCTTCGGAGTCAGGGCACCTACATTGTTCAGTTATGAGTTTATAGTGCATTTTGCATGCACTGGAACTGTAGTTGTGGTTATTCGTGATGAGGTTTCTAGTTACAGGACTAATGGTAGTTGCGACAACTAGATAGTCGAGATGGTTCGAAAAATCTGTGGACTCCGACGTCAATAATTGACATGGTGTATATAGATAGTCGATATGGTTCGAAAAATCTGTGGACTCCGACGTCAATAATTGACGTGGTGTATAAGAGTTTTGGGTGCTCAATCTCAGGTGATGCACTAATCCCGTGTTATAGAATGAGACTAATGGAAGCTAACTATTCCAATATGACTTAGGAATTATTTGCTAGTGGCAGCCTAAATCATCTTATATTCTCATTCAGTGACAAAATTCATAGCATACCTCCCTATTGATTCTTTAGAACTCATAGTGTAGCTTCTAAGGTAATAATGTTGTCCTGCCAATCACAAATTATAATTCTAGTCGAGCGCTTAGAGTGAAATCCTAGAAAGTCAAACAATATTGAAGAAAACAATAACATAAGAGAACATAAGAAAATTTAGGTTCTCGTAACCTATGTATCTCGACAGTTCTCATCTTAGTAGGATTTCTTAAATTCTAGCAGTTCTTACTTATCGACTTGACCCATTGTCCATGATTACTTGGTAAGATTTCATTTCTAAGTTCAAGACACAAACTTAACTTGCTCATTTGGAGGGTAGAGTCAACAAAAAACTCTACATGCTATCAAGGTTTCTTCGTTCTTTCCGTTACCACTTCACATGTTACTAGTATCTCATTTGGGATCCACTCCGATCTCATGGGCCCTTCGTCCCATTCTGATCATTCAGTGATATCATATCAACATGAAACAATTTTCATAGCCCACTATTAACAATTGAACCATTTTTCCATCTCAAACATTTCCAAGATTTTCGCTCCCATTTATGTACATTTTTTTTCATAAAACATTCACTTCATTTCATTTGAGAAATAATTTGGAATCCATCAGTTCAAGAAACATACCTTTTTGAGGAAAGCATGGAAGAGAGAGACGACAAGCGATTGACTGTCCTTCAAGAATCTAAAGATTGTATCCTAACTTTAATGAGGAGAGGGTTTGATAACAAGGGCCAAACAATGAACTAGGAATGGAATTCTATCAATAAGAGCTTTAAAAGTCTGGATTATTTGGAGGAGTAATGTTTGGTAGTCAAAACGAGTCAATAGGTAAACACTGCGGTTTATACTGTATTGAAAGAAAAAGTTGGTAGTCAGCGAAGCCTGACTCTGAAACCATTTGTAATATCCCAGCGACCAGCAAGGTCGGGACAAAGGGATTTCACGGGTTATGAGTGGTGATTGAGCTAAAAACACACTCAAATTTACTCGCAATCGTACGAGGTAATTGTAGCATGATAAGTTAACCCAAGTCATCTCTCAAGGAAAACTTAACATGGCTATTGTTCGTGTCGTACATAGAAAGCAATTAAATCCTAAACATTCTAATAACAAAGGTGGTTTTGGAATAAATAGGAATTAAAACACGAAAAATAAACAGCAATCCTAAGCTAGAGGTTGTCAATCCCGAGCTAAACTAATAAAGCATTAAATCTAAACCAGGGGTTGTCGATCCTAGTTGAACTATAAAGCGATAAAATGAAAGCAATAAACAAAAGCAATAGCATACCTATTCTTAGGGTTAGTCGAGCCTAATCTAATTCTAATTGCAAATGAACCATAATTATCAATCATCCAACAAGAACATGAATTAATCGAAAGAAGAAAATCATTTATCAAAGGACCATGAAACAATTCAACATCATTTGTGCGATTGAATCGACAAAATCACCAAACAATAATACTATGAAAATGATTCCGATAAATTGATAAATCCAAAAGCATAAATTGATAAACCAAATGATTCAATCGAAAAAATGAAAGAACATACAATAATACTGGGAATCTATCTCTGTCTCGGATGAAAGCTTCAGAAAATTCTCCTAGGAGCCGCGGCTGCATCAATAAAATGAATCCCCATTTTCTAATTGACCTAACGCGTATATATATATATAAAGGAGTGAGCGCCGGTTTTGGAAGGAGCGCCGGTTCGGAAAGCATATAGAAGGTGAACGCCGGCTCAAGGGTGAGCGCCGGTTGGGAGGAGCCTTATGTTTTGATAATGAGCGCCGGTTGGGTGGTGAATGTGCGGAGGAGCTTGGTGGCGGAGTTGTCTTGTGAGGAGAAGCGGCGAGGTTGGCGTGCGAGGAGGAAGAGATGGCTCTCACGGCCTTAAAAACAAAAGAGCAGCTGGGAAAGAGATGGCTGAGCAGCTGCTAGTGAACCGGCGTTGAGTGTTGGGCGTGCGTTTGCGGCGGCCTTGCGCGCGCGAGCGACTTCTTGCTTGTGATGTTTTGTTTTGGCCCGTTTTCCTTCGTCGAACTTCGATTTTCACGGTTTTTAGCCTCGGACTCCTATCATAGCGTAATTTACTTCTTATGAAGGAAAAAATCCTTGATTCTTTCTCCACTATTCATGAGAATCATTGAAAGTGTCGGCTCTCTGCACCAAGTTCCACGCCGTAGAGTTTCTTGTCCGAATAATGCCCAAATAATGAGTTATTTCCTACATCAAACCAAGAATTAGAATTAAATCTTTTATAACATAATAATAAATTATGCTAAAAGTAAAACTAAAGATCGACAATTTAAATCCAAAAGCATAGGAAAATACGACCAGATTCAGACTAAACAACTCCACCACACTTATCCATTTGATTGTCCTCAAGCAAACTCTATACCAATAAGGATAGGGAAGATAATTCATGCAACTTCACTCTTAGTCTAATCAATCAAACCTTATTGCTTTTCCCCACACTTGGTGTTTACGTATTCAAAGATAATGTGAAATAAATCTAGGACGACAATTGATTTCCAATAAATAAAAGGATAACCTCTGCTCAGACCCAACTCTCCGTTAGGGGTGAACTAACTAATGTGGTCACATTTAGCAACAAGTTCATTTTTAAAGCACAAAGAATGTTTTAGCAGATTTTGGAACAATATTCAAAAGGTAAAATCTCGATGAACTCGAGTCTCCTTTCGTGGTTTTCCATGCCTATTTCTCGATTTACAAGAAAGAGGGGCAGAATTTCATCCTCTATTTCAACAATCTAACAAATTATTTCATTTTTTTTTTTTTTATTATTTTTATTTTTAAAGGAAACAAGTATACAGATGACCACAATGTTAACACTACCCCTAACATTAGCAGGAAAAATCACATCAATTTCCCCCTATATCTCAACTATTTTCAACAAAAGAAAATTAAAACCATGGCCTAAAATATCTATATAGCTCACGGCTTTTTTTTAAAAAAATCAAGAAAAATTCTAAAAATTATCATATTTATTCTACATACTCCTAATACATCAACAAGCAACAACCAACCTACCATGGAACCACCTTATCTCCACTGCCGTAAACTCTCGTGAGACGCTGACATGGCCGAACATAATCCTTGCCCTCCATCCGATTAGCCTTACTGACGATACGATATCTCGACCACCTATCGTGCGGAGATTTGACAAAGCAGGAGAGATTACACCAAAGCTTATTCTTGGATTAGAAGCACTGCGACAATGTCTGATGTCGGAATCTACGGTACACTCTACTTATCTAGTTCATTAGATGAATATCTGCAACTAACATTGCGGTGAGTCGATAAGTGGCGATGTGAAATCCGTACTACTGCGCATCACAAGAGCAAATCAAACCTGGCCGTCAAAGCCCTCGCGCGAGAATCTGAGGTCGGTTAGAAGCGAAGGCGTCGTCAATGATCTTTCACGACATGGAATATCGGAGGCCTCGGAGGCTCAAAAGCAAGCTGCATTGCCGACCACGTGTTCAAGCATAAGCGATGTCATTGCATTGATTGAGACGAAGCTCACAAAGTGAAACTCGAAATTTTTGGCAAAGCATTTCGTCCGATGGGAGTGTGTTCACAACTTTGCGAGGTTAATGGGGAAGGATTTTGATCATCACGGAACCTAAGAGGATTAGAGTGGAGGTCATCGATCGTGAAAAAGCAGGTGATCCGTTCAATTTCACTTGTTTAATTACTAACACCACTTTTGGTTGTTCGATTGTCTATGGTTTAGCGGGTTATTCATAGGCGGGGGCGTGGGATTCTATGATCATCCATAGAACCTTCTAAGCCTTCTATTGTCGCGGGAGACTTGAGCGTGTCTGGACTGGGAGGAGAGGATTGGAGGTCGAGTTTAAACTTGAGCAGTCTGAGGACTTTGTTGATACTTGTTCTCTCGTGGGACTCGAGATTCACCCTCGACGGGATGCCATTTCGTGGACAAATATAGTGAAGTATTCTAAGATTGATAGAGTCTTAATTAATAATGCTTGGTTGGATGCTAACCTTTTTGCGAGCAAACTTTACGCCTAGAGGCACATTGTCCGATCATTCATAGCGATCACTCTCTTTGGAGATGTCACCGGTACCACCGATTCGTTCAAGTTCTTCAACATGTGGATGAAGCACCCGGACTTCAAGCGCATTCTTGAAGAAAATTGGAGTGAACATGAGAATGGTCGACCTCGGTGGATCTTGGCGGCTAAGTTAAAGAGGATGCGGTGCATTTTCGAGGAGTTGATTTCAGGAGTTCGGTATCTCACGGAGGACGGTATCTCTAGAGCTGCATTGCGGCGTGCAATTAGCTCTAACGATGTGACCCGTGAATGAGAATCTGTTGGAACAAGAACTTGGTCTTGAAAGAAGACTAAGTTCTTGGAAGAGGTTGGCGTAGTTTCTTCAAGCGAAGAGCGAAGAACATGCATCAACCTCTCAAACAAATGCACTAAATTCTTTCACTCTATGGTGAAAAGAAACCACCGCGTAACACCATCTCTTTCTTGTGTAGGGAATCGGAGGACCCAACTTATGACATGGAGGAAATAATCGAGGCTTTTGAGACCTTTTATACCGACCTCTTGGTTGTAAAGGTTCCCAGTGGATTCGATCTTCTTGTGTTTGAGGAAGGCCCGCGGCAGATGAGTATGGCGGATGGACATGGTTATGGAGGTGTCCCGGATCGAGATTAAGAATCGCTGTTCGACATTGCGGTGAGAAAGCACCGGACCGGATGGCTACCTTGACCTTCTTCAAAGAGCGGGAAATCGTGGGTCGAGGATGTGGTCTTGGCCGTGCGGGAGTTCTTTGAGAAGGGGTCTGTTGCGGAGTTCAACCACTCGGTGGTGACTCTCATCCACAAGAAGCATCACAACCCCACCGTAGGCGATTTCGGACCCATTCGTGCACCAATGTAGTCTATAAGACCATAACGAAGATCTGGATGAGAGGATGGCGTCTTTGATGGGCAAGATCATTGATCCGGCCTGATCTGGATTTGTGAGAGGGCGGAACATCTCGGACAACATCTTTTTGGCTCGAGGCTGCTTTCGAGGATATGAGAGAAAGCAGATCACTCCGAGATGCATGCTGAAGATTGACCTCCAGAAGGCTTATGACTCCATCTCTTGGGAATTCCTCAGACGGGCATTGGATGGGCTGGGCTTTCACCCCTGTTTCGTTTATTGGATCATGACGTGCGTCACCTCAGCGACATACACGTTCTCCATCAATGGAGGGACATATGGGTTCATCACTGGGCAGCGAGGGCTTAGGCAGGGTGACCCGATGTCACCCACTCTGTTCCTTTGCTGTATGGAGTACCTTTCCAGACTGCTGAAGAAACGAACAAGGGAGTTGGATTTTCAATTTCATCCTAAGTGTAGTACTTCCATTATTACACATCTTGCCTTGACGATGATTTGTTACTTTTGGCGGTGGCATTGCATCGATGGAGGTACTTTCGGATGCGCTTGGGGACTTCGCAAATGCGTCGGGATTGAAGATAAATAATCCTGAAGTCCTTGATATTTATGGCGGGAGTTCGACCATTTGAGAAGCGAGCAATCTTAGATCATTCGGCTTCCCATTGGGAGAACTCCGACAAATATCTAGGCATCCCTCTATCTTCAAGGAAACTAGGAGTCACTCGGTATAGTGGACTAGTGGAGAAGATAGCGTCGGTATCCATCGTTGGTCTAATCTTAATTTATCTCTTGCGGGGCGGTTGGAGTTGATTTGCTCGGTTACGCAGAGTAGAAATCTTACAGTTGCAGTCCTTCCATTGCCGCCACCGTCATTGATCGCATCAATACGATGGCGGAAGGTTCTGTGGGGTTCGACACACTTGTCGATCGCGTGGAAAGCCGTTTGTTTACGAAAGGATGAAGGAGGTCTTGGTGCAGAGATCTCGACTTGGAACAAAGCTCTCTAGCAAAGACATTGTGGAATATCCATATCGAAGGACTCACGTGGATCCGGTGGATCCATGCAGTACTGATGACCACCACCATATGGGAGTTTCCTAATCACGTTCGTTTATCTCCTTCTTAAGAATATACTCATTCTTCGTGATCGTTTTTTGCGAGTTGGGAGGAGATCATGATAAAGTCTGCGGATCTTCTTAAGAGTGTTTTTGGGTCCAAAGGATCGAGTCTGCATATCACTACCTCAGGAGAAGGGTGAGGCGATCTTGGCACAAGCGATCTGGAAGGAAGACATCCGCCTAAGTTTTCCATCACCATGTGGCTTGCCATGCGAGGAAGACTTAAGGCGGTGGATAGATTGAGATACTTGAATATCTCACGGTATGTACCGTGTGTAATGTCCACTTGAAACTCACGATCATTTGTTCTTTAAGTGTAAGGGCGGGAGGCGGTTTGGAAAGAGATCAAAGAGTGGCTCCATCTCCGAGGAGTATGACTACTATTGCAAGTGCTATCGAGCACATTAAAAGGGAGAAGAAGGCGGGTCACCATCGTCCTTCCGAGCTAAGCAAATCGGGTTAGCGGCGACGGTCAATCACATCCGGTATGCGTAACAAGATTATCTTGAGGACATCCTTCAATGTGAAGACCATTGTGAAGTATTAAAGAAGATGTATATCTTTGTCTTATATTCGATGTATTACATTGATATGGTTGTATCGCACTTTGAGTTGGGTTTGTAGTGGTGGGGATGTCGAGTCTTCTTTTTGGATCCACTTTTGGGATGCCATATTATGTATTATGTTTACATTGGTGGAATTTGGGTGTGTGTGTTGAGGGGTGTGTTGAGGCCCAACCAAAGATCGCCTCGTGTGGTTGCATGTGTTCACTTTCCTATCCCTTATACCCCCGCGATCACACCGCATAAGAACCTTTCTTTCCCAGGTCATGGGGTTTTAATGAGGCCCGCCTTCACTGCGTCATGAGGGTTCGTTGTTGAGGTTTTGTTTCTTTATCGCTTTCATAGGATTGGAGTCGCTCTTTAGCCTATGTGTTTTGTATAGGTCTTTTACCCACCCCTTGCCTTGTTTCTTGGAAATTTGGTACATATCCCCTCGGGTATACTGAGTTCGGTTTGTAACATGTTTTCCCGTTTTATGTTATTTCGTACGTTTTGACCAAAAAAAAAATATCAAATAATATTCACAATAGCATGCTTTATCTCATATAAAAAGAAATAAAACATAAATTAAAAAATATTAAGCTCCAAAAATTACCAAACTTTAAATAAAACCTTAGAACAAATTTATAAGCATATTTCATTCATGGCTTAAGAGCATTTGGTGGCACAAAAGTCATGAAGAAAAATGAAGAACAAAACTAGGGTTATTCATGAAATAAATTCAAAAAAAATCAAAAAAAAATTCTACTCCATTATAACTGAAGAGAATGATGAATACTACCTTATTATTCTCTTAGAAATTTAATTTTGGGGTTGGAATGGGTTGGAAAGTAAGATTAAAGCTTGAAAAACATGAAGAACAAAAGAGAGAATTTCAAAATAGAGAGAGAAAGAGAGGGCACGGTTTGGCTACTGAATTATCATCCAAATTGGCTGTTCTCAGCATATATGGAGTGCCCGTTTGTGGTGGTTGGGAGGAGACTAGTCAAATTACCCGATTTGGCATGTTAATACCGACTCTTTATGTTTTAACGCGCTTTCGATTGATTTCTCGGAGCCTTAAGATTTTATTTTATTAAATAGCCTTAAAAATACTTATTTCATAGTTTATAATAATTTCATGAAGTTCGGATGGTATCCTGTAAGTCAATTCCGAGTTATCGCGAAAAAACAGAATCCGGCGATTAAATGATGCTCATTCAAAATTCTATTTAATTCTTGAGCTTTCATAATGAATTTGAGTCTTATAAATCATATTTTATTGATTTAGACCCTTGGTTCGATTTTCGGGTCGTTCGAATCAATTTAAGGTTTTCCCGGTATATTTTACCGGCGTTCGGTTAAGTTCTTCAGGAATTTCATTCAAAAATTGATTCTTATGAATTTTAAATTCATAATAATATATTCCTCTTTGATTTTGATTGTTATCAATAATTTTCATGATTAGCACGGACTGGAAATTGATCCGGCTCGTAAATAGTGCTTTTAAGACTGACCGGGCAAGCATGCCCGAAAATTCTCATTCTTTGGCTTCTCACATGTTTTCGTGAGAGGATTCTAGAAATGAAATCCTCCTATTTAGATTCATTCTCGATCTTTCATTCTATGTTCAGGCTATTCAGAAACCCTAATCCGATAGGATTAGTCACTAGTTTTTATTCCTCTAGTTTTCTATCTCCGAAACGATTCTAATTCGTTTCGTTGGTTACCTTAAACTTAATTAAGGTCTAAGCACCACAAATAATTGGTTTAAACATCACTAATAAAAGTTTTAAATTTTTCGGGTTATTACAGGGTTAGACTGATATCTAGCTACTATGCATACCTCATAGAAGATATCGAATCTCGTACATAGCATTGCATACATGAGACTTCCTACGGGAGCGTAAGGAACTTGTCTCATTTTCTATCTTCTTTGCGGTCTTGGGTGGCTCGCCTCCTTGAATAAAGGAACACCATATGCGAAGGGTAGCAATCCGCTTCTTGGCGGTCTGCGTGCTAAAGCGGTAATCACGGTATCGATGTAAGGCGCTTTGAGATAAGCTCGATATTTTCTCTTGCGATCTCGGTAAACCTTGATCCCAAGAATGTGCATTTGCATCTCCTAAGTCTTTCATTTGAAGCGATCGAGATAACCAACTCTTTGTAATCGATAACAACTTCACGTTGTTGCGAGTAGAAGGATGTCATTTACGTAAAGTGCAAGAAATACCACATCACCGTTGACATCCAAACGATACACACAACTCTCGCTAGGCAACTAGATAAATCTATAGAACTTACTACCTCGTCAAAGCGTAAGTTCCATGATCGGGAAGCTTGCTTAAGTCCATAAATGGACTTCTTAAGCTTCCATACTAGATGCTCTTCACCCTTCACCACATAACCTTCGGGTTGTTGCATATAGATGTCTGTACCTCCTCAAGGTAACCATTTAGAAAAGTGGTTTTGACATCCATTTGCCAAACCTCAAGGTTGGTTTATGTGAGCTGCTATGGCCAAAAGAATTATGATGGACTTGAGCATTGCTACAGGTGAAAAGTCTCATCCAAATCGATGCCCTCAATCTGAGTTTACCCTTTCACCACAAGCCTGGCTTTTAAAGTCGAAACCTCTCCATCTGAATCTCTCTTCCTCTTGTATACCCACTTACTACCTATTGCTTCTATGCCATCTGGTAGAGATGGTTTTTCGTATCCATAGCTGTTATGAACTCAATTTCTAAGTCCATAGCGGTGTGCCATGATCTTGCATCGATGTCTTGTATCGCCTCATTTGTATGTCCATGGGTCGATTATGACACCTCATTTCACGGGACTAAATCGAAGATTCACCCACGAACATAAATCGATCGGGTTGACGAACAACCCTCCACTCTGACGAGGCTGCCACCTGATAATGGCAACGGTGGGTGCAGTAACCTGTGGTTCTCTATCTTGCACTACTTGCTCGGTAGGAGCCACTTGTAAGGTCAGTATCTCCAGTGGAACTCGACCCACTTCAATTTCTTGAAGTATCTGGTGTCGATCCCTCCCACTAGACACGACATCTCGTACCTTTAGCCTAATCGGTGGTGAAATACGATCATCTTCTAATTCTTGAAGTATGATTTCAACTTTGGATTTATGTTTTTCCATGTAGTCCTCTTCTAAGAATCGGGCGTTAGTGCTAATAACGACCTTCTGATCCTTAGGAATATAGAAATAACCACCGTTCGTTCCTCTAGGATAACCAATAAACAGTCTTGCTTCAGATCTAACCTCCAACTTGTCAGCTTTCTTGCACCCAAACCATAACTCGAAAGGGGTCTTGTCAACTGATTTGGATGATACTAGATTGTGCAAATATGCCGTTGTCTCTAAGGCATACCCCCAGAACGAAATAGGCAATGTTGCATAACTCATCATAGATCTAACCATTTCTAAGAGAGTCCTATTTCTTTGCTCTGACACACCATTTTGTTGTGGGGTGTGTTTAGTAATGTTTTGTGCTTATTTTTCATATGTTTATGCATGTTGTTTCCCGTAGTTTGTCCTATTTATGTCGTTGGTTTGATTAGTATTTATCGATTTGGACTTATTTGATTTGTTTTGATATTTTGTAAAAAATGACATTAAATAGGATTAAATGGATCTTCCAAGAGCTATCCTATATTAAAGATCATCTCGATAGGAGTTCATAGGCGCAAACGGATTGTAATTCGGAGTTCGGACGAGAGAGAACGGAACGAAACACCGAAGTCGTGCACGCGCGTGCGCGAGCGCGAGCGAGGCCAGCGCCCACTCCAGTGCTCACTCCACACAACGCGGCCACGGCCGTGGTCTTCACAGTGTGGCCACGGCCGCGCCTCCTGCGTCTTCACAATGAGGCGAGGCCTTCCCACGGCCCGCGTCTCGTCTCACATCCAGCGCCCGGTGCCCGCTCCACGCGATGCGGCCACGGCGTGGTATTCAATCGCGCCACGCGCTGCGCGCCGCACCGCGGCCACGAACGCGCCTCCTGCGTCTTCACAACGTGGCCACGGCCGCGCCTCACGCATCCAGTGCCCAATCCACACAACGCGGCCACGGCCGCGTCCCATCCGTCCGACATTTCATCATATGCAGCGCCCGCTTCGTCCGTGACTCTGCCCAGTCAGGTCTGGCGCTAGGTATCACCCAGTGCCCATTCTCGCCCGTCTCTCTCCGCGCGTCCGACGCTTCGTCCACCGTCCGGCGCTGCATCCAACACATCTCACCGTGCGTCCAGCGTTTGGTCTCCGTCCTGCACTGGGCTCAACTCACTGTTCATTCCAGAGAGCGCTCGCGTCCGCGCTTCGCTCCGTCCGACGTTGCGATGCTCGCTCGACCTTTCCGAGAATGTTCGTGTCCGACGCTTCACCCCATCCGGCGCTGGGCATGATTGTTGGGCCCATTTTTGGTGATTTCGTGGGCTTTTTACGAGGGCTTATAAATAGAAGAACAGCCGCACGGACTCTCATCTCACAGTTTTCAGACGCGATTCTTTTCCCTTTTCTTTTCCATTTCCTTTCCATTTAATTTTTGCATCTTGAATTAACAATTGAGATTGAATGATTCCGGATATTTGGAAGATGATTTATCTATGAATGATTTGTAAGTTTTTCTCGTTTCATTATGTCTATGTAATTATTATGGGGATAATTTCTACCATGAGATGAATTTTGATTTGTAGAGAAATATATGTTGAATTGTTCTTATCTTGAATTGTGATTGTTGGACCAATGATTTGCGATTTCCTCATCCATATAAATTTTTTATTTCATGATCTCCATACATGGTGTTCGAGAGAATAGTGTAGGTTGATTATATGCTTATGTTTGATTATGAAGTTATGCGAGAGCAGATTTATTGTTAAATATAAGTTTGACAACGAACGTGATCGAGAGATTGATTTGTTGTTGAATAATTAATATATGTGGTTAGTGTTTTTTCTATTGTTTGCTTTGTAGTAAAATATCCTTCGTAGTTGATGACGGTTTGATTGAGAGATGCCCGCCATTAAATTCGAGTCTAACATTGACGTGATCGAGAGATTAGTTTTTGTTGACCGCTAGGTGAGAGGTGTGGGTGTTTTATGCATTGTGTACCGGTCTTTGATTTAGTAATAGCGAGGATAGATTTGAACCCTAGAACACCGTCTCCAATTTCGTGTCTCTGTCAATTCCTCTTGTTGTCCAAGTGCATCCCGTTTTACCTGCTTTATTTTATTTCGTGCTTTCGTCCGTTCCGTGACAGACCCCATTATTTTAGGACGTTAACAGTAGCCCTGTTAAGCCTTCCTCGAGATATTCAACTTGGGTTGACCTTACGATCTATAGGGACCTCGAACATTGCGGCGATTTTTGGTCGAACAGGGTGCTCGGTGTAGAATGCTCGGAGATAATCCCATACTGCAAGATAATCCCATACTGCACCAAATAGTCCATGAACTCGTTACTCGGGTATTCACCACCGTGATCAGACCGCAATGACCTTGATACTCTTACCTAGCTTCGTCTCCACTTCTGCCTTAAATTCTTTGAATATCTCAATGCATTCAGACTTGCGGTGAAGTAGGTATAAGTATCCGTACCTTGAGTAATCGTCAATGAAAGTGACAAAATACTCGTATCCTCCACGAGCTTGTGTGGACATTGGTCCACACAGGTCATAATGGACTAGCTTCAACACTTCTTTGGCTCTATACCCATTCGATTTGAAGAGTCTGGTCGACATCTTTCCTTCTATACAGGATTCATAGACTGGGAACGAAGTAACTATAATTTCACCGAACGCTCCATTCTTTGTCAGTCTTTGGATCCTATTTAGATTGATGTGACCTAATCTAAGATGCTAAAGAAATGTGGTATCATCTAGCGAAGAAAACTTCATCTTCTTAAGGTTTGATGTAGATGCAACATAATTAAAGGTATTATGCTTGGAAGAAATAGTATAAAGAAATAGTATAAAACGAATTATGATAGAAACACCACTATCAAAAGCAACAGTATATCCATGCATAAATAGTTTGGAAACCGAAATAAGGTTTCGTCAAAACTCCGGCACATATAAAATATCTTTCAATACTAAAACTGTCCTATCAAAAAATAAAGAAACTTCTCCGACGGCAACGGTCTCGACTTTCGCCGCGTTACCCATTGAGATTGTTATCTCACCATCAAACAACTACCTTATTCCCAGGAACCCCTGCAAGGTGTAACAAACATGATCAGTCGCACCTGTATCTACTACCCATGAATGAGTAGAACAAGTCGCTAAACATGTTTCCGTTACTAAAGAAAATGGTGTACCTTAAGCCTTGAGCATGGGGCACTTAGCCTTCCAATGCTCAATCTTGTCGTACTTGAAGCACATGCCTCTCTCCTTTGGCTTTTTCAAGCCTCCGGTGGTGACCATGTTCTTGCTCCGACTACTCCCACTAGCTTCCTTTCCCCTACCACCTTTGGCACCTATTTATCTTCTTCCATTTTTCAATGGAAAATTTGGACCCTTAGATGTGCTAGCAATGGCATGTGCTCATTTTCCCATGACACCTTCTACGGTCACGAGATTATTTAGCAACTGACTAAGTGTATACTCGGTCTTGCTCATGATCGCGTTCATGCGAAAGTTCTCAAAGGACTTGGGCAGTGTGTTAAGGATGATATCGACCTTGGCTTCACCGTCGATACCTCCTCCCAACTGATCAAAACTATCTATGATATGAGTCATGTTCATGGACCGAACTTCCTTCTTCCATCCTACACGCCAAGATTTCTCTCATTATGTGGAAGTGGACTGTCCGATCTGACTGCCCAAACTTACTCTCGAGACTTGACCATATTTCAGGTGCGTCTACCATTGACTGATATTGCAACTGAAAGCCTTTGGACATAGTATTCATCATATAGCATTTGACCATATTATTTGACTTATGTCAAAGTCTACTTGACTCTTGCTGCTCATTCGTCGATGCATGAGTAAGGGCATCGGGTTTGGGAGTAGTGAGAACAAACATGGGTTCTTCTGCGATAAGAACATATTCCAGTTTCATTTCCACTCGATATAATTTGGACCTGATAGAGGATTTTGTGCGAGCATATTGATAATAGGTGTAAGAGACATATCTGAAAAGTAATGTAAACACATAAACATACGATCACACATAATCCGTAACAATAATATTGTAATCTTTTGATAAAACAATATTAATTGAAACCTCCAATCTCCCAAGGAATCCCACATGCAAGCCACGCGTGTGGACGTTTAAACATGAACCCCTCGACCAGACTAAAATATACATTTTAGTCGTTTAATTTCAATCCATGTCAACTATCCTTATGACAAATGAAATTAACGATTGGACCTTACTAGGCCACATCACTATCGCAAGAAGAGACTTCGCGGGAAGTTGTACCTGAGGTGATGCCTAAGCAATGACCACAATTTTGACAACAGATAATGAATTCTTAGAATTGACATACTCATTCGTACCATACCGCTTCCAATTCAAAATCTTTTGTCATCTCATTTTAAATCTATCTCTAGAGAACTTATGAAAATCGCATATGAAAGCCACGCGTGTGGACGTTTACACATGAAACTCCCACTTCTCACTCGATTAAAAAGTTTTACTTAGAAATCTCATCTAACAAACTTATGATAAACAGTGCAAACAAGCCACACGTGTGGACGTTTACTCAAAGTGCGTACCAGTTTGTTTAGAGATCAAAAAATGGAGGTCTTGACATCTTTAATTTAAGAAAATTAATGCCGGTTTTGCTTAGTCTTTTGTTTCAAAAGGTTTGTCCATGTAGATCACGTAATCATAACTTGCTTTCTATAGAACTCAACATGTAAAACATGCTCGCTGAATTCTAAAACATGCTTCAAAACGCGATAAACCTAACATGCTTGCTATACGCATCCAATCACGAAAACATATCACATATTTATCTACGTAATTAAACATACATAGCATGCTCCTGCATAATTTAAACATCCACGATAAGCTTTGAATGATAAAAATTAAATAAATTCGTTCATCGCGGCCCACTCATGGATCCTGTACTTCCCTGCCTAATTTATTACATAAATTTGCAAAGTACATATCTTAAAAAAATTTCAAAAATGGGCCTGGCGTGCATGGGCACGGACCGGACTCCTCAAAACTGGATTTGAGCCAAAAATTTAAAAATGGACCGGAACATTGAATCGGGCTGGGTCGGGTCAGTAATCTAGAACCGGGTCAAAAAATGGGTCTGGGCCGAAATTTTGGGTTTGGGATAAAATGGGCTGGGTCGGCCCAAGTGGACTGGCCCGCGCGCTAGGGCACAGCCCACAGCGCGTCCAGCCGCCCAACCTACTCCGCCGTCCCACGTTTCGCCTTGCCGAGTCTGGTCAAGAAGCATCGAGCAGCCTGGCCGAGAGATGTTGCCGAGTCTTTTGCGTGCAGTGCCGAGTCTCACCGACAAACTCAATGCGCGACTCACGCTACTGTCTCCCGCAAAGCTACCGAGAGGCGTCGGCGTCGGCGACGAGTACCGAGTGTGTGTATAGGTCTACGTGTAGAATGCGTGCCCCATCGCGTATGTCCGCCCTACCTCGCCCGAGCACCCGTACATTGCTGAGCCCGCCGAGCGCTACGGACGTTTGCACGCAATATGCCGAGACGTGCCGAGGCATCCGCACGACGACTGCGCTCCGCACGCCTGGCTGTCGAGACATCCGACTGCACGCTGCCTGGCCGAGACGGTCAAGGGCTATCGAGGCTTTTCGTTGCGCTGTGTGACGGGACTCCATCGTCTCGTTCTTCGTGCTCTTCGTCTTTATTTCTCTTTTACAGATTAGATTTACAAAAAAAATCCTAATCTAACCACGGATTTTCTCGTGGTGGAAAATGAAATCCGACAAAAAATAAAAAACGAGCCACGATGAACGACAGATCCATAGTTAATTAATTACACACATAATAATCAAACATGAATTAATCCATGATAAACCTCATTTTTGCCTTTTTATAAGGTTGTTTCCGTTCATTTTATAATAGATAAGTGGTCATATGAGCCTTCATTTTATATGTTTATGTTTACCTTGAAAGATATTATGTTGTGTGTATTTCGTGTCGTTTTTGCACAGGTTTGGATGTCAACAAGGCGAACCACGAGAAAGAGGGTTTTCTTCCCGTGAGATCTCGCGACTTTACGTCGCGATAAAGTCTCGCGAGCTAAACTTGCGAGAAAAGACCTTGGGAAGAGAGAACAGAACACATTCTTAGTTTTTAAGCATTCTTTTCCTTTCAGTTGGTATTTTATTTCAGGAGTTCAGAATATTTGCAGAATTAAGTTGCTATATTATTTCGACGTGGATTTCTACGGTTTTATTTATTCAATTCAATTAATGTTATCTTTATTAAATTCTTGTTTTGGTATTTTAATTATGAGTAGCTAAATCTTGTATTGATCCTAGGGTTTGTATGTCTGACTAGATTCCTGTGATTTATCTGTTGATACTGTTTTGCCTTCCCATTCATGATTTATGAATCTTAGCTTTAATTCTCATGTGAAGGTACCTGATCAATATTGATGAATGCTAGTTATGTGGTTGATGTCCTGGCAGAATTAATTGCATAGTCTATCTCTTGAATACCTAATATAGACCTTACCTTGAAACCTGCCGGAGATAGGTGAACTGTAGGAGGTTATTCTTTGTGGGCTTTTGGTAATTAGGTTACTTCTCTTGAGACCTGACGGAGATAGAGTTTAGGCTAACCTACTACTATAGGCTGTCCTGGCGGAAGACTGTAGTTACATTAGTGATCCTTCATATGAATGTGGATTAAATTGATAAACAGGTTAATAGATTAATTGTGTGAATCTGGTTAGGTTAAATACATCCATAGGGTTAGTCTTTAATTCTTGAATTTATTCTTATTTAATTTGAGTCTAGTTTAATCACCACCTTTCTTAATATTGTTGCCTGAATAATAATAAAGATTCTGTATGTATTACTCGCTGTGTTTTTGAGTATCAGTCCGTGTTGATCAGCTTAAAGGTGCTAGTGTGTTCTCGAAGATTGACTTGAGACCGGGTTACCACCAACTCAAAATCAAAGAGAGCGACATTCCGAAAACAACTTTTAGAACAAGATATGGTAATTTTGAATTCACTGTCGTACCTTTTGGACTCTCAAATGGCCAGGAGTCTTCATGGACTTAATGAACCGAGAAAAAGAATCGAGATGATTTTTTTTCAAAAGGAATGAAAGATATGAAAGATGAATGATATGAAATGGAAGTTATGAATAATGTTGAGAATGAAAGTTATGCAAAGTGATCAAGTTAGAAATGAATGCTTATGATTGATAATGGGTAAAGTGTGCCAAGAGTGAAATGTTGAATTTGCAAAATTCAAGCAATACATGCATTCAATAAGTATGTTATGAAATTTAACAAAATTTTTAAGTTTTCATAACCAAATTCGTTCAAATTTCAAGATTTTGTGTAATGAATGAATATGCTTGAAATGAACGTGAATGGCCAAAGTTGGAATGATGAATTCTTCGAAATTCAAAGAAATGTGCATGTATAAATGAACTATGTTTTCATTATTTGAAACTTTAGTTTCAAATCTCAATATTTATTATGACAAATGATATGTCCTCTCAAGAAGAACATAGATGATATAAGAAGCATGATCACGTATTGCAAAAGAACATAGAAGTACGAACTTCCTTCCTTTACGAGAACAAAAGAACGACATGAAAAACGAAAGGAAAGTTAGATTTGACCTCGACTTCCACCTCGGCATGTGCGACTTCGACCTCGGCATGTGCGACCTCGACTTCGACCTCGGCATGTGCGACTTCGACTTCCACCTCGGCATGTGTGACTTCGACTTCCACCTCGGCATGTGCGACTTCGACCTCGGCATGTGCGACTTTGACTTCCACCTCGGCATGTGCGACCTCAACTTCGATCTCGGCATGTGCGACCTCGACTTTGACCTCGGTATGTGCAACCTCGACTTCGACCTTGGCATGTGCGACCTCGACTTCAATCTCGGCATATGCGATCTCGACTTCCACTTCGGCATGTGCGACTGTCGACTTTGACTTTGGAAATTTATAACATCGATTTTAGCATCGTCGACCTTGGTAGCCTTTACTACCTCGGCATCGGCAACGGCATGCACGACTTGGTGTCGGCATCGCCAGCGATCTCGCGCGAGCGTGAATGTTTCTGACCGCAAAGGTGATTTTGTCTTGATCCGTTCTCTTCGTTTTGACTCCGATTCACGTACGGTTTTCGACTACGTGTCCCTAATGCACTGTACTTTATTTCTTATGAAGGACCAAATCCCTGATTCCTACTCCATAATTTACGAGAATCAGTTGAAGTTAGTTCTATGATTTGTATAGAGTAAGAACGTTATAGTATGATAAGAATTTTAGAATGTTACTAAGAAAGTAAGATTTCCAATAAAACAAGTAGAGCCATGACGTACATGAGAACCTTTGTTGATGACATATTACGAGTATATGAGGTTTCAAATTATATTCATTACCCAATTTATGTCATTGAGTTTAACTCTATGACCTAGTTCCAATTGAGAAATCATTTGAATTTCTCACTTTTTCTGAAGAAAATTTACAACCTGAAATCTTTTAAAGTGTCCGTTGAAACCAAGTCTTGTGTGACTGAGAAAATAATTGTGATGGGTCTAGTCAGCCCATATGACCAAAGAAATCTCAGTAGTCGTCATTCGGTCTTCGGACCCTAGATCCCAATTATTCAGTCCAAAGAGCATATCGATTCAATCATTAAAAAGATGTTATTTTTATTTGTGAGACAGTACCTCTTGTAAGTAGTTGTGATAATTTCTCCTCGATTCTTGAAACCATCAAGTATGATGAATGTTGACTTACCTTGTCACCTAAGTGCGAATTAGTAAAGCGATAAACATCAGGCATGAAATAGGTTGACTTATTTTAGTCACCAAAAGTTTCGAGATCGATAAAGAGATAGACATCGAAATTATGATGTAAAGAAAAACTCGTTGAGGCGAGATATTTTCCTATGATACACATGGATGTGATGACCATGATGGGCTTTTCAAAGATTGATAACGGTGAAGTTATACCTTCATATATCATTATGATAATAAAGTTATGAATAAGATACTCTTTAGCATTGAATGCAAGAGTAAAAGTAAAGAAAAGTATATGATATACGTGGGATATGAATTTCCCTTATTATGTCATAACGAGAGAGATTACAACTTATCTTTAAGATAGTTGTTTGTCCCTAAAACCTCGTTAGTAGGTTGGACATGTTTAAAAGAATGAAGATGCATGCAAGATATTCTTTTCAAATAATATATATAAAGAAATGATAGCATCTCAGAAAATAGATCTCTCGCTTTATACCTCAATCAATGAGATTATGCTTGAGCATAATCGATTCCAAGTAATTGAAACTTGGTTAAATAAACGATAATGAGATTGAGGAATCATAATCCTTGAGATTGTGTGAACAACTAGGATAGCCCTAGTACGTAAATCAAGTATGGAGAAAATATCTCCAAAGCTAGGACATGGTAATGAGATGCTTGGAATATAAGTTATGATGTACGAATGTACTACCTTACCAAGCCATATGACAATAATGACGGTTCTAATCCTGAATGTGAGAACCGAAGTATAACGAAAGTCATATTACTTTCAGATACCATGTTCAAGAAAAAGAGACAAAAGTCAGGCATAGCTGAAGAAACTATGAGCTATACAATGGTAAGATAGCCCACGACATAATATAAGCTTCAGAGAAATATGACTTCGATAAATAAAGATTTCTCTTGAAAAGAGTTTAAAGTAAGGATATATGAGAAATATATTCCTAAGATCAATAAAGTGAAAAAGGGAATTGAATCATTCATACTGAATTAGAAATGAATGATAGTGATAGAGACATGACGATCTCTACGATAATAGTAAATTATCGAAATATCAATATCAAAGGATAGGTTGATGTAGACCTAACCACGAATGCTATTGGTAAAAGCATAACGGTACTGATACCCGAGAAGTATAGGGTGAATGAGGCAACAGAAGGCCATAGCAAGGGAACATAATGTCCCAATGGAAAGGATAATGACATGTGAAATAGATGTTTACTTGAATAGACGGGAACATCGTAGACCAAAGCCTATACTTCACCCCGAAAACTGAACGAACAAAACCAAGAAGGCCTGATAGGTAAGAGAAAGATTTCTCAGCATACCTATAATATTTTCTTTACCTATAATATTTTGTTCGATATGGGTGCTTCATGTTCTAACATCGCACAAGTATGTGCAGAAACGATAGAACCTAATTCGGGATACACGAATCAAGAAATGAAAATTTCTTCACCTATATGAGAATTATGGCCGTTGCAGGTGTTGTAAAGGTTTAGAATTGAACCTAGGATCGCCTAAGGTTCTATCTAATGATTTGGATCATTATATCTATATGGAACGTAGATATAATTCTAGAAACAAGAAGTTTCGGAAATGGATGCCATTCACGCGATCAGTGACCTGGGCCTAGTCTCGTCGTTAGAGATTTTATGCGACAGGGTATTAGTACCCACTATTTTGCTTATGCGAATAAATTTAGAACGATTTACGACTGAAGGTGTAAAACGTAAAATGAGTGATAAGATAAGTGTCATGAGTCGTGTCGTAAGTTGTCTACAAGTTATATATGTCTTAAAGTGTTTAGTCCTTTAGGAAATCCTTCTCGTTTAAAATTTCATCTATTTCTTTGATTTAAGTCTGACTTATCTAGAAATATCTGTTTACAGATGGTAGGAAAATGGGGTATTACGGTAAGAAGATAACCACAAGGCCTACAAGCTTAGAACTCACACAGGCGTATCGGCTCATTTATTATAAACTGGGCATGGATTTAGGACAGTTTCTTGAGGAATTTCTGCACCTTTGGAATGATGCTCGTAACTATGGAGTTACGGATGAGGATGGTATCCAAAGGCTTATTCGTCGGTTACCAACAGACTGGCAAAAGTTTGCAAAAGAAGTATCAAGAGAATATCTTCACATGTAGAAAATTCCAAGACTTGGCGACTTACCAGATTTGTCAACCGCTCAAGCATACATATTATGCGTATGAACGGCACCGATGAGCACTTGTCCTGGTCCCCGGCAAGTTTCACGGCATTATATAAAGGAATGGTTGTACCATGATGTTCCAAATGTCGCCCCACGTCCTGTGCCGTCAATTATACCTGAAAGGGGTGAGAATGGCCAAAGGACAGGATCTTACCGCCCTCGCGGATTAGGAGAATTACCGCTACCAACTCAACCATACTTTCTGATAAAAGCAACACAAATTTCTGGTACTGAAGAAGAAACGGGGAGCAGCTTGACCCTGGCTCTCTGAGGGAGAATGATCATCGGAAGTATGAAGCAAAACGCATTGGAGAAAGGCAAGTTTCCAGGAGAATGCGATTCGGCGAAGGTCACTCAGAGACATAGAATCCTATGATAACATGAGACTTATATGTAGATAATGGTTTATGATGAAAATGGTGTGGTTAGAATACGTAAAATAAACGTAGTTGGAAAATTTTGTGAATATGTTGAAAAGGTGTCAAAATTTTGGATGTAAAAAGGATTAGACGCCTTGTAATCAGTCGGCTCGATAGACCGACCCTCATAATTAATGTATGAAAAGTCCTCATTGAGGCATTTTGATGTAATATTATATGGTCTTTATAGAATAGTATCCAAGATACGACAACGAATTGTTCCAAATAAGATATGGCGACTATGAGATGATAGTTATGCCATTCGGACTAACCAATTGTAACAGCCCACTAACCCTAATGACAGATTAGCAAGGACTGTTACTTGGAGCAGTGATTAAAAGACATAAGAGATCAATAATCATATACTGATGAGACATAATTTAAACAGACTTTGGATTATCAAACCATAGAGATAAGCACACATAATTTACATATGCATCTAGACCAACAGATCTTTAACAAAAGAGGTTCAACTGATCTGAAGGTATTCAACTGACAAACTCAAAACATAACAATGTGTTCTTTTGCAGCGGAAAACATGTGAATACACATATGACGATGTGTATTCAAGGTACTAACAAATCAACATCAAAAAGGAGTCCGACTGCTCAACACATCCCCATCCCATCTTCAGCTCAACCTGCACATTTAAAAACAAACATGCAGGGCTGAGTACAAGAATGCACTCAGTGGACACATGCCAAAACAATTTATAACTTTAAATTACATTGCCCATCAAGTAAGACACAGGGTTTTAGTTAAAAGGCGCAGGCTTACTAAAACAGCCATCGTCATCGCAATCATTTGTGCGGCGGACATATTTCCTTTATATGTATGATCCATATCCTTTACTTACATCACAAGAACATTAATACCGTCGTGAGAAGTAGGCCTCCTTCTACGCTGGTTGTGATCGACCGAGAATTGTCCTTTCAAAGACACAAATCGCCCTTAAGTGTACACGTTAACCCTAGCCAGGTATAATGCTTCCGGCATAGGATCCGATATCGATTTCATTCATAAGTTGGTAGCGAACCAACACATTCATCACATTCATGGATAGGATACATACATAAAAACATAAACATTTGGGCAGGTAATTAAATAAAACATTTCATAATCATTTCTTGACAGAAAGCATCGAAAATAAATCATTTGAAAAGCATTTCATTTTCAAAGAGTAGTAAAGCCCACGATATGTATGCTTCCTAAATAGTCTCTCTTAACGTCGTGATCGATTCACGCCCACCTTTACGTGAAATCAATTTAGAGCGTCGGTCGCGTTTATCGAGAAAGTCAAAGTCGATAAACTTTGATAACCTTCTAAAATAATATTTTACCCTTTCCTACTCAGCAACACGTGCTTTCACGTTCTGAAGATAACTTATAACTTTTCGTATTTCATAAAGACATAGTACGACCTTTGACTCATATTGACCATTTAGGTCGGCGTCGATATTATACTTAACGTTTCATAAGATTTCGATTAAGAAATCGTCTCTTATTCGAGTGATACTTATATATCTCTAATACGCTTTATACGCATTAGCGTATTTCTCAACGTATCAACAAATCTATTAGACGTATAATCGATATTGGTCGATACTAACGTATTTCATACGTATTGACTAAAGTCGACAATTTTGACTTTTAATAACATATAGTTTTCGAAATTAACACATATGTTCTATAAATCGATTTTCAATCGATTTTAAATCACAATATCATACGTCTTAATTCTTCACGCAAATCAATAACTACTATTGATTTTTTTTTTAATTATGACTTAACTTATATAATATACTTTATTATTTCATTTATGCGACATAATATAATCTTTTGACACAAACATATTATTTCTCATTTTCAAATATCACGTAAATTCACAACATGTCTAAATTATATTTTTAGAACATAAATTGTGATTATACATAATAATATAATTTTGAAACATTTAAACCTTATATTATAAGGTTTCGGTTATTATGATTTATTTCACATAATCTTTCCAAAAATTCTTATAAATTCACATAGTGTACTATTTTAACATGGGATCAATAATATGTAATAATATTGATCATATAAAATTTGTACATCACTTAATTTATTAAAACAGTTTTCGGTAATTTCTAATATATATACTAAATATTTTTCAAAAATTCCAATTAAATCACAATACACATAATCAATATCATATATCATTATCATAACATAATTTCCAACAATTACCAATCATACATCAATATACACTTAGGGCATGATTTTCGAAAATTAGTACATAGGTAATTTAATTTTCTAAAATTCTAATAAATTAGTATAACATCATATTATGAATCTATATCACTTTATATGCTATAATATCTTTTAAAAATCAAATATACATCAACTTATTATTTATTTAATATTTTCGATAATTTTGAAATATTAAGCATATAATTTCCAAAAATTCTACATAAATTCATATAGGCATTTTAAATACCCTAGATCATTATTTCATGCTCAAATCAACATTTAAAATCATTCACAACAACATATATAAACCATATATTTTCGCTATTCCCCTTTATTTTTCAAACATGCATAATTTTGTTCCAAATTCAATATAAAAGCTCTAATACATCATATAAATATGTTTAATGAACAACTAAACATCATAACATATTCTTCACTATTTTCGAAAATAAGAACACATGAACATAGCATAAAATTTCATGGATAGATTTCAAAAATTTAAACATGTAGAGAAAGCTTACGAAATTCCTAACCTTTTAATCGGTTTCGATTCTCGACGATTATCGTTTTTCACTCAAGATCTAAGAAAGAAAAATTTGGAAACCCTCTCCTTTTTCTTAAGAAGCTCTCGGCTCTCTCTCACTATTTGGGGAAGCAAATGAGATAAATAATGTGATCTTATCTCTTTATAAAGATAAGCTTCCAACTTGCACCATAAGCTAAACAAGTTGCAATTAATTTCATGTTTGCCACAAAATTTTCGATCCTTATGGATCCAAATAGATAAGAATTAATTTAATTATTTAATACATGTGATATCACACCTTATCATATAATTATTACACTTGACAACTCATAGAAACAAGTTGCATATAAAATCCTATGATTTTATGTGGATTTTCGGTCACTATGAAATAATATGTCACACTTGTTTAATTAAATAATTCACTTCATTTCATGACATAACATATCATATTATATCATATAATAATTAATTATATGATTAATTTCATTATCAATCATCATTATCATAAAATAATGGAAATTAAATCTTTTGAACACATATATGCACATTTCGGCCATTTCAATAACATAGGTTATAAATTCTATTTTTTTCATGCTTCAATACATCATCTTACCTTATAATTAATTTATATTATATTAATTCTCATAATTATCAAAGAATTATGAAAATTATAATTTAATGTACATATATACTGTAATATCCCGAAGAATTAAATGCCTAATTACGATATTTAAATTAAGTAAATTGTGGTTTCACCAAATAATTGAATTAGTAATTTATCGAATAATGATTTCGATTAATTATGAGATAATGAATTCCTATTTTATATTCACTAAGAATTGTGAATTAAGGAATAGAACCTTATGAAGTGTTTCGGCAGTATAATTTTAACGTCGATTGAGTATCGATAGTTAAAATTTCGTGAAATTTTCTAAGCAACGAAGCTTAGAATTAAATTCCATATTAATGGAATAATTTAATAAAGTAACTACGACTTTATTACGACCATTTTGAGATGAGTCGATAGTTAACGTTTTGAGACGTTTCAAACGTTAACGTTTAGAGATGAATAGAAAAATGAGTTTAATGATCAATGAATTATAGTATTTGAATTCCTATGATTATTATATGCAATTAGAGTATTATTTAGCATTAAAACAATGCTAGAATTTTAAGGATTAATTATAGAACAATGCACTAATTTTCGAAAACCCTAATTCGAAAATTAGGGTTTTCTTGCATGATAAGATACCAATACTTTTTCCTATGATATAATTTATCATCTAAGATATATAATATGATATATATATATATATCTAATAATGGCATGAAAATCAAATTTTGGCCTTTTAAAATTAAAAGTGCCGTGACCTTATACATGTGTAGCATTGTTTACGTAAATTGTGTGTTTGTTTGCAATGTTATGTGATTTAATCATGCAAGTGGTAGCTAATGTACACAATAACCAAGTAATGAACAAGTTGGAGCAAAATAGTGAGAGAGAGCCGATTTCTTTGACTTCTATAACTCTTGGATGATGTATTATATATATATGGGATAGAGTGTAGGATATATGCATGTATTTAGACAAAATGAATTAATATGCTTCTCTTTGAACAAGAGGTAGCCGACGGCTCCACCCTCCAATTCAAGGAATTGAATTGTTCAAGAAATAGTTGTTAAGAGTATACTAACTTCCATGACATATACATGGTGAGTCATAGGAGAGCTTGTGAAATTTTGTGTCTTCGCAAGGGAGGTCGACTTTTGCTCCCAAAGGCAAAGTATTGATTTTGTTTTAATCAAAAACTTTATGCAAGAAGTAACTATGATGATGTATTTAATTGATGAGTCATAAAGTGATATTAGAAAGGTTTCAATTGCTTTGTGCTTGTGAGTATGATCGAGAGAGAGAGTGAGAGAAGTGAGGTGTTTACTTGAATTACTTAAGTATATCATACTTAATAAATCAAAACACATTCCTCTCTCTCATTCCAGTGAAGGAACCGTGAGCTTTCTTGGAAAAACCTAGAGTTCTTCACCTCTTTCAATTAGCCAAAGCTTGATACTTAATCATCCTACATTAAATCCAAACCGTTAAAGGTTAGAAATCGAACGAGCTTGATTATACATTAAGTTGTAAATTTTCGATGGTTCGATTTAATTTTTCAAGCATGGTTTTAATTATGAAATTATGCTAAGCAATGATAGTTGTTCATGAATAATGTGTATAAGGATGATCTATAAGCATATAGCATGTTTAGAATTAAATTTAACATGCTATGAATTTATATCATGTGTATCGAATTTTTCATGAATGATTTAAGGATGGATTGATGATATAGGAGCTTGTAGTAATTTATTGGAGATTTAAAAATTCCTAAGCTATAGTTTCAATATTACCAAAATATTGAGAAAATGCTAAGTTAGTGAACAATTTTTATTTGAGAAATGTAATAGCATATTGATGATCTAGGACATTGATTATGATTATATTAATTAACTAGAATTTTTGAAGATGAAATGCTCATTTTATTCTAGAGAAACCGTGAGCTTCATGATGAATTTTAAGCATGATTATGTTGTTTTTAGTTAATGTTATGATGAAATGTTAATATACTATAGAGTATAAGTATAGTGTAATTTAATTGGAAATTTACAGAATGTTTGGTATAAAGATTGGAAGGAACCGTGACCTTTGAACAATAATACCTTAGTATAGAAATTTCATATGATGGACTATAGGTTATAAGTATGCTATAAATTAATGTTGGAACCTTGTATAATTTTATTAAAATTTTAGAAAATTGTTTGGCTAATTTTTGAAAATAGTCGAGACCTATAGGTATAGAATAAGTGATGCTCAAATTTTTCTATAGTTAATATTAATACATATTAGTGATACTATGATAAAATAGTACACTATATGAATTTAGAAGAATTTTTGGAAGAAGAATGAAAATATAAGCTTAAAACCGTAAGCTTATATATATATTAAGGATTTTTAAATCCTTAATTGTAATATTCCAAAGAAACGAATATCGATTACGGTTTTCTAAACCCGTAATTGTGGTTTTTGCCAGTATATTATCTTTTTACGACATCGAATCTTGTGATTTCGATACGATATCGTTATGACGATTCCTTTCATAATTCACTAAGGATCGTGAATTAAAGGATTGAATTATTACGAAATGATTCGTCCATATATTTTAACGTCAAACGTAGACGAACGCCGACTTTTCATGAAATTTACGGCAAAGAAGCTTGGAATTAATTTCCATCTTACTTCCTATATTAAAAGGAATATATTTAATTAGTAAGTGTGAACTTCTGCGACCATTTTGAGATGAGTCGATTTTGAACGCGTTTGAGACGTTTTGAGCGTCCAACGTCTGAGACGCGTTTTGTAAAATGAGTTTAATGCTCGGAAATTATAATAATTAATTTCCTATTAATATTTTATATAATTTCAGTATTATTAATTATTAAAATCGAATTTTCAGCTAATAGAATTCGATGATTTAATATTGAAAGTTTCAAAACCCTAAGTTTATAAACTTTGGTTTTCACATGAAATGACACTATTAAATTATCATATGGTATCTAAACTTCACAATATGATATATATGAGTGTTATTAAGCTATGAAATCAGTTTTAGACTATTAAAATCGAAACAGATTTCTATAAATTTCAAACTTAGCTTTCAAATTGTGGTTTCTTATGCATTGATTAATGCTATAATTTTATCCTATGATATTATTTAATATCTAAATCATATATTATGATATATATGTATAATTGGGACGAAAATGGCATGTGTATCAATAATAGGTGTAAATTGTATTTTATTCCTATTATTTCTATTTTATTATCGGTATTTTCGAAAATGAGTATAGGTTGTGATTTAATTATTTTTATGACATGTATTATATATCTATGACCTATACTATGATTAATACATAGTATTAATGTATAACAAAAATAAAATCAGCCCTAAACCCCCCCTACATGCGCCGATTCTACCCTTCCCCATGCACAATGATGTACACCTTTTTTCTACCCAATACATGGACACCCTTTTGAACCTAGCTCAATGATAACTACACTCATCATTTCCGCATTTATCCTATTGGTGAAGTGTGTGAGGTGTGACCGAGTGAGAGAGAGAGAGATATACATGGGGAAACCACACCTTCATTCATTCATTCTACTTCTCCCACATTTTTGAACACACCAAAAACACTCCACCCTCTCTCTAAAATCTGGAACAGCCGAACACCCTCTCCATTCCAGAAAATTTCGAGAGCTTCTCCTCTCTTTTCTTCCCTTCTTCTTTTCATTCCTTCTCCTCCATCCACCCAAGGTTGGATACCCTAGCATTATTTCTTGAATCAATACCATATCCAAAGGTAAAACATGGACCAAGCTTCGACTTTCTTCCCTTTTATTCTGAAATTTTCGAACTGTTTTATATATATATGTGTTGTTGTGTTCGAATAATATATATATAGTTATGCATGTTTTAAATGTTCTTGAGCATGAGAATGTTGTTCTTGATGATTTATTTGAGAAATATATGAAATGTATGCTTAGATAATCATATGTTGTTGTATATTTAATCTTTGAAATGGATCTAGCATACTTATATTACTTTCGAACCATATAGTATTTTTAAAATAAATTTTCAAGATATTAAAAATGCATTGTGATGACCGATTATTTCTTGGACATTTTGATGATGAAATATTGATGTATGTTATGATTTAAACCTATGGTATGTTAATTAAAATTTTTGGAAAACCCTAGCTATTTATTTTAAAAATACCGTGAGCTTATTGAATAAAATACCTTGGTGTATAATTTTTGTTTTAATCATATAATGACATATTAATGCTTTAATGTATTGATTATATGTTATATGATTTAATTAAATTTTGAAAACCATATGCTTAATTTTAATTAGGGGAGAGCATATTGAAATATATGTTAATGTATGATTTTATTTTTGAACATGTGATGGTGTTTTAATGCTTTAGTATATTAGTTATACATTGTGTAAATTAATTAGAATTTTTGGAAATCATTTACTAATTTAAATCAAACAAACCGTGAGCTTGTTGCTCTTGAAGGTGATGATTTAATTAGTTTTGATCAATATTATGATGTTATATTAATATACTATAGTGTATAAACATAGTATATAATTGTTGGAATTTTTGAAAACCAAATACTAATTAAAGTCGAAAAAGCCGAGAGCTTGCAAAGCTCATATGGTGACGATTTAAATTATTTTGGTTGATGTTATAATGTTACAATGTTATAATATAATGTTTATTGATGTTGGAATTTATTTAGAATTTTTAGAAATTGTTTGCTATTTATTTGGTAATTATCCTATTAATACCGTGAATATATATATGTATATATATAAATAAATAGAAAACAGTGTTATATGAATTTCATAAATTCATATTCTGGACCATAGTGTATAATAATACACTATATTAATTTAGAAAAATTTTCAAAAGTCATTTGGTATTTTTAAACTAATTATCGAAATTATCGATAATATAAAAGGATTTTAAAATCCTTTTTAAAACAGTTTATTAATGAAAATTTACTAAAATGATATTCTGGACAGTTTTTAAATTTTACAAAATTTTATAAACATAGATTGCTATGTTTGAGACGAACGTTCATTTTATAACGTTTTAAAATACCAAAATACGTTTTTATTTATGAAAAGGATTATTAAAAATACGAAAATAATTATAAGTCCTTGATTTACAAGATAAATCGAGCAATAGGACTTTACGTTTTCAAATCGATCGAATTCGATTTATAAAACAAAATTTGTAAGGAATTACCTTTCAAGAGTCAAAATCGTTGACTTTGTTGATCAATGTTGACTTCGTTGACTTTTCAAGTCAAACGTACGACTATACGTTTATAAGTACGTCAGTACGCGTAAGATATACTAATTGAGTATGATACCCATTAGTAAGAAAGGATTTCATAAATGAAATCCATATATCGAAAAACGCTTTATCGTTGAAAGCTGCCTCAAGAACGAGAACAAGTCGATCGATACGTGTTAGAGGCGTATTGAATTCACTAAGGAATTCGGTCTACATCGATATGAAATATCAAGTTTATCTTAGTTTTCAAAGTCTCGAAAGACTTGACCGACGCACTAAAACCTCGCTTTTTCAGTAAAGGTGTGGGCAAACGCAATGACGGGATTTTGACGAACGAGCGAACTGGACTTTACAACGAACCATAGTCCGGTGGGCTTCCTTTCTTATCTCAAAATGGGCTTTATCTTCAAAATATGACTTTCTTGTCATACCAAATGAATTTATTCTGACACTTATACTACTGTTGCTTATCAAATGTTTCTTGCATTACACCGCCAAAATATTTCGTTTTGTGTATGGATCCTATCTGTTATGCCGGGTAGGGCTGTGGAATGGTTGGAACTATTATATCAATTGTTGTGGTAGCACCCAACCTTTTAATGTCGGGTCCCGTGTCTTGGGATGACAAATGCACAGCTAGGATTGGCGTGAAGGTTGGAACTACTGTTGTGTTAACATATGCTTGCGAGAGTGACCGTGTGTCTTTGCACGGATTACTGGCGGTCGGCGTCGTCAGATGGGAGGCCTCACTCGACGCGTTTATTTAATTATTTATTATTATGTATTGTGACTATGAGATACGGACCATACACACCAAGAAAATGCTCGGCGAGCTATGTTTACTGAACCGAATGATTTGGTAAGCACAAGGCATTTTAACTAAAACCACTGTGACTTACTCGATATTGGCGGAATCCAAACTTATCAAATGTTTTCGGCATGAGTCCACTAAGTGCAATTTCTTGTACTTAGCCCCGCATGTTTGTTTTAAATGCGCGGTTGAGCTCGATGGTGATGATGGGGAAAGTGTTGAGGAGTCGAAAGTCCTCGACCGATTTACTTGAATTTGTGGTTTATACCTTGAATGCATATCGTCATATATGTATTCACACACTTTCATTGCTACACTCGAACTCCTTATTTACGCTTTATGTTTTAAACTATTGAGGCCCATCGGATCGTGCCAAGTTTTGGGGTCCGATGGCTCAACCCTTTTCAAAACAATATAACATCATCTCATATTCAGTTCAAGCATGTGTTAGCTTATTGTTACGCTTCTCTACTTTATTCATGTAACCCCTAAAGTACTACTCCTAGTGCTAGTCGCCCTCCAGTCCGGGTTGGTCCGGAATGGGGTCGTGACAGAAGTGGTATCAGAGCGCTTTGCTCTTTGAAAACCCAAATTCTTTTATTCTAAGTCTAGATCGAGTCACTGGACTTCTAGAAACCTACTGACTCCTCTCAACACTCCATCACATCGAGCTCAACCGGGAAAGAGGTAACTGCATTCCTTTCTCAAACTCATGAAATGGAAATTTTTACATGATTGAACAATTGAATAGACTTTTGAAGGATTTGATTATTATGAAAATTTTTATGATGAAAATGAAAGTTGAGCAAGAAAATTTTTACCAAAATACTTTTAGTTGGACTAATGAAATACTCGAGTATCGATATGAAAGTACATGGTGGTACTAGTTGAATGATCAACATGGGATGAATGAATCCATTTTTGATATGCATATAAGTTGATTATGATTGTTATGTTGAAATCATATTTCCAAAAATTTTCAAATTGAAACATCTTTCCAACTTTCAAAAATTTATTTACAATGAACGATATGTTATCATAAGACGAACTTAGACTCTAAGGAGCATGTTCACGTATCATGAAAGAACATAGAAGTACGAACTTCTTTTCCCTTACGAGAACAAAAGAACGATAGGAAGAATGGAAGTAACGATACCCTTGGGCACGAACGACGGAAGACGAGCGAGAAGGATGGACAAGGACAACCTCAACCTTGAAGATGAACGACGTCGGCACTCCATCATTACTTCTACACGAGTGAGCATCACGACATGGACGTCACTACGGCTTCAGGATGTTCAGCCTCGGCTTGAGAACCCGAAGATGATAGACGTATTACGTCGACATACGTCTCGTTTTGCAGTTTGGCACGGTCGCGCAAATTTCCTGCACTGCGCAGTAGATTTGTTTTAGCTAGATCTCTCTCGTTAGGACTCTGATTTACGCATGGTTTTCACCTGCGTACTCCTAACGCACTGATCTTCATTTGTTATGAAGAACAGAATCCTTAATTCTGCCTCCAGAATACGATAGAGTCCGTTGAACTCTAGTTCGAGTGTTTGGTATAGAATAAGGACCTCATAGCTCATATTAAGATGTTGTTGGCTTATGTATACGTTTGGGTAAGACTAAGAAGGTAAGTTGTGGTGAGTATTGTGCAGTATGATGTTACCTACCTTATAGACTTGCTTGACCTTATCTAGTTGCTTCACGTTACGTTTAAGATACCTTTGCCTGCTTATTCGATGACGATAGTTGACTTATGTTAGTTTTATTCGTGACAGATGGAGGGAATGAGATATCTCGCGAGGAGGAGGATTGGACCACACCCCACCCCGGAGGAGGAGGTGAGTATATATCGCTCCAGTTGGATGTGCGCTGGGGAAGACTTGGGTGAGTTCTTGGCATATTATCTCCGTCTTTGGAGAGACGCCCGAGCTCACGGCGTGACTGATTATGACGGCATCCAGCGCCTTCTAGCGATACTCCCCTGCACCTGGGATGGATATGCTCGAGAGATATCGGGGGATTACATTTACCGGGCGATGGGCAGCTACGACTTGGTGGGAGATCTGCCCAGGTTCGTGAGTCACCTGACTTACGTATATAGCATTTACGGGGCAGCACCGAGAGGACCCTACCTCCCTCCCCGAGAGTATACCTGGCGGGATGAGTCGCCAGAGTGGCTTTACACAGAGGTTCCGAGGCAGATTGACCCAGTCGTGCCTCCTTTCATTTTGACGAGGAAGACCTGCCGCTTAGAGAGGCGACGCCCCGAGCCTTGGGAGAGCCGGTATTTCCACCCTTACTGCCGGACACCCCTGCACGTCCACCAAGCACCACCTCCACCACCTATGGTCCCACCATACCACCAGTCGAGCATTTTCATGGACGACGGATGAGAGTATCGATGCCTTCCTGGTATGACCGACTCGAGTATGCTACAGTCCGATTCGCCCCGACTACGAGCCTCGGGCGAATGCGACCACCGCTTTTAACCCCATGCGAGATATACCGATGGTGGAAAGCAATGGAGCCGGACCATCCAGGGGACTACCCCGTATGGACATTTCGGACAGGGAAGATGATTCGGAGGAGGAGGAAGACCCTGAGGAAGACACGGAATAGGAAAAGACCTCGTGAAGGCACTAGGCGACGTTTTAATTAGGAATTGTTTTGTTATGTCTAGCGTGTGTGCTAACTTTTCTCTTTTTCTTTTGTTGCACCTTAGTTCTAAAACTCGAATTCTCTTTTTAGGCCGTGTGGGCCGGGATTTATGTTTTCTGTTTACCAGCTTGTTTTGAACATCCCGCCTATGGCAGAAATTTTGGATATATATATACACATGACCTAATAGGGCTTTTCGGCAAGTTATGTTTGTTAAGAATGTTATACTGTTTGGGATCGCTTTATGACAAGACCCGAGCAGTGTGAGTGGATATGAATGTGAAAAGAATAAATGCCTAACGATTACTGCTTTATAGCAAGATGCCTCCGAGAAGGAATCGGAGCAAGAACCCAGAGGTCGAGGTCGGGAAGGCCAAGAGGAAGGGTGGGATCCCAGACAAGAGCCGGAAGACAATCCCCAACCACCACCTCCACCTCAACCCGATCGCAGATCGAAGAACTATTCTTGAGGCAAAACCCTCCTGCTTTTAACGGAAAGGGAGCCGGAGGAAGCCGAACAATGGGTCGGGGCTATTGAACGGATTTTACCTTCTTAAGATGCACGCACAAGAAAGGTCGTGTGTTACTTTCCACTGGTTGGACCACCGACTTCAGTGGGAAGCCGAAAGAAGACTTTCTGTGAGCAGTAATGGAGGAATTCTCGTGGGAGGATTTCAAAGAGAGTGTATGAAAAGTATATCCCAAAAAGTTATAGGGAAAAAGGCGTGAATTTTTCCGCTAAAACAAGAAAAATTATCCGTAATCGACTACGATCGCACTTCTCGCGAGACGTCGAAGATATCTTGTGGGATCTAGTAGACACCGACTTGAAGATGTCGGAAAAGTTCGTAGGTGAGCTAAGAATGGAGATACGCATGTCTCTTGCCACCATGGAGACCTATCTTACAATCAAGCTCTAGACGAGCTTTGATATTGAGGCGACTATGAGCGAGAATAAGACAAGGTCGCCTCGTGCACACAGTAATTCGGATAAGGGAAAAGGAATCAGAGCCCAACCGCGGAAATAACAACCGCGAAACTACGGAGAAGCAAGTCACAAGCGCCGTGGCGGAAACCCGGCGCAGCAGGGACAAAGCTGGAAGAGAGCAGGTTATGCTCCACCAGCAAGGGGACCACATGAACAGTCGAGGACACCTCAATGTCCTCGATGCCATAGACACACAAGGGTGTGTGCACGGCAAATGTGGTAAGCTGTTATAAATGCGGGACAAATGGGCATTACGCCAACAATTGCCCGATGTCACGTTCGGATGGAAGGCCGAACCAACCGGGAAATGCTCAGCCATTGAGGGCTATACACTTGATTTCACCACCGCAGCGGCCCAAATTTCAACCCCAAGCAACTCCAAAGGGCAAACACCCCACCTCAACAACAACAACTCCAAAGAATCAGCAATGGCGGCGCCACAACAACAAATCAATAATAAGAAGGCGAGAACCACCGCCCAACAACAAATAGAGGCGACAACCACAAATACTAACGCCAAGAAGGCGGAACCGCCAGCAACAACCGCCGAATCAGCCAGACCACGCCCGTCACCTCATAAGCTCAGGCGGGGCTTACGCCTGCATAGGAGGCGAACGAATGTAACCAAGGAAACTTGGCGGTATGGGAGTTCTTCTCAACCTCACCGTTATAGTATCTTTGTTCGATCACGGTGCTTCGCGTTCTTTTATTGCAAAATCATGCGAGAAATGCTGGGCCTTAGGTCCGAAAAATCCAAAGGATATGAGAATCTCATCACCTATAGGAGGGATTATGACCGTTACCCACTTTTGCTCGAACCTAGAGTTGACATTAGATCACTTAAGGTTTTGGCTAACGACCTAAACATAATACCCATGGATGATGTAGACATAATCCTCGGAATGGATCGTTAGCTAAGAATCATTCCACGATTCTCTGTAAGGAAAGGAAAATTTCGCTTCACTTTCCGGACAAGAAGCTACGATTTCCATGGGATCAAGATGGGAAGAAGAGTGCCGATAGTGTCGGCACTACAAGCTGGGAGGATGATGAACCGAAAGGATGTCTTGCATTCCTCGCTTATTTGAACGAAGGGATAAACCCAAGCACGGTAGAAGACATCAAGTCGCCCAAGAATTTTCGGACGATTTCGAGAATCTACCGTGACTACCACCGATGAACAACTAGAGTTTACCATCGACTTGGAGCCGTGATCAGCCCCAAAGGTCGAAGGCGCCTATAGGATGGCCCCAAAGGAGCTAGAGGAATCGAAAATCCAAATCCAAGAGCTTTTGGATTTAGGATTTATTAGGCCGTGTTTCACCTGGGGGAGCTGCTTTTTTGTTTGTTAAGAAAAGGATGGTTCTTTGAGGATGTGCATCGATTATAGGGAGCTAAATAAGATGACACTAAAGAACAAATACCCTTTACCCGTAATTGATGACTGTTTGATCAATTGCGAGGAGGTGTATTCTCTAAAATTGATCTTAAGGCAGATACCACCAGCTGAAAATACGGTCTGAGGATGTACCTAAGACTGCATTCCGAACCAGATATGGCCACTATGAGTTCATAGTTATGCCATTCGGATTAACCAATGCACCAGCCGTATTCATGGACCTCATGAACAGAGTATTTCACCCATTTCTGGATAAATTCGTTTTGGTCTTCATAGATGATATCCTTATTTACTCAAAGAATGAAGAGGATCATAAGGAACATCTACGGACGGTTCTGCAAACCTTGAGAAATGAAAGACTCTTTGCTAAGTTTAGCAAATGTGAGTTTTGGCTGAAGGAAGTTATGTTCCTTGGACACATCGTGTCTGCTGAAGGCATAAAAGTAGATCCAGCCAAAGTAGAGGCCGTGCAGGAATGGAAATCACCAAAACGCAGCACGAAATTAGAAGTTTCCTAGGATTAGCTGGCTACTATAGGAGATTCATCGAAGGATTCTCCAAAATTGCAAGGCCAATAACCCAGCTACTCCGGAAAGGAATCAAGTTCGTTTGGACTGATGAGTGCGAGACGAGTTTCCAAATACTCAAAGAAAAATTGACCAGTGCACCAGTTCTAGCAGTCCCAGAAGCGGACAAGGGGTACGTAGTCTATACAGACGCATCTAAGACTGGACTGGGTTGTGTTTTGATGCAAGAAGGAAAGGTGATAGCTTATGCATCCCGACAACTCAGACCCCACGAACTGAACTACCCAACCCACGATTTGGAACTAGCCGCTGTAGTTCATGCACTGAAAATTTGGAGACACCATCTCTACGGTGTGAGATGTGAGATCTTCACAGACCATAAAAGTTTGAAGTATTTCTTCGAACAAAGGGATCTGAATATGAGACAAAGAAGATGGCTTGAACTGGTAAAAGATTACGACTGTGGTATTAATTATCACCCGGGCAAGGCGAATGTAGTAGCTGACGCCTTGAGTCGTAAGAGCCATACCAAGTTAGGATGTCTCTTTGTACAAGAGGAAAAACTCGTTGAAGAGTTTGGCAGGATGAAGATTAAATTGGTGGAACCACCTGAAACAATTGTGAGCCAGATCGCTACACTCACACCAAATCGATCTAAGAAAAGAATTGTCGAGAGACAAAGGATTGAGGAAAAGTTGGAAAAGATCCGAGAAAGACTAAGGTCCGAAGGATTCAAGAATTTCCAAGAGGCACCGGATAACGCCTTATTGTTTGAAGGTAGGATATGCGTTCCTGACGACGCAGAGCTTCAGAATGAAATCATGAGTGAGGCTCACGACACGCCCCTACACCGCCCACCCAGGCAGTACTAAAATGTACCAGGATCTGAAGGAAAAATTTTGGTGGGAAGGCATGAAACGAGACATAGCTTCTTTCAGAGAACTGCCTTGTTTGTCAACAAGTGAAGGCCCTACACCAACGACCCTACGGGAAGTTACAACCGTTGGAAATCCCCGAATGGAAGTGGGACGATATAACGATGGATTTCGTTACGAGCTTACCCAAATCGAGAAGAGGAAACACAGCCATATGGGTAATTGTGGATAGACTTACCAAAAGTGCTCACTTTCTACCTATTCAAAGCACTTATGGATCTGATAAGTTGGCTCAGCTGTACGTTAAGGAAATTGTACGACTACATGGAGTGCCAAAATCTATTACCTCGGATCGAGACTCCAAGTTCACATCCAGATTTTGGATTAGCTTGCAGAGAGAACTGGGTACGAGATTAAATTTCAGTACAGCTTTCCACCCACAAACTGATGGACAATCGGAAAGAACGATCCAAACGCTTGAAGATATGCTTAGAACCGTAGTATTGGATCGAGGTGCAAAATGGGAAGATATTTTACCTCTGATTGAGTTTGCTTACAACAACGACTATCAATGACGATAGGCATGGCCCCATCTGAAGCCTCAGTATGGCAAGAAGTGTAGATCACCGCTTTATTGGGATGAAGTCGGTGAGAGGAAAGTTATAGGGCCTGATGCGGTGAACGAAATGATCGAAATCGTTCGACAAATTAGGATGAGGATAAAAGAGGCTCAGGACAGACAGAAATCTTACGCTGATACGCGTAGATCCGAGCTACAATTTGAGGATGGAGACAAAGTATTTCTTAAGGTCTCTCCATCGAAAGGGATTGTCAGGTTTGGCCTGAAAGGAAAGCTTAGACCCCGTTTTATAGGACCATATGAGATCCTAGAGAGGATAGGTCCAGTTGCTTATAGGTTGGCTCTTCCGCCAACCCTAGGGTATGTGCATAATGTTTTTCACGTCTCGCAATTACGAAAATACGTTCACGACCCAAAGCACGTGATTCTCCAAGACGACGTAATCCTCGAGCCAGACATGAGCTACAAGGAAGAACCAGCAGCCATACTTGACCACAAAGTTCAAAGAACTACGGAGCAAGTCGATTCCGTTAGTCAAAGTCTTTGTGGAGACACCACCAGACGGGGAAGAAGCCACGTGGGAGCTTGAAGAAGCAATGAGAGAAAAATACCCCGATCTATTTTTCTAAAGGTATACAAATTTCGGGACGAAATTTTTCGTAAGGGGGGTGGAATGTAATATTCCAAAGAAACGAATATACGATTACGGTTTTCTAAACCCGTAATTAGGGTTTTGCCGTATATTATCTTTTTACGACATCGAATCTTGTGATTTCGATACGATATCGTTATGACGAATTCCTTTCATAATTCACTAAGGATTGTGAATTAAAGGATTGAATTATTACGAAATGATTCGTCAATATATTTTAACGTCAAACGCGTATCGAACGCCGCCTTTTCATGAAATTTCAGCGGTGGAAGCTTGGAATTAATTTCCATCTTACTTCCTATATTAAAAGGAATATATTTAATTAGTAAGTGTGAACTTATCTGCGACCATTTGAGATGAGTCGATTTTGAACGTTTGAGACGTTTTGACGCCAACGCCTGAGACGCTTTGTAAAATGAGTTTAATGCTCAGGAAATTATAATAATTAATTTCCTATTAATATTTTATATAATTTCAGTATTATTAATTATTAAAAATCGAATTTTCAGCTAATAGAATTCGATGATTTAATATTGAAAGTTTCAAAAACCCTAAGTTTATAAACTTTGGTTTTTCACATGAAATGACACTATTAAATTATCATATGGTATCTAAACTTCACAATATGATATATATGAGTGTTATTAAGCTATGAAATCAGTTTTTAGACTATTAAAAATCGAAAACAGATTTCTATAAATTTCGAAACTTAGCTTTCGAAATTAGGGTTTCTTATGCATTGATTAATGCTATAATTTTATCCTATGATATTATTTAATATCTAAATCATATATTATGATATATATGTGTATAATTGGGACGAAAATGGCATGTGTATCAATAATAGGTGTAAATTGTATTTTATTCCTATTATTTCTATTTTATTATCGGATTTTAAAAATGAGTATAGGTTGTGATTTAATTATTTTTATGACATGTATTATATATCTATGACCTATACTATGATTAATACATAGTATTAATGTATAACAAAAATAAAATCAGCCCTAAACCCCCCCTACATGCGCCGATTCTACCCTTCCCCATGCACAATGATGTACACCTTTTTTCTACCCAATACATGGACACCCTTTTGAACCTAGCTCAATGATAACTACACTCTCATCATTTCCTGCATTTATCCTATTGGTGAAGTGTGTGAGAGTGTGACCGAGTGAGAGAGAGGGAGAGATATACATGGGGAAACCACACCTTCATTCATTCATTCTACTTCTCCCACATTTTGAACACACCAAAACACTCCACCCTCTCTAAAAACTGGAACAAATTAACACCTCTCCATTCCGTAAAATTTCGAGAGCTCTCTCTCTTTTCTTCCTTCTTCTTTTCATTCCTTCTCTCCATCCACCCAAGGTTGGATACCCTAGCATTATTTCTTGAATCAATACCATATCCAAAGGTAAAACATGGACCAAGCTTCGACTTTCTTCCCCCTTTTATTCTGAAATTTTCGAACTGTTTTATATATATATGTGTTGTTGTGTTCGAATAATATATATATAGTTATGCATGTTTTAAATGTTCTTGAGCATGAGAATGTTGTTCTTGATGATTTATTTGAGAAATATATGAAATGTATGCTTAGATAATCATATGTTGTTGTATATTTAATCTTTGAAATGGATCTAGCATACTTATATTACTTTCGAACCATATAGTATTTTTAAAATAAATTTTCAAGATATTAAAAATGCATTGTGATGACCGATTATTTCTTGGACATTTTGATGATGAAATATTGATGTATGTTATGATTTAAACCTATGGTATGTTAATTAAAATTTTTGGAAAACCCTAGCTATTTATTTTAAAAATACCGTGAGCTTATTGAATAAAATACCTTGGTGTATAATTTTTGTTTTAATCATATAATGACATATTAATGCTTTAATGTATTGATTATATGTTATATGATTTAATTAGAATTTTTGAAAACCATATGCTTAATTTTTAATTAGGGCCGAGAGCATATTGGAAATATATGTTAATGTATGATTTTATTTTTGAACATGTGATGGTGTTTTAATGCTTTAGTATATTAGTTATACATTGTGTAAATTAATTAGAATTTTTGGAAATCATTTACTAATTTAAATCAAACAAACCGTGAGCTTGTTGCTCTTGAAGGTGATGATTTAATTAGTTTTGATCAATATTATGATGTTATATTAATATACTATAGTGTATAAACATAGTATATAATTGTTGGAATTTTGAAACCAAATACTAATTAAAGTCGAAAAGCCGAGAGCTTGCAAAGCTCATATGGTGACGATTTAAATTATTTTGGTTGATGTTATAATGTTACAATGTTATAATATAATGTTTATTGATGTTGGAATTTATTTAGAATTTTTAGAAATTGTTTGCTATTTATTTGGTAATTATCCTATTAATACCGTGAATATATATATGTATATATATAAATAAATAGAAAACAGTGTTATATGAATTTCATAAATTCATATTCTGGACCATAGTGTATAATAATACACTATATTAATTTAGAAAAATTTTCAAAAGTCATTTGGTATTTTTAAACTAATTATCGAAATTATCGATAATATAAAAGGATTTTAAAATCCTTTTAAAACAGTTTATTAATGAAAATTTACTAAAATGATATTCTGGACAGTTTTTAAATTTTACAAAATTTTATAAACATAGATTGCTATGTTTGAGACGAACGTTCATTTTATAACGTTTTAAAATACCAAAATACGTTTTTATTTATAAAAAGGATTATTAAAAATACGAAAATAATTATAAGTCCTTGATTTACAAGATAAATCGAGTAATAGGACTTTACGTTTTCAAATCGATCGAATTCGATTTATAAAACAAAATTTGTAAGGAATTACCTTTCAAGAGTCAAAATCGTTGACTTTGTCGATCATGTCGACTTCGTTGACTTTTCAAGTCAAACGCATTTACTATACGCTTATAAGCACGTCAAGATGCGCGTAAGATATACTAATTGAGTATGATACCCATTAGTAAGAAAGGATTTCATAAATGAAATCCATATATCGAAAAACGTACTTATACGTTGAAAGCGTCTCGAAGAACGAGAACAAGTCAATCGTATACGTGTTAGAGACGTATTGAATTCACTAAGGAATTCAGTCTACATCGATATGAAATATCGAAGTTTATCTTAGTTTTGAAAGTCTCGAAAGACTTGACCGACGACTAAAACCTCGCTTTTTCGTAAAGGTGTGACGCAAACGCAATGACGGATTTTGACGAACGAACGAACCTCAGACTTTTACAACGAACCATAGTCGGTGGGCTTCCTTTCTTATCTCAAAATGGGCTTCTATCTTCAAAATATGACTTTACTTGTCATACCAAATGAATTTATTTACACACTTATACTACAACTTTTATCAAATGTTTCTACATTACACCGCCAAAATATTTCGTTTTGTGTATGGATCCTATCTGTTATGCCCGGTAGGGCTGTGGAGATAGTTGGAACTATTATATCAATTGTTGTGGTAGCACCAACCTTTTAATGTCGGGTCCCGTGCCGGATGACAAATGCCAGCTAGGATTGGCGTGAAGGTTGGAACTACTGTTGTGTTAACATATGCTTGCAGAGAGGATTGTGTCTTGCATGCGGGATTACGGCGGTCACGGCGTCGTAGATGGGAGGCCTCCTCTCGACGCTTATTTAATTATTTATTATTATGTATTGTGACTATGAGATACGGACCATACACACCAAGAAAATGCTCGGCGAGCTATGTTTATGAACGAAAATGATTTGGTAAGCCTGAGGCATTTTAACTAAAACCCTGTGACTTACTCGATATTGGCGGCAGTAATCCAAACTTATCAAATGTTTTCGGCATGAGTCCACTAAGTGCAATTTCTTGTACTTAGCCCCGCATGTTTGTTTTAAATGTGCGGTTGAGCTCTGATGGTGATGATGGGGAAAGTGTTGAGAGTCAGGTGTCTCGACCGATTTACTTGAATTTGTGGTTTATACCTTGAATGCATATCGTCATATGTATTCACACACTTTCATTGCTACACTCAACTCCTTATTTACGCTTTATGTTTTAAACTATTGAGGCCCATCGGATCGTGCCAAGTTTTGGGGTCCGATGGCTAACCTTTTCAAAACAATATAACATCATCTCATATTCTCATTCAAGCATGTTAGCTTATTGTTACGCTTCTACTTTATTCATGTAACCCCAAAGTACTACTCACAGTGCTAGTCGCCTCCAGGTCAGGGTTGGTCCTAATGGGGTCGTGACATTAATATCAAGAAAAATAATATATTATATGTCTAGAAATTAATTTAGACATATTAAGAATTTATGAAATTTTATAAACATAGAATACTATGTTTATAATAAACGTTATATTAAATAACGTTAGAAATGAAAAATAATGTTTAAAGAATAAGTAAATTAATATTTAAGAAAATATTAATGAATTTTATCGATTTGCGTGAAAATCGAGAATTAAGACTTTATGAAAGAAATCGATTGAAAATCGATTTATATTAATTTAGATATTAAAATGGAATTATTAAAGAATTTAATAAAGAAAAGTCAAAATGTTGACTTTTGAAATCAACGATGAAATCGTTCGAAAATACGCTAATACGTAAAACGTATTATTTATATAAGGAAATCTCATTAGTGAGAAAAGATTTCATAATTGAAATCCTTGCATCGAAAAGCGTGTAAATCGTTAAACGCTTAACCTAAAAGGTTAAAATAAAATAGTTGAACATATCTCAAGTACGAAATGTTAGTTCAAAATACGATTAAGCGGTATTGAATTCGTTAAGGAATTCAAATTCTATTAGAATAAGTTATCAAAGTTTATTCTAAACTTTGAAAATCTCGAAAACGTGACCAACGATCGCTTTTACGTAAAGGTGTAGAAGGCGTACGACGACTTGACGAAGAAGAATCGAAAATTTGACGATCAAGGAGTCCGGTGGGCTTTACTATACTCTTTAATGATAAAATGTTGAACAAATGATTTTATTTACGATGCTTATATCAAAGAATGATGATAAAATGTTTATGAAATTACCGCCAAAATGTTTATGTTTTATGTATGTATCCTATCCATGAATGAATGAATGTTGTTGGGTCATTCCCAACTTATGAATGAAATCGAATTGGATCGATCCTATGCCTCAAGGTTTATACCGCTAGGGTTAACGTGTACACAAGAAAATAGTGACTGGGGAGCTGTAAGGACAATGCACGGTTGGTCACGGCGGCGTGAGGAGGCCTCTTCACGACGCTAAATTATAAAGATATGATAAAAGGATAAGGATATGGATCATACATGCAAGTAAAATGTTTGTGGCGATGATGTTTATGAATCGATGAAAATGATTTAGTAAGCATAAGGCATTTCAAGTAAAACCCTTATGTCTTACCATGATGTGGCGATGTAATTTAAATACGATAAAATGTTTTGGTATGAGTCCACCGAGTGCATTCTTGTACTCACCGCATGTTTGTTTTAAATGTGCGAGGTTGAGTGCTGATGGTGATGATGGAGGGTGTTGAGAAGTCTGAACGCTTTTTGAATGTTAAGCTAGAAACTTGGGTGCACGTCGTCATACGTGTATTCACATGCCTTCCATTGTGTTTTGAACAATGTCTACTTTTGAATATTATGCTTATGTCTCAATATTATGATTGAAGTCCTTCGATCGTTGGTATTCTTTTGGATCCGCTGCCTAGCCTTTCCCATACATTATGTTATTAATGTATATAATGGTTGAATCGCCTTATTTTACGTGTTATATGTCTTGAATTAGGCTTTCATGAACCCTAATCACTGTTCCTAGTATTAGTCCTCTTTAATCCGTCTTAAGGATTATGGGGCTGTTACATATACATATTTTCGGTACTCTCATATTATAGAGAAGCATTTTATTGGCCTTCTACCATGTTCATGAATCATAATTATTATCATCTTATGTATAGGATAAGGTTTCAACTTTAGGGGACATTATCCATTAAAGGTCAAACTTTCACACTTGAATTTTCAAAGCTTTCACACTTAGGTTTATCTACTCATTTTCGGTCCCCTCACATTAGACATAGGATAAGATCTTATTTTACACTTAGGTACACTAATTAATGTACCATATTCATACACATCACTCATATAATCCTAGCATTAAATTTTGTAGGATTTTCTCTCCAATTTGTCATCATTTTCGGCCATTAAGAGGATAAAATCCTCCCACTTGATCCACTTGGTGTTACACCTCACCTTATCCTTAAAAATATCTTAATAATATAATTATAACATTATATAATCAATTGGATGATCATTTAATTCAATATACTTATTAAACCTAATTTTCGAATTTAAAGGAATAATAATTCACATATTTTATTCTTTTGAAATAAATAGCTAATAAATATCTATATGACATTTTATAAATCTTAGATGATGAATTATATCATAGAAAAATATTTAGAACATTTTTCAAACCATAAACCCTAATTTTCGAAATTAGGGTTTCGAAAATTACCCATTTTGTTCAATTTCTATTTTTAATTCTATAGCATTATTTAAATGGTAAATAATGCTATTATTACTAAAATAATCATAGGAATTTAAATAACGAATTCCATGATTATTTGACCGAGTTCTCGAATCGTTTCAAAGTCGGCGTTTAAAACGCCTCAAAACGTCAAGAATTGAATTATCTCTAAAACGTTCGTAATAAAGTGATATTCACTTTATTTATTCATTTCTGTAATGACGATCCTTAATTTTAAGCTTAAATCGCTTAGAAATATCGAATAGCTAACTATTGACTTTTAATCGACGTTAGAATATACTGCCGAAGGAATACTGAAATTCATATTCCTGAATTCACTAATCACTAGTGAATATGATATAAGAATTCTCGTATCATAGGTTATCGAAATCAATCTTCGATAAATTACTATTTCAATTATCGGGATAAAACCCTAATTTACGATTTTAATTATCGTAATTAAGCTTTAAATTTTCGGGTTATTACACCAATGCACCATTCCTGATCATGAACCTCAAAAATCGAGTGTTCCACACGTACTTAGATAATTTTTATCTCAATATTTATGGATGATGTTCTTACCTATTCAAAGGACGAGAAAGAACATAAAGAACATCGAAGGACTGTCTTACGACTTTTAAGAGCCGGACAAATTTTGCCAAGTATAGTATTATGAATTTTGGCTTAGAGAAATATTCCTCAGGCACATAGTGTCTTTAGAAGAAATCAATGTAGATCTGGCAAAGGATAAAGCAATTAAGAATGAAAGTCGTCAATGACCTAAAATAAGATCAGCAATTTCTTAGATTAATTAACTACTATCAGAGATCCATTGAGAACTCTCTAAGGTAGCAAGGCCAATAACATAGCTACCCCAAAAAGGAATCAAATTTACATGGATTAATAAAAGTAAGGCTATGTATTAATATGAGAAAGATAATAGCTTACGCATCACAATGACTTAGGTCACATGAAAGGAATTTCCCAACTCATGACTTGAAATAGTAACAGTAGTATAAGTACCAAGGTCTTGGAGACATCACTCCTATGACAATAAGTTAAGGATTCTTCACAAATTACAAAAGTTTGAATTAATTCTTCAAGCAAGGAGACTTGAATACGGGATAGGAAAGATGGCTCGAATCAGTAAAAGATTACAATTGTGATTAAATGATCACCTAAGGAAGGTTAATGTAGAATCTAATGTCTAAGTTATAAAATTCAGTCTAAATCATGGTATGTCCTTATAGAAAAGGAAAACTTATTGGAAAGTTTAAGAAAATGACAATGTAAATAGTCACAATCGTGACGAACGTAAGTTGTATTCTCACACCCAATGTAATATATGACTAAAGAGAAAGGGAGAAAATGGGAATAGAATACGAATTAAGATAAGGAATGAAGAGCTGAAGGATGTTTTAAGGAGCGTCGGACAATGTAATATTGTCTAAAGAAGGGATATATATATATATATTTCAAACAATAATAAGCTTAGAAATGAAATCATGAATGAAGCTCATGACCTTTCTCATACCGCCCAACCCGACAGCATTAAGAGATATTATGATTTACGAGAAAAGTTAGATAGTAAGGAATGAAATGAGATATAACCATATTGTCGAGCAGTGTCTCGATTACCAACAAGTGAAGATATTGTATCAAAGACCTTATAAGAGGTTATAATCTCTAGAGCTACATAAATGAAAATGGAATGACATAGCAATGGATTTTATGACGGGTTTTACCAAAGTCATAAAGAAGTAACACTACTATATGGGTAGTAGTGGATTGACTCACCAATTATGTTTGTCTCGCTATTCGGATGACTCGAGATCCGATAAGTTAGCTCACCGCATATAAAGGAAATCGATATTTACAGGGAGTACCAAAATCTATCGCTTCAGATAAAGACTCCAAGTGTACCCCTAGATTATGAACTAACTCACAAAAAGGAGTTAGACACGAGATTGAACCTTAACATAGATGTCCACTCACAGGCAGAGGAACGATCAAAAGGACATTATGAACGTTTAAGGATACGATGAGAACATAAATGTTAAACCAAAGTGCAAGTGGGAATGTATTGTACCACTTGTTAAGTTCACGTACGACCATAGCTGTCATGCAACGATCAATATAGCCATGTGAGGCATTATGTGGAAAGAAGTATCGACCACCACTTTATTGTAGTAAAGTAGGTGAGAGAAAGTATAAGATCCTGACAATGAAAATGAAATGATTAAGATATCTGCCAAATGAGGCAAAGAATAAGAGAAACTCAGAACAGACAAAAGTCTTACGCTGATACGCGTAGATCTGAACTGCATTTTAAATGCGGAAATAAAGTTTCTTAAGATTTCTCCATTGAGGGAAATTATAAAGTTCAGATACAAGAATGTTGAGATCACGTTTTATAGGACCTTACGAGTTCCTAGTAATGATAGGCCCAATAGCCTATAGATTGGTACTTCCACCAAATTGGGAAATGTACGTAATGTTTTCCACGTGTCACAGTTAAGGAAGTATGAATATGACCCAAAACACGTGATCCGCCATAATGACGTGATCCTTAACTCAAATATGAGTTGTGATGAAAATCTACGACCATTTTGATCGTACGATTCAACGATTAAAGAATCAAGTTTGGGTCTTTAATAAAAGTCCAATGGAGAAACCATGGACAAAAGGAAATCACATGGAAAATTGAAGATAGTATGATGTCCCATACTTTTTGAGGTATGCAAATTTCGGGACGAAATTTCTTTAAAGGGGTAGAATGTAATATCCTAAGATTTAAAGGCCCAATTACGATATTTAATTTCAGAATTAGAGTTTCACACGCCCTTCCTGATAACCCGGATTGGGCGGACTAATACTAGGAACAATAATTAGATTCATGAAAGGCTATTATGAGGATGCATATCACATGTAAACTATCATGCTTTGAACATAACATACATTAATAATCGGATATACCAGTGGGCTGCACCAATGCACCCAAAGATTAACAATGATCCGACGGACTTCAACAGCTTTATATCATTTTATCCTCCAATGATCCAAAAGAATACTATTGATCCAAGGACTTCAACAGCTTATATCTTCTTATCATCAAAACAATAAATAATTCGTAGTCGCAATGAAAACGTGTGAATACATATATGACGATATGTATTCAAGGTATTATCTTGTCTTATAACATCAAAACACCGGCTTCTCAACACCTCCATCATCAACATCGAGTTCAACCCGCACATTTAAAACAACATGCAGGTCGAGTACAAGAATGCACTCAAGGTGGACTCATGCCGAAAACATTTTATCATATTTAAATTACATCGCCACATCATGGTAAGACACAGTGGTTTTATTTGAAATGACTCGTGCTTACTAAAGTCATTCTCATCGCTCATAAAAGTCGCCACAAGCATTTTTCTTGTGTGTATGATCCATATCCCTTATCCTTTCATCATAACATCATAGTCGAACGCCGTGAAGGAGGCCTCCTCTCACGACGCCGCGACCGGTCGTGAATTGTCCTTACAAAGACACAATACCTTAGGTGTACACGTTAATTCTAGCTGTATAAGCCTTCCGCATAGGATCCGATATCGATTTCATTCATAAGTTAGAGCGACCCAACACATTCATATCATTCATTCCGGACAGGATACATACACAAAACATAAATATTTTTAGCGTAATCTTGTAAACATTTTCTCAACAAATAAATAAGCATCGAAATAAATTCATTTGGAAAGTATAGCAAAGTCACGCTTTGTTTAGAAAGAAAGCCCACCGAACTATTGTTCGCCTTAAACTTGATTACTCGTCAACGCCCGCTCACGTCGTCATTCACACCTTTACGTAAAATCGATGTTTAGTACGTCGTTCACGTATTTCGAGACTTTCAAAGTCTAGAATAAACTTCGATATTCTATATCGATATAAATTAAATTCTTTAACGAATTCAATACGTTGTTCAAGCGCGTAACTTAAACTAACATTTCTCGTTCTTCGATAGAATCGTGATATGTTTATCAATTACCATTTTACCCTGTTGGGTAAAAGGTTCAACGTTTTCTCCCATTTTTCAATCTAACGACTTTAAATATGAAATCTTTTCGTATCAACGAGATTTCATCATTAAACTGATACGTCTTACGCGTATTAGCGTATTTATCGAACGTATTTCGTACGTTGACTTCAAAAGTCAACAATTTTGACTTTTCTTAGTAATTTCTTTACTAAGTCATATTTTAATATCTAATCTTCTCATAAATCAATTTCTAATCGATTTCTTTTCATAAACTCATTAATATGTTTAAAAATAATTTTAAACATATAATACATTATTAATATTGTTATTTAAGGATTTAAAATCCTTATTACTCATGAAATAGCTCACGGCTATTTCCTTTTAAAAGACCAAATATTTCTCAAATTTTTTCTAAATTCACATAGTGTACTATTTTATCATAGTATCACTAATATGTATTAATATTAACCATATAAAATCGAGCATCACCTTATTCATTTATATAGGTCACGGCTTTTTTCAAATTTTGTCCAACAATTTTCCCAAAATTCCAATTAGTTAGACAAGGTCCAAATATTAATCCATGACATTTTTATATCATATAGTCCATCATAAATGATTTCTACACCAAGAAATTCATGTTCATGCTCTCGGTAATCATCAAGCATGCATAAAACATTTTATAAAATTCCAACAAAATTCATCATGCTTAAACACTATAGTGTAACAACACTACATCATAATATTCATCAAAACCATTTGAATCATCACTATTTTGAGCTTGTAGTTTCGGCTTTTTTGAAACAAATGAGTAATTGGTTTCAAAGATTCTAATAAAAACATAGGATGCACAATTCATGTCCTAGGTCAATAATATACCATTGCATGTATCAAATAAAAAAATCATACACGAACATATAAATTTTGTTGTTCTCGGTCATTTTAAAAAAAAATACATAGGATTTTTCAAAAATTTCCAAATAAATTACTATGGACTCTTAATACATCATAAATCAAGAATCCATGCTCAAAATAATTTCTCAAGCTTTCGGTCATCACCAAAAATTTTATAACATGTTCAAATAAAATTTTAAACATGATCTATGCCTCTATTCATCATGCTACACATTCTTTATACACAACTTAACCATATATTAACAAGATTTTGAGATTGAAACACACATGCATAACATTTTGAACAAACTTAGCTAGATTTTGAAATCCAAGCACATGCATAACCATAGATCAAACTTTTCACGTGTTAGCAACATATTGGACTCAAGAACACATACTTAATCTTAGATCAAACTTAACATGCATTAGCCTATTTTTTACAAACAACAATCATCAAGAACACATGCATATCATTTAGAAAATTTTCAACACATTCAACACTAAAGAGCAACCTTCAAAATTTTGTAAAATTTCAAGAACAATAAAAGCATTGTTCGATTCCTACCTTGTAGTGGCTTGGATTTATGGAACAATGTTTAAGGTATCAAGCTTGGTATAGAAGAAGAGAAGAAAATTCAAGGTTTTACAATGGTGAAGCTCTCGCTATTTGGGAGAGTTTGGGAGAGAAATGGCTTTAGAGAGAGAATGAGAGATGTTTAAAGTGTTGGGTGTTCAAGTGTTTGAGTGGAATGAATGATAAAATCTGAAAATCCACCCCATTATACCTTGTATCTCTCGGCCCTCTCTAAGCATACATACAATAGTTTTATTTTTTTTTATAAAATGTATCACTAATGGGTATATACATCATGAGGGATTTTGCATGCAATCTCTCTTTAAAATAGCCTAGATATCCCACTAATGGAAGACATAATATAACAATTATATAACACTTAGGAGATACATGCAATAGTGTGAAAGTCAACACATAATTTTGTTACACACACACAAGAACTCTCGGCCATTATGCTAAACCATAGGTTAAAAATTTATTTTCATGACATTAATAGATATATACATCATAGCATATGATTTAGATGTTAAATAATATCATAGGATAAATTAATGGTATCATTTTATGTGATAAAATCTAATATTCAAACTGTGGTTTTCGAGAATTTGAAAAATTGATCACTATCAATTTTAATGATCTAGCATTGTTTTAATACTAAATAATACTGTAATTACACATAATAATCATAGGAAATTAATTCTATAATTCCTTGATCATTAAACTCGCTTTCATTTCGCCTCTAAACGTTAACGCTTGAAAACGCTTCAAAAGTTAGTTATCGACTCATCTCGAAATGGTTGTAATAAAGTCGTAATCACTTTGTTAATTTATTCCATTAATAATGGAATTTAATTCTAAGCTTAATTGCTTAGAAAATTTCATGAAATTTTAACTATCGATACGCAATCGACGTTAAAATAATACTGTCGATACACTTTATAAACATCTATTCCTTAATTCACGCTTTCTAGTGAATATTAAATAGGAATTCATTCTTTCATAAACGATCGAAATCATATTCGATATCATTCTGATTGAATCATTTCGGCGAAACCCTAATTTACGGGTTTTAAATACCGTAATTAGGCATTTAATTCTGCGGGATATTACATCCTACCCCCCTTAAAAGAAATTTTGTCCCGAAATTCGCATACCTTAGAAAAATAATCTGAGGTATCGTTCTTTCATTGCATTTTCAAGTTCCCACGTGGCCTCCTCTTGTCCATGATGTTTCCACAAAGACTGACTAGCGAAATTGATTTGTTCCTTAATTGTTGAACTTTATGGTCTATTATTGTTGTAGGTTCTTCTTCATAACTCATGTCCGGATTGAGGTCACCTCGCCTTGATGAATCACGTGCTTGGATCGTGTACGATTTTTTAGTTGTGACACGTGAAAGACATTATGCACATTCCCCAAATTTGGCGGAAGAGCCAACCTATAAAGCTACTAGGCCTATTCTTTCTAGGATCTCATATGGTCCTATGAAACGGGGTCTCAGTTTTCCTTTAACTCCGAACCTTATAATCCCCTTTGATGGAGAGACTTTAAGAAATACTTTATCTCCACTTTCAAATGCAGTTCAGATCTACGCGTATCAGCGTAAGACTTTAGTCTATCTTGAGCTTCTTTTATTCTTTGCCTAATCTGTCGGACGATTTCAATCATTTCATTTACGGCTTCTGGCCCTACAACTTTTCTCTCACCCACTTCATCCCAGTAAAGTGGTGATCTACATTTCTTTCCATACAAGGCTTCAGACAACCATATTAATCGTCGTTGATAGCTATTATTGTAGCAAACTCAATAAGAGGTAAAACATCTTCCCACTTTGCACTTCGATCCAATACTACGTTCTCAAAGATATCTTCAAGTGTCTCGATCATTCTTTCCGATTGCCCATCACCGCATGGGTGAGATGTCAGGTCAAATTCAATTTCGCGCCCAATTCTCTTTGTGAGCTAACCCAAAATCTTGATGTGAACTTGAAGTCTCTATCGATGTAATAGATTTTGATACTCCGCAACAGATAATTTCTTTTACGCATACCGAGCTAACTTATCGATCCATAAGTATTCGAATCGCGTAAAGTGAACACACTTTGTGAGTCTATCAACAACTACCCATATCGCAGTTGTTCCTCTTTTCGATTTGGGTAACTCAGAACGAAGTCCATTGTTATCTCATCCCATTTCCATTCGGGTATACTCAACGGTCAGAATTCCGTAGGACGCTGATGTAATGCCTTTACATGTCGGGCAAACAAGACAGTGTTTCACAAAAGAAGCTATGTCTCGCTTTCACGCCTTCCCACCGTAACTTTTCTTTTAGTGTCTTGGTACATCTTAGTATCGCTGGGTGGGCGGTGTAGGGTGTATCGTGAGCCTCACTCATTATTTCATTTCAAAGCTCGATCGTCTCGAACACATATCCTTCCTTCAAACATTAAAGCATTGTCTCGATGCTTCGAAATTCTTCAATCCGCCGGTTCTACTCTTTCTCTTATCTTTTCCAACTTTTCCTCCATCCTTTGTTTCTCTATGATTCTTTTCTTAGATCGACGTCAACGTGAGTGTAGCGACACAACTCGTGATCGCCTCTCGTTGTTCAACCAATTCAATCCTCATTCTTTTAAACTCCTCAACCAGTTTTTCTTCTCGTAAGGAGACATTCTAGTTTGGTTTGATTCTTACGACTTAAGGCGCCACCTACTACATTCGCTTACCCGGTGATAGTTAATACCACACATAATCCTTCACTAGTTCGAGCCATCTTCTTTACCTCATATTTAGATCTCTTTGCTCGAAAAAGTATTTCAAACTTTATGATCTCAGAAGATCTCACATCTCACCCATAGAGATGGTGTTCCAAATTTTCGCAGCATGAACCATCGCGCTAATTCCAAGTCGTGAGTTGATAGTTTAGTTCATGTGGTCTAAGATGTCGGATGCTATGCTATCACTTTTCCTTCTTGCATCAAAACGCAACCTAGTCCATTTTTCAAGCATCTCAGATAAACTACATACTCTTTGTCCGCTGAATCGCTAGCACCGTGCACTTGTTAACTTTTCCTTAAGCTTCTAAAACTCGCCTCACATTCTTTAACAAATTGAACTTGATTCCTTCGAGTAGTTGGGTTATTGGTCTTGCTATCTTGGAGAATCCTCAATGAATCTCCGAATAACTACTAATCCTTAAAACTCCTAATTTCATTCGAGTTCTCGGCAATTTCCATTCTTGTATCGCCCCACCTTGGTCGGATCTACTTTGATTCCATCTCGCAGACACGATGTGTCCAAGGAACATTACTTCCTTCACCTGAATCGCATTTGTCAACTTAGCAAAAGCTTTTCAATTCTCAAGGTTTGCAACACCGCTCTTAGATGTTCCTTATGGTCCTCCTCATTCCTCGAATAGATGAGAATATCATCTATGAAGACCAAGACAAACTTGTCTAGGTATGGATGAAACACTGCTCACGAGGTCCATAAATACGGTGGTGCATTTGTTAATCCGAATGGCATAACTATGAATTCATAGTGGCCATATCTTGTTCGAATGCGCTTTAGATATGTCCTCGTGCCGCACTGAGTTGATGATAACCCGACTTGAGGTCAATCTTCAAAATACACTTGCTCCTCGTAATTGATCAAACAAATCGTCAATTCTTGGCAAAGGGTATTTGTTCTTGAGCCATCTTATTCAACTCCCGATAATCTATACACATCCTCAAAGAACCATCATTTTTCTCGACAAATAACACAAAGCGCCCCCAAGGCGAAACACTAGGTCTAATAAAACCTAGGTCCAACAATTTTGAATTTGGATCTTCGCCTTCCAATTCTTTTGGAGCCATTCTATAGGGTGCCTTCGACACCGAGCCGATCCGGTTCCAAGTCGATGGTGAATTCCAATTGTCTATCGTGAGGTAATCCTGGTAGATTTTAGGAAAACGTCCGAAATTCCCGAACAATCTCTATGTCTTCAATTCTCACCTCCGGTTTATCTTCTTCGTTTAGGTAAATGAGAAATGCGTGGCATCCTTTCTTGCTTATCATTCTTCTCGCTCAATGCCGATATAACCGGACTCTCTTCCCATGCTAATTCCGGAAATGCGTAGCTTCTTCCAGAAAATGAAATGAAATTTTCCTTTCTTTGCAGAGAATCGTGGAATGATTTTCAGCTAACCAATCCATTCCTAGGATTATATCTACGTCACCCATGGGTATTATGTTCAGATTATTCGCCAGAACCTTAAGTGATCCTAAGTTCAACTCTAGGTTCGAGCAAATATGTGTAACCGTCATAATCCCTCCTATAGGTGAAGAGATTCTCATATCCTGATTCGCTTTTTCAGCTCTAAGTTCCAACAGATCTACACATGATCTTGCGATAAAGGAATGCGAAGCACCCGTATCGAACAATACTATAATAGGTATGTTGAGAAGAACTCCCATACCGCCGTGTTTCCACGGTTCGCTCGCTCGCCTCGGTGTAGGCATATGCTCTAGCCCGGGCCGGCCGAGGTCGACGGCGCTTGTCCTTGCCGCATCCGCCGCTGTTCGGGCCGCCATCACGGCGTTGTCGCGTGGTTGTCGCCTTTGTTGTTGTTGAGGTGGCTACCACCGTTGTTGCCGTATTTTCCGAGGGTTGCCGCCATCGTTGTTGAGGTTGCAATTGCCGCTAAGGTTGGGGCCGGAATCGATAGCTCGAGTGGTGGACATTGCCGGGTTGGTTCGCCTACAACCGCTTACTTAACGTGTCCTCGGCAAAAATTAGCGTAATGTTGTAACAGCCCGCCAAACCAAAGTATGGATTAACGGCATCACATTAACAACGGGGATTAACACCATGAAATATAACTAACTATGATATTGTGAGGCATATAATGAGTGAACTTTCAAGACTTCATGTCATTTAATATAATGTATATAACTTACATACTAAATCGGATCATTCGCACCTTTAACAAGAGGGTTCAACTTGTCTCAAGGAAATGAGGTACAAATTCAAAACATAACTTAAGGTACTTTGCAATGAAAGCATGTGGAGTACACATGTGACGATGTGTATCCAAGGTTTAACTAATTGGTGACAAAAGATCCAACCGCCAACACACCTCCATCCCATCTCTAGCTCAACCTCGCACATTTAAAACAAATATGCAGGTCGAGTACAATAATGCACCCAAGGGCTCATTGCCAAAACATTTCCTTTAAATTACATCGCCCATAAGTAACACACGAGGTTTTGTTTGAAATGCTCGTGCTTACTAAAACATTTTCTTTTATTTTCAAAAGTCGTCCGCCGCATATATTTTCTCGCCTATATGATCCATATCGCCTATATATTATTATCATAACATCATCACATGTTGGTAGCGAACCAACAACTATAATTTCTTTATAACCTCATCATACGCTGGTAGCGAACCAACAATTTTCACTATCGCCATACCACCATCTCCACACATAACACGATCATCATACGCTGGTAGTGAACCAACAACTTTCAACATCATCATACCAGCCATCTCCAAACATAACATGATTGCTTTACGTTGGTAGCGAACCAACAACTTTCAATATCATCATACCATCCATCTCCACACATATTAATATCATTATACGTTGGTAGCGAACCAACAATCAGATTTACTTTTATAGTTGGCTTGCCCAACAACATGATAGGATCATACATAAAATCGTAAACACTTTGGGTAGGTAGTCATATCATTTCTCAACAGAAGTACTGTAAATAAATACTTTTCATTTGAAGAAAACAAGTAAATAAAACGGTTTTCGAATAAAGCCCACCTGGTATACGTAGGTCTCTCTCTCAATGTCAATTCCTACGTCCCATTTCAATTCACGTCCCACCTTAACGTAAGAACTATTTTAGTACATCGGTCACGCTCGATAGAGACGAACATCGCCTATAACGCCCCATGAATCGAACGAGGCTAATTTCGGATTCATTACGACGCTTCCTAATTAAAACGATATCGACTATGAAATCGCTCATCATATAAGAGATATTCTATCTCTTTAGACATAATGTACGCTTTAATGTACTTACGTAACGTAAGTCACATTGTTACTAAACGCACTACGCCACATAGATCGCAGACATCGAATTCCGTGTGATTTGACCTTGGTCAACGCTTTTGGTCAACAATTTTGACTTGTCAACATTTAGTCAACAATTTTGACTAAAGTCAACATTTGACTTTTTAATTCCTTTTATGTAATTCTATTATTTTATGTGCAATTTTGTTCTAAAAATTCTATAAAATCATAATATGTTTAAAACATCATTTTGTATCATACTATGCAATTATATCTCATAAAATAAATTTATAACATTAATACTTATAACCTATAGTTTTTGAAAACCCTAATTAAACTAAGCAAATAATTTCCAAAAATTTCAATAAAATCACATAACACATACTCATCTATAAGCATCCTTACTATAACATAATTTTTTTTTATTGTGAACTATTGAATTTAATCTTCCAAAGTCACTTTTGAAAATTTGGACTTAGGTCCAATAAATATTTAACAAATCCAATAAATTCCTACAACACTATATTATGATTCTACACTTCCAATATGTTATGATAACACTCAAACATAGATTATATCACAATCTAATATCATGTTCTTTAATTTTCAAATTCATGACTTATGTTCTAAAGTGTTCCAAAATTCTACATAAAATCATACAAGCGTAGTTAATACCCTAGATCATGATTTCATGTTCAAATCAACAATTAAAAGTCATACTCATCAACATATTATACCCTTAAGTTTTCAACAACATATAAAATTTAATATCATGCTCGATTTTATGATATAATTATACTACATGCTTAATAACATCATATAAATACAATATCTAAACATATTGGCACAAGTCTCATGATTTTGAAAATCACCCATATAAACTAAGCTTATAACATGAATTCTAACGATTTACTGAAGCTCATAAGAGATCTAACCTTTAATCGGTAACGGATTTTGATCGCGACGCTTATATGATCTAAGTTCGATCAACAAGTGAACACTCTCTTTTCTCTCTATATTTTTCGATCACTTTAAGGTTGTGAATGAGGATTGAAGAGCTTCATGTGGTATTTATAGACTTAGGCAACTTGCATGTTAATTATTACTTAGAAAATATCTAGGTACACTTGTTATCCCACTCAGCATTTGAGGACAAAATCTTATCTTATCCTACAACTCATCCTTATCATATACACCTCAACATGTTACCTTATCACTTAATTAACAACTTGCATAATTGGTCCAATAATTTCGGTCCACTTGCCTTATCATATCTTATTTTCATGATACCATATATTATCTTATCCCTTAAGGTACAACTTGCATCACACTTGTCACAAAATAATTAAATTACAACTTTATAGCATATGTGTACAAAGTTTCAGCCACTATATGAAGATAACCTTGGATTACTTGTTCAACTTGTCCACTATCTCTACTTTACACCTAATAATGTGATAAGATCACAATCTTATCTTTACATTAATTAAAGTGTGATATTTATCAATTATATCACATAAAATAGTGAGATTTTCGCCTCCTCAAGGACAACTCACACCCCACTTGTTTAATTCATGATAAACCTTATCTTATGCTTCAATAATATCTTAGTATCATAATTATCGATAACATTATCAATTGGATAAGAATTAAATCCAATTTCTCACATATATGAATTTTCGAAACAATATATAGCAATAATGCTATATATTTTATTTTCTTGAAATAAATAGCTAATATATAGCTATGTGTCATATTATAAATCTTAGATGATGAATTACATCATAGAAAATATTTAGAATAATTTAGATCACAAAACCCTAATTTCAAAATTGTGGTTTTCAAATTAAGATTATTGTTCAATTTCTATTCCTTAATTCTCTAGCATTATTTTTAATGATAAATAATGCTTTATATCATAAAATAATCATAGGAATTTGAATTTTATAATTCCATGATCATTTAGCTAAGTTATCGAGTTATTCTAAACGAGACGTTTGAACGCCTCTAAATTCACATAATTGAATTATTTCTAAAGGTTCAAAATAAAGTTGTAACAACTTTATTTGTTCCTATAATAATAGAAATTTCAAATTTTAAGCTTAAATGCTTAAAAATTAATGTAAGGCTTAACTGTCAATTTAACCGACGCTCGAACAATACGCTCGAAAGAATATCGTAAACTTTATTCCTTAATTCACTAAGCCGTTGAATGTCATACGTAATTTATCAAATTATGCTTGGTCAAGGTCAAGCATCGACTAATTAAGATTTTACTAATCGATTAATCCCTAAATTACGATTTTAATTATCGTAATTAGCATTAAAACCAAGGATATTACATCCTACCCCTTAAAATAAATTTCATCCCGAAATTTGCATACCGTAGAAAAGTACGGTGTCTTTGCACTATAATAATCTCAAGCTTCCACGTAACTTTCTTTTGTCCATGGTCTCTCCTCGACTTTCACTAACTGAGATAAGCTTCTTTCTTAACGTTGAATCCGACGATTTAAAATAATCGCAGATTCTTTCTCATAACTCATATCTTGATTAAAGAATAACGCCATCATGATGGTCATGTATTTTGGACCATATTCGCATTTCTTTAACCTGTAACATGTGGAAAACATTTTGTATATTCCCAACTTGGTGGAAACACCAATCTATAGTCGCTAGGTCTTATCCTTTCTAGATCTCGCAAGGTCCTATAAAACAAAATCTCAACTTTCTTTTTCTCCAAACATTGAAATTTTTCAATGGAGAACTTTAATACACTTTATCTCTCAAGATTCGTGACGCAATTTCATATCTATGCATATCGCCCAAGACTTTTGTCTATTATGAATTTCTTTCTTTCATTGCCTAATTCGCAAACATTTCATTCATTCCTTTCACGTAATCGGCTTTAAAACTTTCCTCTTATTTTCTTTATCTCAATAAAGAGATGATTGATACTTTCTTTATACTACGCCACACATGGGCTATGTTGCTCGATCGTTATTGTCGTAGGTAAACTTAATAAGTGGAAAAGTACTTTCCCAACTTTTACCTCAATTTTTTTTTACAAGCCAATTCATAACCGAGGGTAACCTTAGAATCTTTATACGATGTGAGACGACAATTTCCTTTGTAATTAATCGGCTAACTCATTAGACCCATGTGTAGCCTAAATAGGCATAAACCGAACATATTTGGTAAGTCAATACACTACTACCCATATAGCGTTGTTATCTTTTGATTTTGTAATTCTATCTCAAAATCTATTGTTACGTCATCCCATAGGATCATTGATACAAGGCCTTCACTTACAGGCAATTGAGACGATGTTTTACAATTTCTATCTTCATTATCTTAAACTCTTTAATGAGTTTTCCCTTTTCTGCAAGGATCTATCATCACTTAGACTGATCTTTACTTTAGCACGTGGCATCACATTTATTGGTTCATGTAAGTTTGATTTATATTTGGAATAGCTGCGTTATCGGCCTTATTATCTTGGAGAGTCTTCAATGAGTTTCCGATTACAGCCAACAAATTCTATGAAACTCTCAATCTCATTTGGGTTGTTGATTGCTTCAAACCTTGCATTGCTTTTAGCTTTTGCCGGATCCACATGGATTTCTTTTGAAGACACATTGTGTCTAAGGAATATTACCTCTTTAGGCCGATTTTACCTTAAATAAACTTGGTGAAAATCTATTTGACTCTTAATGTCAGCAAGATAGTTTCTCATGAGTTCCTCATACTCTTTTCTTACCCTTCGAATAGGTGGGATATCATCTATGAGGATTTAAGACAATTTGTCTTAGTATGTGCGGAACACTTGATTTTTGAGATTCATGAACACGGCTGGCGCATTTGTTAGTCCGAACGGCACAACTACAAACTCGCTAGGCCATAACTTGTTCGGAATGAGGTTTAGGATGTATCCTCTGGTCGCACTTTAAGTTAATAATTATTCGAACTATAATTGATTTTCGAGAATATTCTCGTTTCCTCCTACCAATTGAACCAATCGTTCCTCAAGGTCAATGGATCCTATTTAATCCTCGCCTTTATTTCAACTTTCGCCTCGCCTAGTTAGACAATAAGTGCTTGCCAACCTTGTTGTTCATCCTTCTTTACTTGCAGTGGGTATAATCGAGATTTTCTTTCTCATGTAAATCCTATGGAACCGTAGCTTCTTGTCCTCGACAATGAAAATTTCCTTCCTTGTACGAGATTGTGGAATGGTTTTCGCTTAACCAATCTATTCCTAAAATTATGTCTACAATCCTCATAGCTATAATGTTCAAGCGATTCGCTAGATCTCGAGTGATTCTAGTTCAAGTCTAAGTTCGAGCAAGCATGTCTGAAAATCATGTTTTCTCCTATGGTAAAAGATTCTTTTCCTGATTCGCCTATTCAGACTTAGGTTCTAACATATCCACGCATGCTTTTGTGATGAAAAATTATAAGGTACTTTTTCCGAACTAAGGTAATATAGGTACGTTAAGAAGTTTTCGTACCTGCTAAGTTTCCCTGGGTTTGTTCGTTCCGTCCCTGATTTAGCGCATAAGCTCTTGCCTGGGCTGGTTGTTGTTGGCGGGGTGCTTGCCGCTGTTGGTATTGCCTTGGTTGCCGCGGCTCATACTGGGGCTGGTACTGTATAGCTTTGAGTTGCTGGATTTGGCTTTGTTGATTTGGCCTTACCATTCTTATCGGACGTACTCCGGGGCATTCATTCGCATAGTGGCCCTTCACGCCACATTTATAACACTTAACATTGCCCCATATACATATACCCCTGTGCATTCTATTGCATTTTGGGCAAGGATTTGTCCTTATTTGTTCTGGTGGACCTTCCACGGTGGAGAAAACAATGGTCTCTTCCAAATTTGTCCTTGGGGTGCCATGTTACCTTGCCATGGCCTTTGATTGTTTGGTTGCCAAAATTTCCTACCGAAGTTATTCTTGAAATTGCCTTCCCATTTCTCTTTCCTTTGTCACCAACATTCTGTGATCGAGGGGTGTAGTTTGTCTTCGTGCATTGTCGCCGATATCCAAAGCTCGACTAAGAGCTTCACTGTAAGTCAATTCACCATGACTTGCCGAGACATCTTTATCTCATGTCTCAATCCGATCTAAACTTCTCCGCCATTTTCATATCGTTGTTTACTAGATCCGGGCGATTCGACATATCGCAGAAAATGCGATCGCACTGCTACGGACTTTCTTTCTTGTTTTAAGTTGAAGAATTCAACTTCTTTCTTCTTTCTATAGCTCTTCGAATGTATTTCATACATTTCGCCTTAAAGTTTTCCCATGTGAAATATTCCATTTGCTCTGGGTAATAGTCTTTTCCTCGCTTCCCACCGTAAATCTGCGGTCCGTGAGTTGAAGGTGACACAAGATAATCTTTCATGCAGTAATGGAGGAAATCGAAAATCCTCTCAATTGCTCTAACCCACCGTCAAAGATCTTCGGATTTCCTTTTCGTTAAAAGATGGTGGGTTTGCCTAAGGAACAATTCCTCTATTCTTCGGCGGGTGGAGGTGGGGTGGTACTAGTATCTCTTCACTTCGCCCGTGGAATATGGCCTCTTCCCTACCTCGTCCCCTTCCGCCCTCAATACCTTGTTCGTGTTCGTGTCTCAAGGCCATTCGATAATGCAAGAATGTAGTTAGCATTTACGTAACGCTTATCGCAATAACATCTTTATGCAATCTTAGCATAAAATATCTTTAATAAAACTATTCTCTTCTTTCATGCTTTTCTTATCAAAACCCATCTAGGGTCGTTATATAGGGTATTATACTTGTGCACCATATTTCAATTTTCAGCATACGCCTTTATTACCATGTCTCGACTTTGGGGTATCTTTCCCATACTGGGTTTAAACACTAGGATAGACTAGCGGTTTGTACATCTCATTGATTATGATCAATCGATTCCTCTATTATTGGTTTAACCAACGCTTCAAGTATTCGAATTAAACCGCCAAGCGTAATCTTACCGATTTAGGATAAACGAGAGGCTTATTAATGGAGTTGCTTTCATTCCTCAGATACTCATGAAATGAGTTTCATCTACCTCCATACCTTAGACATGTCCAACCTATTAACGAGGTCTTAAGGACAAACAACTATCTCTCAAATAAGTTATAATCTTTCTCATGATGACGTAATAGAGGGGTTATATCCCAAGAATATCATATACTTTCCTTTACTTCTATTCTTACAATCAATGCTAAAGAGTATCTTATTCATGACTTAATCATCATAACCCTCATATGGAGGTACAACTTCATCGTTATCCTTCATCTCTCAGAAGCCCATCAAGGGTCAATGCATCAATGTGCACCATCGAGAGAATATATCTTATCTCATCGAAAATTTCTTTACATCATACTTGATATCTATCACCTATCGATTCGAAAACTTAGGTGACAAGATAAGTCAATCTATCTTATACTTATTGGTTTCAAGCTCAAGAAAAATTCATCATGACAATTGAAAAGAAGTATGGGTTTTCAACTTATGATGACAATCCTAAGGTTTGAATCAATATACTTTTGAATCGAATAATTGGGATATAGGTCCAAGACCGTAATGACGACTCACCGAGATTTGTTTGGTCATATGGGGTGGCACCCGCCACAAATACTTTCTCGCTTATAAGGCTTGGTTTCAAAAACATCAGATAAAATTTTTTTTGCAAACTTTTTTCGAGAAAAGTGAGAAACGCAAGTGATTTCAATCGAACTAGGTCATAGAGTTAAACTCGATGACGAAATTGAGTAGAACTTGAAACCTTATACAACTCGTAGTAGGTTATCAACAAAGGTTCTTATGTACGCCATAGCTCTTCTTGTACCATCGAATCTCACTTTCTAGCAAAGATTCTACTATTCTTGCTATATCAGAAGGTTTTCGCTCTATGAACATCATAGACTAGTCTTTAACTGATTCTCACGAATTATGAAGAAGGAACCAAGGATTTGGTCCTTCATAAGAAATATAGTACTCTGTTATAGGAGTACGTGGTGAAACCGCTCATGAATCGGGGTTCAAACGAGAGAAACGAGCTAAAATCAAAACACTGCAAGAAGACAGTTTTGCTGGCGCCGAGATCAGCAGCCAAGGTCGAACTGAATTGCTAAGGTTTAAATCAAAGAGGTCGACGCCAAAGTCGAAGTTGGCAAGGTCGATGCTGAAGTCGAGCATAAAATGCCGCCGGGTTTCACTTTATACTTCTTTCTTCTCGCTTTGAAAACTCGTAATGTTTTCACCGATCTTTATTCTTGTTCTCATGTCGATACTTACTGTGACTCGAAAGGAACTAAAGTTCTCGATTCTTACTTCTATGTTCTCGCGATAAGTGATCATGCTTCTTATCACGGCTATGTTCTTTGGGATATCATACTCATCGCTGAAATAACTTTGAAATTTGAAATAAACATTTCAAACCGTAACATAACTCATGCTTTCTTCAATTTCAAAATTCAAGATATAACACTTTCGACATATCAATGTCCACTTTCCAAACATAACATAACTATGTTCATAAATCTCATCAATTCCATGAATTCAAACATTTCTCTTCGACATAACAATGTCAACACCCCTTCATACTACTCTTCTTTCTCATATCACCTTCTCGAGTGTAATATAAACATCTTTTACAAGATTTCATAATTGTCTTTTAAAGATATTTTCATAACTATCATTCTTAACTCTTCTCAAAACATTATTTGCAATATTTGCAAAACTTTCTTTCAACAAATTCTCATAAATTTCATCTCTTTGAATACATAATTTTTCACTTTCAAACTTTTCATTTCAAAACTTTGAGAAAGGGCATTTTCTTTCAAATTTTCACTTTCAAAACTGAGAAAATCATTTACTCAATGCACATCAAACCTTTGAGTTTTCCATGAATATACATCCCATACCGTATATCTTTGAATCCTTTAAGTTTTCTTTGAATATGCAATCCCATACCGCATATTCTCGAATCTCTTTATTTCAAAACTTTCGTTTTCTTGAAAAATCAATTCACTTTAATAACTTTCAAACTGCTTATCCTCATTCTCAAAACTGTGAGAAAATCATTTACCTTTTCCCGGTTGAGCTTGATGTGATGGAGTGTTGAGCATAGTCGGCTGATCTTCTAGAAGTCTAGTGACTCAATCTAGACTTAACTTTTTGAAAGAAAGAAGGTTTTAGGGTTCAAAGGATGACCCGCTCTGATACCACTCTGTAATAACCCGCCAAACCAAAGTACGGATTAACGGCATCACATTAACAACGGGATTAACACCATGAAAGATAACTAACTATGAGATTGTGAGGCATATAATGAGTGAACTTTCAAGACTTCATGTCATTTAATATAACAGACATAACTTACATACGAAACTGGATCATTCAGACCTTTAACAAGAGGGTTCAACTTGTCTGAAGGAAATGAGGTACAAATTCAAAACATAACTTAAGGTACTTTGCAATGAAAGCATGTGGAGTACACATGTGACGATGTGTATCCAAGGTTTAACTAATTGGTGACAAAAGATCCAACCGCTCATCACACCTCCATCCCATCTTAGCTCAACTCGCACATTTAAAAAAAATATGCAGGGCTGAGTACAATAATGCACCCAATGGGCTCATTGCCAAAACATTTCCTTTAAATTACACTGCCCCATAAGTAACACACGAGGTTTTGTTTGAAATGCTCGTGCTTACTAAAACATTTTCTTTATTTTCAAAAGTCGTCCCGCCGTATATATTTTCGTCTGTATGATCCATATCGCCTATATATTATTATCATAACATCAACACATGTTGGTAGCGAACCAACAACTATAATTTCTTTATAACCTCATCATACGTTGGTAGCGAACCAACAATTTTCACTATCGTCATACCAGCCATCTCCACACATAACACGATCGTCATACGTTGGTAGTGAACCAACAACTTTCAACATCATCATACCAGCCATCTCCACACATAACATGATTGCCTTACGTTGGTAGCGAACCAACAACTTTCAATATCATCATACCATCCATCTCCACACATATTAATATCATTATACGCTGGTAGCGAACCAACAATCAGATTTACTTTTATAGTCGGCTCGCCAACAACATGATAGATCATACATAAAACGTAAACACTTTGGGCATGTAATCATATCATTTCTCAATGTAGCATCAGAATAAATACTTTTCATTTGCGTAAAACAAGTAAATAAAAGGGTTTTCGAATAAAGCCCACCGGTATACGTAGGTCTCTCTCAATGTCAATTCCTACGTCCCGCCAATTCACGCCCCACCTTAATGTAAGAACTATTTTAGTACATCGGTCACGCTCGATAGAGACTAACATCGCCTATAACGCCCCATGCATCGAATGAGGCTAATTTCGGATTCATTATGACCTTCCTAAATAAAACGATATCGACTATGAAATCGTTTCATCATATAAGAGATATTCTATCTCTTTAGCACATAACGTACGTTTTAATGTACTTACGTAACGAAGTCACATTTTTACTAAACGCACTACGTCACATAGATCGCAGACATCGAATTCCGTGATTTGACCTTGGTCAACGCTTTTGGTCAACAATTTTGACTTGGTCAACATTTAGTCAACAATTTCGACTAAAGTCAACATTTTGACTTTTTAATTCCTTTTATGTAATTCTATTATTTTATGTGCAATTTTGTTCTAAAATTCTATAAAATCATAATATGTTTAAAATATCATTTTGGATCATACTATGCAATTATATCACATAAAATAAATTTATAACATTAATACTTATAACCTATAGTTTTGAAAACCCTAATTAAACTAAGCAAATAATTTCAAAAATTCCAATAAAATCACATAACACATACTCATCTATAAGCATCCTTACTATAACATAATTTTATTTATTGTGAACTATTGAATTTAATCTTCCTAAGTCACTTTTGAAAATTCGACTTAGGTCCAATAAATTTTAACAAATCCAATAAATTCCTACAACACTATATTATGATTCTACACTTCCAATATGTTATGATAACACTCAAACATGGATTATATCACAATCTAATATCATGTTCTTTAATTTTCGAAATTCATAGACTTATGTACTAAAGTGTTCCAAAATTCTACATAAAATCATACAAGCGTAGTTAATACCCTAGATCATGATTTCATGTTCAAATCAACAATTAAAAATCATACTCATCAACATATTATACCCTTAAGTTTTCGTCAACATATAAAATTTAATATCATGCTCGATTTTATGATATAATTATACTACATGCTTAATAACATCATATAAATACAATATCTAAACATATTGGCACAAGTCTCATGATTTTCAAAATCACCCATATAAACTAAGCTTATAACATGAATTCTAACGATTTACTAAGCTCGTAAGAGATCTAACCTTTAATCGGTACGGATTTTGATCGTGACGCTTATATGATCTAAGTTCGAGATCAAACAAGGTGAACATTCTCTTTTCTCTATATTTTCGATCACTTTAAGGTTGTGAATGAGGATTGAAGAGCTTCATGTGGTATTTATAGACTTAGGCAACTTGCATGTTAATTATTACTTAGAAAATATCTAGGGTACACTTGTTATCCCACTTGCATTTGAGGACAAAATCTTATCTTATCCTACAACTCATCCTTATCATATACACCTCAACATGTTACCTTATCACTTAATTAACAACTTGCATAATTGGTCCAATAATTTCGGTCCACTTGCCTTATCATATCTTATTTTCATGATACCATATCTTATCTTATCCCTTAAGGTACAACTTGCATCACACTTGTCACAAAATAATTAAATTACAACTTTATAGATATGTGTACAAATTTTCGCCACTATATGAAGATAACCTCGATTACTTGTTCAACTTGTCCACTATCTCTACTTTACACCTAATAATGTGATAAGATCACAATCTTATCCTTACATTAATTAAAGTGTGATATTTATCAATTATATCACATAAAATAGTGAGATTTTCGCCCCCTCAAGGACAACTCACACCCCACTTGTTTAATTCATGATAAACCTTATCTTATGCTTCAATAATATCTTAGTATCATAATTATCACATAACATTATCAATTGATAAGAATTAAATCCAATTTCTCACATATATGAATTTTCGAAAACAATATATAGAATAATGCTATATATTTTATTTTCTTGAAATAAATAGCTAATATATAGCTATGTGTCATATTATAAATCTTAGATGATGAATTACATCATAGAAAATATTTAGAATAATTTAGATCACAAAACCTAATTTCGAAAATTGTGGTTTTCAAATTAAGATTATTGTTCAATTTCTATTCCTTAATTTCTAGCATTATTTTTAATGATAAATAATGCTCTTATATCATAAAATAATCATAGGAATTTGAATTTTATAATTCCATGATCATTTGGCTAAGTTATCGAAGTTATTCTAAACGTAGACGTCAAAACGCCTCTAAATTCACATAATTGAATTATTTCTAAAGGTTCAAAATAAAGTTGTAACAACTTTATTTGTTCCTATAATAATAGGAAATTTGAAATTTTAAGCTTAAATGCTTAAAAATTAATGTAAGGCTTAACTGTTGAATTTAACTCGATGTTCGAACAATACGCTCGAAAGAATATCGTAAACTTTATTCCTTAATTCACTAAGCGTCGCTGAATGTCATACGTAATTTATCAAATTATGCTTGGTCAAGGTCAAGCACCGACTAATTAAGATTTTACTAATCGATTAATCCCTAAATTACGATTTTAATTATCGTAATTAGCATTAAACCATGGATATTACATCCTACCCCTTTAAATAAATTTTGTCCCAAAATTTGCATACATCAGAAAAGTACGTGTGTCTTTGCACTATAACAATCTCAAGCTTCACAGAACTTTCTTTTGTCCATGGTCTCTCCTCGACTTTCACTAACGTATAAGCTTTTTCTTAACCGCTGAATCCGACGATTTAAAATAATCGCAGATTCTTTCTCATAACTCATATCTAGATTCAAGAATAACGTCATCATGATGGTTTTGTATTTTGGACCATATTCGTATTTCTTTAATAGTAACATATGGAAAATATTTTGTATATTCCCCAACTTGGTGGAAACACCAATCTATAGTCGCTAGGTCTTATCCTTTCTAGATCTCGCAAGGTCCTATAAAACAAAATCTCAACTTTTTTTTTCTCCAAACATTGAAATTCTTTCAATGGAGAACTTTAATACACTTTATCTCTCGCATTCGTGACGCAATTCATATCTATGCATATCGCCCAAGACTTTTGTCTATTATGAACTTCTTTCTTTCATCGCCTAATTCGCAAACATTTCATTCATTCCTTTCACGTAATCGCTTTAAAACTTTCCTCTTATTTTCTTTATCTCAATAAAGAGATGATTGATACTTTCTTTTATACTACGCTCACATGGGCTATGTTGCTCAATCATATTGTCGTAGGTAAACTTAATAAGTGAAAGTACATTCCCAACTTATACCTCAATTTTTTTTTTACAAGCCAATTCATAACTGAGGTAACCTTAGAATCTTTATACGATGTGAGACGACAATTTCCTTTGTAATTAATCGGCTAACTCATTAGACCCATGTAGCCTAAATAGGCATAAACCGAACATATTTGGTCACCAATACACTACTACCCATATAGCGTTGTTATCTTTTCGATTTTGGTAATTCTATCTCAAAATCTATTGTTACGTCATCCCATAGGATCATTGATACAAGGCCTTCACTTACGTGCAATTGAGACGATGTTTGACAATTTCTATCTTCATTATCTTAAACTCTTAAACGAGTTTTCCTTTTCGCAAGGATCTATCATCACTTAGACCGATCTTTACTTTAGCACGTGGCATCACATTTATCGTTCATGTAAGTTTGATTTATATTTGAATAGTGCAAGTATCGGCCTTATTATCTTGGAGAGTCTTCAATGAGTTTCCGATTATACCAACAAATTCTATGAAACCTCAATCTCATTCGGGTTGTTGATTGCTTCAAACCTTGCATTGCTTTTAGCTTTTGCCGATCCACATGGATTTCTTTTGAAGACACATCAGGTCAAGGAATATTACCTCTTTAGGCCGATTTTACCTTAAATAAACTTGGTGAAAATCTATTCACTCTTAATGTCAAGAAGATAGTTTCTCATGAGTTCCTCATACTCTTTTCTTACCCTTCAATAGGTGGATATCATCTATGAGGATTTAAGACAATTTGTCTTAGTATGCGCGGAACACTTGATTTTTGAGATTCATGAACACGGCTTGCGCATTTGTTAGTCTAAACGGTACAACTACAAACTCGTTGTGGCCATAACTTGTTCGGAATGAGGTTTAGGATGTATCCTCTAGTCGCACTTTAAGTTAATAATTATTCGAACTATAATTGATTTTCGAGAATATTCTCGTTTCCTTCCTTGTACGAGATTGTGGAATGGTTTTCGGTTTAACCAATCTATTCCTAAAAATTATGTCTACAATCCTCATAGCTATAATGTTCAAGCGATTCGCTAGATCTCGAGTGATTCTAGGTTCAAGTCTAAGTTCGAGCAAGCATGTCTGAAAATCATGATTTCTCCTATGGTAAAAGATTCTTTTTCCTGATTCGCCTATTCAGACTTAGGTTTTAACATATCCACGCATGCTTTTGTGATGAAAAATTATAAGGTACTTTTTCCGAACTAAGGTACTATAGGTACGTTAAGAAGTTTTCGTACCTGCTAAGTTTCCGGGTTTGTTCGTTCCGTCCTCGATTTAGCGATAAGCTCTTGCTCGGCTGGTTGTTGTTGGCGGGTGCTTGTCATGCTGGTATCGCCTTGGTTGCCTTGGCTCATACCGGGCCGGTAATCGTATAGCTTTGAGTTGTCGGATTCGCTTTGTTGATTTGGCCTTACCATTCTTATCGGACGCATCTCGGCATTCATTCGCATAGTGGCCCTTCACGCCACATTTATAACACTTAACATTGCCCCATATACATATACCCTCGCATTCTATTGCATTTTGGGCAAGGATTTGTCCTTATTTGTTCTGGTGGACCTTCCACGGTGGAGAAAATAGTGGTCTCTTCCACTTTGTCCTTGGGGTGCCATGTTACCTTTCCATGGCCTTTGATTGTTTGTGTTGCCAAAATTTCCCGCTAAAGTTATTCTTGAAATTGCATTCCCATTTCCTCTTTCCTTTGTCACCATCATTCTCGTGATCGGGGGTGTAGTTTGTCCTCAAGCATTGTCGCCTCGATATCCAAAGCTCGACTAAGAGCTTCGGTGAAAGTCAATTCACCATGACTTGCCGAGACATCTTTATCTCATGTCTCAATCCGGATCTAAACTTCTCGCCATTTTCATATCGTGTTTACTAGATCCGGGCGATCTCGACATATCGCAGAAAATGCGATCGCACTGCTACTTGACTTTCTTTCTTGTTTTAAGTTGAAGAATTCAACTTCTTCTTCTTTCTATAGCTCTTCGAATGTATTTCTCATACATTTCGCCTTAAAGTTTTCCCATGTGAAATATTCCATTTGCTCGGGGTAATAGTCTTTTTCCTTACTTCCCACCGTAAATCGCCATCCGGTGAGTCGAAGGTGACACAAGATAATCTTTCTTACAGTAATGGAGGAAATCAAAAATCCTCTCAATTGCTCTAACCCACCGCTCAAAGATCTTCGGATTTTTTTCGTTAAAAGATGGTGGGTTTGCCTAAGGAACAATTCCTCTATTCTTCGGTCAGGTGGAGGTGGGGTGGTACTAGTATCTCTTCACTTTCGCCCGTGGAATATGGCCTCTTCCCCACCTCGTCCCCCTTCCGCATCCTTGAATACCTTGTTCAGTTCGTGTCTCGGCCATTCGATAATGCAAGAATGTAGTTAGCATTTACGTAACGCTTATCGCAATAACATCTTTATGCAATCTTAGCATAAAATATCTTTAATAAAACTATTCTCTTCTTTCATGCTTTTCTTATCACAAAACCCATCTAGGGTCGTTATATAGGTATTATACTTGTCCACCATATTTCAATTTTCAGCATACGCTACTTTATTACCATGTCTCGACTTTGGGGTATCTTTCCCATACTGGTTTAAACACTAGGATAGCCTATCGGTTTGTACATCTCATTGATTATGATCAATCGATTCCCTCTATTATTGGTTTAACCAACGCTTCAAGTATTCGTAATTAAACCGCCTGCGTAATCTTACCGATTTAGGGATAAACGAGGCTTATTAATGGAGATGCTTTCATTCCTCAGATACTCATGAAATGAGTTTCATCTACCTCCATACCTTAGACATGTCCAACCTATTAACGAGGTCTTAAGGACAAACAACTATCTCTCAAATAAGTTATAATCTTTCTCACATGACGAAATAGAGTGGGGTTATATCCCAAGAATATCATATACTTTCCTTTACTTCTATTCTTACAATCAATGCCAAAGAGTATCTTATTCATGACTTAATCATCCTAACCTCATATGGAGGTACAACTTCATCGTTATCCTTCATCTCTGTAAAGCCCATCAAGGTCAATGCATCAATTTGCACCATCGAGAGAATATATCTTATCTCATCGAAAATTTCTTTACATCATACTTGATATCTATCACCTATCGATTCGAAAACTTAGGTGATAAGATAAGTCAATCTATCTTATAATTATTGGTTTCAAGTTTCAAGAAAATTCATCATGACAATTGAAAAGAAGTATGGGTTTTCAACTTATGATGACAATCCTTAAGGTTTGAATCAATATACTCTTTGAACTCAATAATTGGGATATAGGTCCAAGACGTAATAACGACCACCGAGATTTCTTTGGTCATATGGGTGGCTGCACCGTCACAAATACTTTCTCGCTTATAAGGCTTGGTTTCAAAACACCAGATAAAATTTTTGTTTTGCAAACTTTTTTCGAGAAAAGTGAAAGCAAGTGATTTCTCAATTGAACTAGGTCATGTAGTTAAACTCGATGACGTAAATTGAGTAGAACTTGAAACCTTATACAACTCGTAGTAGGTTATCAACAAAGGTTCTTATGTACGCCCTAGCTCTTCTTGTACAACTGAATCTCACTTTCTAGCAAGATTCTACTATTCTTGCTATATCAGAAGGTTTTCGCTCTATGAACATCATAGACTAGTCTTTAACTGATTCTCACGAATTCTGAAGAAGGAACCAAGGATTCGGTCCTTCATAAGAAATATAGTAATCTGTTATAGTAGTACGTGGGTGAAACCGCTCGTGAATCGGGGTTCAAACGAGAGAACGAGCAAAATCAAAACATCAAGAAGACAGTTTTGCGGCGCCGAGATCAGCAGCCAAGGTCGAACTGAATTGCTAAGGTTTAAATCAAAGAGGTCGACGCCAAAGTCGGTTGGCAAGGTCGATGCTGAAGTCGAGCATAAAATGTTGTCGGGTTTCACTTTATACTTCTTTCTTCTCGCTTTGAAAACTCGTAATGTTTTCACCGATCTTTATTCTTGTTCTCATGTCGATACTTACTGCACTGAAAGGAACCAAAGTTCTGATTCTTACTTCTATGTTCTCGCGATAAGTGATCATGCTTCTTATCACGGCTATGTTCTTTGGGATATCATACTCATCGCTGAAATAACTTTGAAATTTGAAATAAACATTTCAAACCAGTAACATAACTCATGCTTTCAATTTCAAAATTCAAAGATATAACACTTTTGACTTATCAATGTCCACTTTCCAAACATAACATAACTCGTTCATAAATCTCATCAATTCCATGAATTCAAACATTTCTCTTCGACATAACAATGTCAACACCCCTTCATACTACTCTTCTTTCTCATATCACCTTCTCAGTAACATAAACATCTTTTACAAGATTTCATAATTTTCTTTTAAAGATATTTTCATAACTATCATTCTTAACTCTTCTCAAAACATTATTTGCAATATTTGCAAAACTTTCTCTTCAACAAATTCTCATAAATTTCATCTCTTTGAATACATAATTTTCACTTTCAAACTTTTCATTTCAAAACTTTGAGAAAGAGGCATTTTCTTTCAAATTTTCACTTTCAAAACCGAGAAAATCATTTACTCAATGCACATCAAACCTTTGAGTTTTCCATGAATATACATCCCATACCAGATATCTTTGAATCCTTTGTTTTCTTTGAATATGCAATCCCATACACGCATATTCTCGAATCTCTTTATTTCAAAACTTTCGCTTTTCTTGAAAAATCAATTCACTTTAATCACTTTCAAACCGCTTATCCACATTCTCAAACCGTGAGAAAATCATTTACCTTTTTCCGGTTGAGCTTGATGTGATGGAGTGTTGAGCATAGTAGGTCGATCTTCTAGAAGTCTATCGACCAATCTGACTTAACTTTTGAAAGAAAAAGGTTTTAGGGTTCAAAGGATGATCCGCCTCGATACCACTGTCAGTGTACCCGCCAAACCAAAGTAATGGATTAACGGCATCATATTAACAACGGGATTAACACCATGAAAGATAACTAACTATCGATTGTGAGGCATATAATGAGTGAACTTTCAAGACTTCATGTCATTTAATATAATGTATATAACTTACATACTTAAACTGGATCATTCGACCTTTAACAAGAGGGTTCAACTTGTCTCAAGGAAATGAGTTACAAATTAAAAACATAACTTAAGGTACTTTGCAATGAAAGCATGTGGAGTACACATGTGACGATGTGTATCCAAGGTTTAACTAATTGGTGACAAAAGATCCAACCGCCATCACACCTCCATCCCATCTCTAGCTCAACTCGCACATTTAAAAACAAATATGCAGGTCGAGTACAATAATGCACCCAAGGGCTCATTGCCAAAACATTTCCTTTAAATTACATCGCCTATAAGTAACACACGAGGTTTTGTTCAAATGCTCGTGCTTACTAAAACATTTTCTTTTATTTTCAAAAGTCGCCCGCCGCATATATTTTCTCGTCAAGATGATCCATATCGCCTATATATTATTATCATAACATCATCACATGTTGGTAGCGAACCAACATCTATAATTTCTTTATAACCTCATCATACGCTGGTAGTGAACCAACAATTTTCACTATCGCATACCAGCCATCTCCACACATAACACGATCACATACGCTGGTAGTGAACCAACAACTTTCAACATCATCATACCACCATCTCCACATATAACATGATTGTTTTACGCTGGTAGCGAACCAACAACTTTCAATATCATCATACCACCATCTCCACACATATTAATATCATTATATCGCTGGTAAGCGAACCAACAACTATATTTACTTTACGGTTGGCTTGCCCAACAACATGATAGATCATACATAAAAACGTAAACACTTTGGGTGTAATCATATCATTTCTCAACAAAAGCATCAGAATAAATCCTTTTCATTTGCGTAAAACAAGTAAATAAAAGTGGTTTTCGAATAAAGCCCACCGGTATACGTGAGTCTCTCTCTCAATGTCAATTCCTACGTCCCGCTCAATTCACGTCCCACCCTAATGTAAGAACTATTTTAGTACATCGGTCACGCTCGATAGAGACTAACATCGCTCTATAACGCCCTATGCATCGAATGAGGCTAATTTCGATTCATTGTGACGCTTCCTAATTAAACGATATCGACTATGAAATCGTTTCATCATATAAGAGATATTCTATCTCTTTAGCACATAATGTACGCTTTAATGTACTTACGTAACGTAAGTCACATTGTTACTAAACGTACTACGCCACATAGATCGCAGACATCGAATTCCGTGATTTGACCTTGGTCAACGCTTTTGGTCAATAATTTCGACTTGTTCAACATTTAGTCAACAGATTTGACTAAAGTCAACATTTGACTTTTTAATTCCGCTTATGTAATTCTATTATTTTATGTGCAATTTTGTTCTAAAATTCCCATAAAATCATAATATATTTAAAACATCATTTTGGATCATAATATGCAATTATATCTCATAAAATGAATTTATAACATTAATACTTATAACCTATAGTTTTGAAAACCCTAATTAAACTAAGCAAATAATTTCCAAAAATTCCAATAAAATCACATAACACATACTCATCTATAAGCATCCTTACTATAACATAATTTTTATTTATTGTGAACTATTGAATTTAATCTTCCTAAGTCACTTTTGAAAATTTGGACTTAGTTCCAATAAATTTTTAACAAATCCAATAAATTCCTACAACACTATATTAAGATTCTACACTTCCAATATGTTATGATAACACTCAAACATGGATTATATCACAATCTAATATCATGTTCTTTAATTTTCGAAATTCATAGACTTATGTACTAAAGTGTTCCAAAAATTCTACATAAAATCATACAAGCGTAGTTAATACCCTAGATCATGATTTCATGTTCAAATCAACAATTGAAAATCATACTCATCAACATATTATACCATTAAGTTTTCGGTCAACATATAAAATTTAATATCATACTTGATTTTATGATATAATTATACTACATGCTTAATAACATCATATAAATACAATATCTAAACATATTGGCACAAGTCTCATGATTTTCAAAATCACCCATATAAACTAAGCTTATAACATGAATTCTAACGATTTACTGAAGCTCGTAAGAGATCTAACCTTTAATCGGTGCGGATTTTGATCGCGACGCTTATATGATCTAAGTTCGGGATAGAACAAGGTGAACACTCTCTTTTCTCTATATTTTTCGATCACTTTAAGGTTGTGAATGAGGATTGAAGAGCTTCATGTGGTATTTATAGACTTAGCAACTTGCATGTTAATTATTACTTATAAAATATCTAGGTACACTTGTTATCCCACTTGCATTTGAGGACAAAATCTTATCTTATCCTACAACTCATCCTTATCATATACACCTCAACATGTTACCTTATCACTTAATTAACAACTTGCATAATTGGTCCAATAATTTTGGTCCACTTGCCTTATCATATCTTATTTTACCCTAGATCCTCTCAATTGCTTTGTGCAATGGAGGAAATCGAAAATCCTCTCAATTGCTTTAACCCACTGCTCAGCATCTTCGGGATTTCCTTTTTCGTTAAAAGATGGTGGGTTTTGCCTAAGGAACAATTCCTCTATTCTTGATTCGGTGGAGGTGGGGTGGTACTAGTATCTCTTCACTTTCGCCCGTGGAATATGGCCTCTTCCCTACCTCGTCCCCTTCCGCCCTTGAATACCTTGTTCGTGGTTAGGTATGCGGGCGGCGTCGATAATGCAAGAATGTAGTTAGCATTTACGTAACGTTTATCACAATAACATCTTTATGCAATCTTAGCATAAAATATCTTTAATAAAACTATTCTCTTTCTTTCATGCTTTTCTTATCACAAAACCCATCTAGGGTCGTTATATAGGGTATTATACTTGTGCACCATATTTCAATTTTCAGCATACGCGCCTTATTACCATGTCTCGACTTTGGGGTATCTATCCCATACTTGGTTTAAACACTAGGGATAGCCTAGCGGTTTGTACATCTCATTGATTATGATCAATCGATTCCCTCTATTATTGGTTTAACCAACGTTTCAAGTATTCGGAATTAAATCCGCTCAAGCGTAATCTTACTGATTTAGAGATAAAACGAGAGGCTTATTAATGGAGATGCTTTCATTCCTTGTATACTCATGAAATGAGTTTCATCTACCTCCATACCTTAGACATGTCCAACCTATTAACGAGGTCTTAAGGACAAACAACTATCTCTCAAATAAGTTATAATCTTTCTCGTTATGACGTAAATAGGAGGGGGTTATATCCCAAGAATATCATATACTTTCCTTTACTTCTATTCTTACAATCAATGCTAAAGAGTATCTTATTCATGACTTAATCATCATAACCCTCATATGGAGGTACAACTTTCTCGTTATCCTTCATCTCAAAGCCCATCAAGGGTCAATGCATCAATGTGCACCATTGGAAGAATATATCTTATCTCATCGAAAATTTCTTTACATCATACTTGATATCTATCACTCTATTGATTCGAAAACTTGGGTGATAAGATAAGTCAATCTATCTTATACTTATTGGATTCAAGCTTGAAGAAAAATTCATCATGACAATTGAAAAGAAGTATGGGTTTTCAACTTATGATGACAATCCTTAGGTTTGAATCAATATACTCTTCGAACTCGAATAATTGGGATATAGGGTCCAAGACCGAATGACGACCACTGAGATTTCTTTGGTCATATGGGGTGGCGGACCGTCACAAATACTTTCTCGGTTATAAGGCTTGCTTTGAAAACTCTTGTATAAAATTTTGGTTTTGCAAACTTTTTGGAGAAAAGTGAGAAAGCAAGTGATTTCTCAATCGGAACTAGGTCATAGAGTTAAACTTCGATGGCGTAATTGAGTAGAAATTGAAACCTTATACAACTCGTAGTAGGTTATCAACAAAGGTTCTTATGTGCGTCATAGCTCTTCTTGTACTCTTGGAATCTCACTTTCTAAAGCATTCTACTATTCTTGCTATAATCGTGGGTTTCGTTCTATCAACATCATAGGACTAGTCTTTAACTGATTCTCACGAATTCTGAAGAAGGAACCAAGGATTCGGTCCTTCATAAGAAATATAGTACTCTGTTATAGGAGTACGTGGGTGAAAACCGTTCGTGAATCGGAGTTCAAACGAGAGAGAACGAGCTAAAATCAAAACACTGCGCAAGACAGTTTTGCTGGCGCCGAGATCAGGCAGCCAAGGTCGAACTGAATTGCTAAGGTTTAAATCAAAGAGGTCGACGCCAAAGTCGAAGTTGGCAAGGTCGATGCTGAAGTCGAGCATAAAAATGCCGTCGGGTTTCACTTTATACTTCTTTCTTCTCGTTTTGAAAACTCGTAATGTTTTCACCGATCTTTATTCTTGTTCTCATGTCGATACTTACTTCGTACTCGAAAGGAACTAAAGTTCTTGGATTCTTACTTCTATGTTCTCGCGATAAGTGATCATGCTTCTTATCACGGCTATGTTCTTTTGAGATATCATACTCATCGGTGAAATAACTTTGAAATTTGAAATAAACATTTCAAAGCCAGTAACATAACTCATGCTTTCTTTGAATTTCAAAATTGACATATAACACTTTTGACATATCAATGTCCACTTTCCAAACATAACATAACTGTTTCATAAATCTCATTGAATTCCATGAATTCAAACATTTCTCTTTGACATAACAATGTCAACACCCCTTCATACTACTCTTCTTTCTCATATCACCTTCTCGGTTGTAACATAAACATCTTTACGGTACTTTCATAATTGTCTTTAAAGAGATTTTCATAACTATCATTCTTAACTCTTCTCAAAACATTATTTGCAATATTTGCAAAAACTTTCTCTTTCAACAAATTCTCATAAATTTCATCTCTTTGGAATACATAATTTTTCACTTTCAAACTTTTCATTTCAAAACTTTGAGAAATGGGCATTTTCTTTCAAATTTTCACTTTCAAAACTGAGAAAATCATTTACTCAATGCACATCAAACCTTTTGAGTTTTCCATGAATATACAGTCCCATACCTGTATATCTTTGGAATCCTTTAAGTTTTCTTTGAATATGCAGTCCCATACCTGCATATTCTTGGAATCTCTTTTATTTCAAAACTTTCGTTTTCTTGAAAAATCAATTCACTTTAATAACTTTCAAACTGCTTATCCTCATTCTCAAAACTGTGAGAAAATCATTTACCTTTTTCCCGGTTGAGCTTGATGTGATGGAGTGTTGAGCATAGTCGGCTGATCTTCTAGAAGTCTAGTGACTCAATCTAGACTTAACTTTTTGAAAGAAAGAAGGTTTTAGGGTTCAAAGGATGACCCGCTCTGATACCACTCTGTAATAGCCCGCCAAACCAAAGTACGGATTAACGGGTACTGTTACTAACAACGGGGATTAACACCATGAAAGATAACTAACTATGAGATTGTGAGGCATATAATGAGTGAACTTTCAAGACTTCATGTCATTTAATATAATAGACATAACTTACATACTGCTGGATCATTCGGACCTTTAACAAGAGGGTTCAACTTGCGAAGGAAATGAGGTACAAATTCAAAACATAACTTAAGGTACTGCGGCGAAAGCATGTGGAGTACATGTGACGATGTATCAAGGTTTAACTAATTGGTGACAAAAGATCCAACTGCTCAACACACCTCCATCCCATCCTTAGCTCGACTGCATATTTAAAACAAATATGCGGTGAGTCTAATAATGCACCCAAGGGCTCATTGCCAAAACATTTCCTTTAAATTACAACGCCCTAAGTAACACAAGAGGTTTTGTTTGAAATGCTCGTGCTTACTAAAACATTTTCTTTTATTTTCAAAAGTCGTCGGCGGACATATTTTACTCGTCTCGTATGATCCATATCGGTTCTTATATATTATTATCATAACATCATCACATGTTGGTGGCGAACAAACAACTATAATTTCTTTATAACCTCATCATCGTTGGTAGCGAACCAACAATTTTCACTATCGTCATACCGACCATCTCCACATAACACGATTGTCATACGTTGGTAGTGAACCACAACTTTCAACATCATCATCTGAGCCGTCTCCACACATAACATGATTGTCTTACGTTGGTAGCGAACCAACAACTTTCAATATCATCATACCAGCCATCTCCACACATATTAATATCATTATATGTTGGTAGCGAACCAACAACTGTATTTACTTTTATAGTTAGCTTGCCCAACAACATGATAGGATCATACATAAGCGTAAACACTTTGGGCGGTAATCATATCATTCTCAATGTAAGCATCAGAAATAAATACTTTTCATTTGCGTAAAACAAGTAAATAAAGGGTTTTGAATAAAGCCCACGGTATCGTGAGGTCTCTCTCTCAATGTCAATTCCTACGTCCCGGTTCAATTCACGTCCCACGCAATGTAAGAACTATTTTGAGTACATCGGTCGCGTTCGATGAGGCGAACATCGTCTATAACGTCCCATGCATCGAATGAGGCTAATTTGGATTCATTATGACGTTTCTAATTAAAACGATATCGACTATGAAATCGTTCATCATATAGAGATATTCTATCTCTTTAGCACATAATGTGCGTTTTAATGTACTTACGTAACGTAAGTCACATTGTTACTAAGCGTGCTACGTCACATAGATCGCGTGTCGAATTCCGTGTGATTTGACCTTGGTCGACGTTTTTGTCAACAATTTTGACTTGGTCGACATTTAGTCGAACAATTTTGACTAAAGTCGACATTTGACTTTTAATTCCTTTTATGTAATTCTATTATTTTATGTGCAATTCTTGTTCTAAAAATTCCCATAAAATCATAATATGTTTAAAACATCATTTTGGATCATACTATGCAATTATATCTCATAAAATGAATTTATAACATTAATACTTATAACTTATAGTTTTTGAAAACCTAATTAAAGCGAGCAAATAATTTCAAAATTCGATAAAATCACATAACACATACTCATGTATAAGAATCCTTACTATAACATAATTTTTATTTATTGTGAACTATTGAATTTAATCTTCCTAAGTCACTTTTGAAAATTTGGACTTAGGTCGATAAATTTTAACAAATCGATAAATTCTACAACACTATATTATGATTCTACACTTCCAACATGTTATGATAACACTCAAACATGGATTATATCACAATCTAATATCATGTTCTTTAATTTTGAAATTCATGAACTTATGTACTAAAGTGTTCCAAAATTCTACATAAAATCATACATGCGTAGTTAATACCTAGATCATGATTTAATGTTCAAATCAACAATTGAAAATCATACTCATCAACATATTATACCCTTAAGTTTTCGATCAACATATAAAATTTAATATCATGCTTGATTTTATGATATAATTATACTACATGCTTAATAACATCATATAAATACAATATCTAAACATATTGGCACAAGTCTCATGATTTTCGAAAATCACCCATATAAACTAAGCTTATAACATGAATTCTAACGTATTCTGGCTCGTAGAGATCTAACCCTTTAATCGGTGCAGTTTTTGATCGGACGTTTATATGATCTAAGATTGGGATTGAACAAGGTGAACACTCTCTCTTTTCTCTCTATATTTTTCGATTACTTTAAGGTTGTGAATGAGGATTGAAGATCTTCATGTGGTATTTATAGACTTAGGCAACTTGCATGTTAATTATTACTTAGAAAATATCTAGGGTACACTTGTTATCCCACTCGCATTTGAGGACAAAATCTTATCTTATCCTACTGACTCGTCCTTATCATATACACCTCAACATGTTACCTTATCACTTAATTAACAACTTGCATAATTGGTCCAATAATTTCAGTCCACTTGCCTTATCATATCTTATTTTCATGATACCATATCTTATCTTATCCCTTAAGGTACAACTTGCATCACACTTGTCACAAAATAATTAAATTACAACTTTATAGCACATGTGTACAAATTTTCGGCCACTATATGAAGATAACCTGGATTACTTGTTCAACTTCCCCACTATCTCTACTTTACACCTAATAATGTGATAAGATCACAATCTTATCCTTACATTAATTAAAGTGTGATATTTATCAAATATATCACATAAAATAGTGAGATTTTCGACCTCCTCAAGGACAACTCACACCCCACTTGTTTAATTCATGATAAACCTTATCTTATGCTTCAATAATATCTTAGTATCATAATTATCACATAACATTATCAATTGGATAAGAATTAATCCAATTTCTCACATATATAATTTTGAAAATAATATATATGCAATAATGCTATATTTTTATTTTCTTAAAATAAATAGCTAATATATAGCTATGTGTCATATTATAAATCTTAGATGATGAATTACATCATAGAAAAATATTTAGAACAATTCTAGATCACAAAACCCTAATTTCGAAAATTAGGGTTTTCGAAATTAGCATTATTGTTCAATTTCTATTCCTTAATTCTCTAGAATTATTTTTAATGATAAATAATGCTCTTATATCATAAAATAATCATAGGAATTTTAATTTTATAATTCCATGATCATTTGGCTAAGTTATCGAGTTATCTCTAGCGTGAGCGTTTGAAGCGTCTCTAAATTCACATAATTGAATTATTTCTAAAGGTTCAAAATAAAGTTGTAACAACTTTATTTGTTCCTATAATAATAGGAAATTTCGAAATTTTAAGCTTAAATGCTTAAAAATTAATGTAAAACTTAACTGTTGAATTTAGCAGACGTTCGAACAATACGTTCGAAAGAATATCGAAACTTTATTCCTTAATTCACTAAGCGTCGGTGAATGTCATACAATTTATCAAATTATGCTTGGTCAAGGTCAAGCAACGACTAATTAAGATTTTACTAATCGGGATTAATCCTAAATTACGATTTTAATTATCGTAACATACGTTGTTGCACGTAACAAACTAACATTTCTCGTTCTTGATAGAATCGTGATATGTTTATCGAATTACCATTTTACCTGTTGGGTAAAAGGTTCGTTTTCTCCCATTTTCAATCTAACGACTTTAAATATGAAATCTTTTATTATCAGCGAGATTTCATCATTAAACCGATCGTCTTACGTAAGCGTATTTATCGAGCATATTTAATGCGTTGACTTCAAAAGTCGACAATTTTGACTTTCTTAGTAATTTCTTTACTAAGTCATATTTTAATATCTAATCTTCTCATAAATCAATTTCTAATCGATTTCTTTTTAAACTCATTAATATGTTTAAAATAATTTTTAAACATATAATACATTATTAATATTGTTATTTAAGGATTTAAAATCCTTATTACTCATGAAATAGCTCACTTATTTCTTTTAAAGACCAAATATTTCTCAAATTTTTCTAAATTCACATAGTGTACTATTTTATCATAGTATCACTAATATGTATTAATATTAACCATATAAAATCGAGCATCACCTTATTCATTTATATATGTCACGCTTTTTAATTTTGTCACAATTTTCCCAAAATTCCAATTAGTTAGTCTGAGGTCCAAATATTAATCCATGACATTTTTATATCATATAGTCCATCATAAATGATTTCTACAAAAATTCATGTTCATGCTCTCGGTATCATCAAGCATGCATAAAACATTTTATAAAAATTCAACAAAATTCATCATGCTTAAACACTATAGTGTAACAACACTACATCATAATATTCATCAAAACCATTTGAATCATCACTATTTTGAGCTTGTAGCTCTCGGCTTTTGAAACAAATGAGTAATTGGTTTCAAATTCTAATAAAAACATAGGATGCACAATTCATGTCCTAGGTCGATAATATACCATTGCATGTATCGAATAAAAAATCATACACTAACATATAAATTTTGTTGTTCTCGGTCTTTTAAAAAAAATATAGGTTTTTCAAAAATTTCCAAATAAATTACTATGGACTCTTAATACATCATAAATCGAATCCATGCTCAAAATAATTTCTCAAGCTTTCGGTCATCACCAAAATTTATAACATGTTCAAATAAAATTTAAACATGATCTATCCTCTATTCATCATACTACATTCTTTATACACAACTTAACCATATATTAACAAGATTTTGAGATTGAAACACACATCGCTAACATTTGAACAAACTTAGCTAGATTTTGAAATCAAAGCACATGCATAACCATAGATCAAACTTTTCATTGTTAGCAACATATTGGACTCGAGAACACATTAATCTTAGATCAAACTTAACATGCATTATTTATTTTTTACAAACAACAATCATCAAGAACACATGCTATCATTTAGAAAATTTTGAACACATTCGACACTAAAGAGCAACCTTGAAAATTTTGTAAAATTTCAAACAATAAAAGCATTGTTCGATTCCTACCTTGTAGTGGATTGGTTTATGGAACAATGTTTAAGGTATCAAGCTTGGTATAGAAGAAGAAGAAAAATTGAGGTTTTACAATGGTGAAGCTCTCGGCTATTTGGGAGAGTTTGGGAGAAAATGGCTTTGAGAGAGAAGAGAGATGTTTAAAGTGTTGGGTGTTCAAGTGTTTGAGTGGAATGAATGATAAAATCTGAAAATCCACCCGATTATACTTGTCTCTCGCCTCTAAGCATACATCTGATAGTTTTATTTTTTTATAAAATGTATCACTAATGGGTATATACATCATGAGGATTTTGCATGCAATCTCTCTTTAAAATAGCCTAGATATCCCACTAATGGAAGACATAATATAACAATTATATAACATTTAGGAGATACATGCATAGTGGGAAAGTCGACACATAATTTGTTACACACACCAGAACTCTCGCCTTATGCTAAACCATAAGTTAAAAATTTATTTTCATGACATTAATGATATATACATCATAGCATATGATTTAGATGTTAAATATCATAGGATAAATTAATGGTATCATTTTATGTGATAAAATCTAATATTGAAACTAGGGTTTCGAGAATTTGAAAAATTGATCACTATCAATTCTTAATGATCTAGCATTGTTTTAATACTAAATAATACTGTAATTACACATAATAATCATAGAAATTAATTCTATAATTCCTTGATCATTAAACTGTCTTTCGTTAAACTGCGTTAACGTTGAAAGCGTTCAAAAGTTAGTTATCACTCTCTCGAAATGGTTGTAATAAAGTCGTAATCACTTTGTTAATTTATTCCATTAATAATGGAATTTAATTCTAAGCAATTGCTTAGAAAATTTCATGAAATTTTAACTATCGATACTGTGATCGACGTTAAAATAATCTTGTCGATACACTTTATAAACATCTATTCCTTAATTCATCTTTCTAGTGAATATTAAATAGAATTCATTCTTTCATAAGCGATAATCATATTCGATATCTTACGATTGAATCATTTGGAAACCACAATTTCGGGTTTTAAATACAAGTAATTAGCATTTAATCTGGGATATTACATCCTACCCCAAAAGAAATTTTGTCCCGAGTGCATACCTAGAAAAATAATCGAGGTATCGTTCTTTCATTGCATTTTCAAGTTCCCACGTGGCTCTCTTGTCCTGATGTTTCCACACACTTTGACTAGCAAATTGATTTGTTCCTTAATTGTTGAACTTTATGGTCTATTATTCTTGTGGTTCTTCTTCATAACTCATTGCGGATTGAGGTCACGTCGCCTTGATGAATCACGTGCTTTGGATCGTGTCGTATTTTTAGTTGTGACACGTGAAGAGCTTATACGTTCCCAAATTTGGCGGAAGAGCCAACCTATGGCTACTAGGCCTATTCTTTCTAGGATCTCATATGGTCATGAAGCGGGATCTCGTTTTCCTTTCCTCGAACCTTATAATCCTTTTGATGGAGAGACTTTAAAATACTTATACTTTCAAAATCGTTCGGATCTACGCGTATCGGTAAGACTTTAGTCTATCTTGAGCTTCTTTTATTCTTTGCCTAATGTCGTGGACGATTTCAATCATTTCATTTACGACCGGCCCTTTTTCTCTCCCTTCATCGAAAGTGGTGATCTACATTCTTTCCATGAGGCTTCGTATGGGGCCATATTAATCGTTTGATAGCTATTATTGTGAGCAAACTCAATAAGAGGTAAAACATCTTCCCACTTTGCACTTGATCATACTCACTTCTCGGCATATCTTCAGTGTGGATCATTCTTTCCGATTGCCCTCGATGCATGGGTGAGATCTTCTTTGAAATTCAATTTGTGCCCATTCTCTTTGTGAGCTAACCCAAAATCTTGATGTGAACTTGAAGTCTCTATCGATGTAATAGATTTTGATACTCCGTGCGATCGTATAATTTCTTTTACGTGCGGTGAGCTAACTTATCGGATCCTAAGTACTACAATTGGCGATGAACACACAGTGTATCAACAACTACCCATATCGCGATGTTCCTCTTTCGATTTGGGTAACTCATGTAACAAGTCCATTGTTATCTCATCCATTTCCATTCGGGTATACTCATGTGAACTTCCGTAGGGACGTTGATGTAATGCCTTTACGGCAAACAAACCGTTCTCAAAAAGCTATGTCTCGTTTCATGCCTTCCCACGAACTTTTCTTTTAGGTCTTGGTACATCTTAATCTTGCGGTGGGCGGTGTAGGGTGTATCGTGAGCCTCACTCATTATTTCATTTCAAAGCTCGGTATGTGCGAACACATATCCTTCCTCAAACATTAAAGCTTGTCGATGCTTCGGAAATTCTTCAATCTGTTCTTCTCTTTCTTATCTTTTCCAACTTTTCCTCCATCCTTTGTTTCTCTATGATTCTTTTCTTAGATCGGGCGTCAGCGTGAGTGTGGCGATACAACTCGTGATCGTCTCGTTGTTCACCAATTCATCCTCTTCTTTTAAACTCCCAGCGAGTTTTTCTTCTTGTGTAAGGAGACATTCTAGTTTGGTTTGATTCTTACGACTTAAGGCTCGCTACTACATTCTTTACCGGGTGATAGTTAATACCACTCGTAATCCTTCACTAGTTCGAGCCATCTTCTTTGCCTCATATTTAGATCTCTTTGCTCGAAAAAGTATTTAACTTTATGATCGAAAGATCTCACATCTCCTCCTAGAGATGGTGTCTCCAAATTTTCGATATGAACCCGCGCTAATTCAAGTCGTGAGTTGGATAGTTTGTTCAGTGTGTCTAAGTTGTCGGGATGCTATGCTATCACTTTTCCTTCTTGCATCAACGCAACCTGGTCCATTTTGAAGCATCTGTATAAACTACATACTCTTTGTCGCTTCGGCCTGCTGGTGTGCACTTGTTAACTTTCCTTAAGCTTCTAAAACTGCCTCACATTCTTTAGTCAAATTGAACTTGATTCCCTTTCGGAGTAGTGGTTATTGGTCTTGCTATCTTGGAGAATCCTCATGAATCTCCGTGTAACCTTAATCGAAAACTCTAATTTCATTCGAGTTCTCGGCAATTTCCATTCTTGTCTGCCCACCTTGGGGATCTACTTTAATTCCATCTGCGGACGATGTGTCAGGAACATTACTTCCTTGACGAGTCGCATTCTTGAACTTAGCAAAAGCTTTTCAATTCTCGAGTTTGCACAGTTCTTAGATGTTCCTTATGGTTCCCTCTTCCTCGAATAGATGAGAATATCATCTATGAAGACAGACAAACTTCTGAGTATGGATGAAACCTGTTCATGAGGTCCATAAATCACGGTGGTGCATTTGTTAATCCGAATGGCTAACTATGAATTCATAGTGGCCATATCTTGTTCGAATGCGTTTAGATATGTCCTCGGGCGTACCTTGAGTTGATGATAACGACTTGAGGTCATCTTGAAATACACTTGCTCCTCGTAATTGATCAACGATCGTCATTCTTGGCAAAGGGTATTTGTTCTTGGCGTCTCTTATTCGACTCCGATAATCTATACACTCCTCAAAAAACATCATTTTCTTGACAAATAACAGGCGCTCCCAAAGTAAACACTAGGTCTAATAAAACCTAGGTCCACAATTCTTGAATTTGGATCTTGATTCTTCCAATTCTTTTGGAGACATTCTATAGGGTGCCTTAACCTTTGAGCCGATCCGGGTTCCAAGTCGATGGTGAATTCAATTGTCTGTCGAGGTAATCTGGTAGATTTTTAGGAAAAACGTCGGAAATTCGAACAATCTCTATGTCTTCAATTCTCCCTCGGTTTATCTTCTCCGTTTAGGTAACGAAAATCGTGGCATCCTTTCTTGCTTATCATTCTTCGCCTTCAATCGATATAACGGGACTCTCTTCCCAGTCTATGGAAATGCGTAGCTTCTTGTCGAGAAAATGAAATGAAATTTTCCTTTCTTTGCGAGAATCGTGGAATGATTTTCGATTAACATCTTCTAGGATTATATCTCAATACGGGTATTATGTTGATTATTCGCGAACCTTAAGTGATCCTAAGTTCAACTCTAGTTCGAGCAAATATGTGTAACCGTCTAATCCCTCCTATAGGTGAAGAGATTCTCATATCTGATTATTTCAGCTCTAAGTTCCAGATCTACACATGATCTTGCGATAAAGGAATGACACCCGTGTCGAACAATACTATAATAGGTATGTTGAGAAGAACTCCCATACACGCCGGTTTCCACGTTCTTGTCGCCTCCGTGTAGGCATATGCTCTGCGGGCGGTGGTGACGTGCTTATCCTTCTTCGATCTTGCTTTGTTGAGGCTGCTTCTTCTGGCGTTGTCTGATGGTTCCGTCTTTGTTGTTGAGGTGGCGCTTGTTGTTCTTGTATCTTCTTGAGTTCTTTGCCTTTATTGTTGAGGTTCAAATCTTGCTAAGGTTGGGGAATGGATAGCTACGAGTGGCTGGACATTGCGGGTTGGTTCGCCTACATGTTCTTGACGTGTCCTAGGGCAAAAATTAGCGTAATGTGTAACAGCCCGCAACCAAAGTATGGATTAGCATCTGTTACTAACAATGGGATTAACACCATGAAATATAACTAACTATGAGATTGTGAGGCTATAATGAGTGAACTTTCAGACTTCATGTCATTTAATATAAGACATAACTTACATCTGGCTGGATCATTCGGACCTTTAAGAGGGTTAACATGCAGAAGGAAATGAGGTACAAATTCAAAACATAACTTAAGGTCTGCGGAGGCATGTGGAGTACACGATGTGACGATGTGTATCGAGGTTTAACTAATTGGTGACAAAAGATCCAACTCAACACCTCCAATCCTCGCTCAGCACACTTTAAAACAAATATAGCGGTGACAATAATGCACATGGGCTCATTGCCAAAACATTTCCTTTAAATTACATCGCCCATAAGTAACCCGAGGTTTTGTTGAAATGCTGTCTTACTAAAACATTTTCTTTTATTTTCAAAAGTTCGCGCGGACATATTTACTCTATATGATCCATATCGTTCTTATATATTATTATCATAACATCTCACATGTTGGTAGCGAACAAACAACTATAATATCTTTATAACCTCGTCATACGTTGGTAGCGAACCAACTTTTCCTATCGTCATCGCCGTCTCCACCATAACACGATGGTCATCGTTGGTAGTGAACCAACAACTTTCGTCATCTATACCATCTAATAACATAATTGTACGTTGTTAGCCCAACAACTTTCAATATCATCATACCAGTCCATCTCCACCATATTAATATCATTATCGTTGGTGCGAACCAACAAGCGTATTTACTTTATAGTTGCGCCCGAACAACGGATAGGATCATACATAAAATCGTAAACACTTTGGGTAGGTAGTCTATTCTCAGAATCGTAAATAAATACTTTTCATTGAAGAAAACAAGTAAATAAAGCGGTTTTGAATAAAGCTCGGTATCGTACTGCTCTCCGATGTCGATTCCTACGTCCCGATTTATTCCGTCGCGCGTAGACAATGTAATATTGTCTAAAGAGGATATATATATATATATATATTTCAAACAATAATAAGCTTAGAAATGAAATCATGAATGAAGCTCATGACCTTTCTCATACCGCCCAACGGCGGACATTAAGAGATATTATGATTCTGAGAAAAGTTAGATAGTAAGGAATGAAATGAGATATAACCATATTGTCGGCGATGTCTCGATTACCAACAAGTGAAGATATTGTATCAAAGGCCTTATAAGAGGTTATAATCTCTAGAGCTACACAAATGAAAATGGAATGACATAGCAATGGATTTTATGATGGGTTTTACCAAAGTCATAAAGAAGTAACACTACTATATGGGTAGTAGTGGATTGACTCACCAATTATGTTTGTCTACGCCTATTCGGATGACTCGTAGATCCGATAAGTTAGCTCGATCGTACATAAAAAATCGTATATTCTACGGGGAGTACCAAAATCTATCGCTTGGATAAAGACTCCAAGTGTACCCTAGATTTTGAACTAACTCACAAAGGAGTTAGACACGAGATTGAACCTTAACATAGATGTCCACTCACGGTGGAGGAGCGATCAAAGGACATTATGAGCGTTTAAGGATACGATGAGAACATAAATGTTAAACGAAGTGCAGTGGGAATGTATTGTACCACTTGTTAAGTTCACGTCGACCATAGGCATCATGCATGACGATCAATATAGCCATGTGAGGCATTATGTGGAAAGAAGTATCGACCACCACTTTATTGTAGTAAAGTAGGTGAGAGAAAGTATAAGATCGACAATGAAAATGAAATGATTAAGATATCGCCAAATGAGGCAAAGAATAAGAGAAACTCGAGCAGACAAAGTCTTACGATGTCTGCGTGAATCGAGCTGCATTTAAATGCGAAATAAAGTTTCTTAAGATTTCTCCATTGAGGGAAATTATAAAGTTCGAATCTGAGAATGTTGAGATCACGTTTTATAGGACCTTACGAGTTCCTAGAAATGATAGGCCCGATAGCTTTATAGAATGGTACTTCCAAATTGGGAAATGTCGTAATGTTTTCCACGTGTCGCGATTAAGGAAGTATGAATATGACCCAAAACACGTGATCCGCCATAATGGCGTGATCCTTAACTCAAATATGAGTTGTGATGAAAATCTCGACCATTTTGATCGTGCGATTCAGCGATTAAAGAATCGAGTTTGGGTCTTTAATAAAAGTCGATGGAGAAACCATGGACAAAAGAAATCACATGGAAAATTGAAGATAGTATGATGTCCCATACTTTTTGAGGTATGCAAATTTGGGACGAAATTTCTTTAAAGGGGTAGAATGTAATATCCAAGATTTAAAGGCTAATTACGATATTTAATTTAGTAAATTAGGGTTTCTGTCCGCCCTTCTAGGATAACCCGATTGGGCGGACTAATACTAGGAGCGATGGTTAAGATTCATGAAAAGCTATTATGAGGATGCATATCACATGTAAACTATCATGCTTTGAACATAACATACATTAATAGCTTGTATATACCGGTGGGCTAGACCAGCAGACCCAATTAACAATGATCGGCGGACTTCAGGTTTATATCATTTTATCCTCCAGCGGATCGAAAAGAATACTATTGATCGAAGGACTTCATGATTATATCTTCTTATCATCAAAACAATAAATAATTGATCGCGGAGCGTGTGAATACATATATGACGATATGTATTGAGGTATTATCTTGTCTTATAAGATCAAAAACTTGGGCTTCTCAACACTCCATCATCAACATCGAGTTCAACTGCACGTTTAAAACAAACATGCGGTGAGTACAAGAATGCACTCGGTGGACTCATGCAGAAAACATTTTATCATATTTAAATTACCTTTGCCACGTCATGGTAAGACACAAGGGTTTTATTTGAAATGACTCGTGCTTACTAAAGTCATTCTCATCGATTCATAAAAGTCGCTTGGCGAGCATTTTTCTTGTGTGTATGATCCATATCCCTTATCCTTTCATCATAACATCATAGTCGAGCGTCGTGAAGGAGGCCTCCTCTACGCGCCGTGACCGTCGTGAATTTTCCTTACGACTGCGGTCACCTTAGGTGTACCGTTAATTCTAGCGGTATAAGCCTTCGGCATAGGATCCGATATCGATTTCATTCATAAGTTGGGAGCGACCCGACACATTCATATCATTCATTCGGACGGGATACATACACAAAACATAAATATTTTGGCGGGTAATCTTGTAAACATTTTCTCAGCATTTGAAATAAGCATCGTAAATAAATTCATTTGGAAAGTATAGCAAAGTCACGTTTTGTTTAGAAAAGCCCACACGAACTATTGTTCGTCTTAAACTTGATTACTCGTCGGCGTCCGATCGTCGGCGTCGGCGTCCACGCTACGTAAAATCGATGTTTAGTGCGTCGTTCGCGTATTCGAGACTTTCAAAGTCAGAATAAACTTGATATTCTATATCGATATAAATTAAATTCCTTAACGAATTCAATCGTTGTTCAAGCGTAACAAACTAACATTTCTCGTTCTTGATAGAATCGTGATATGTTTATCGATTACCATTTACCTGTTGGGTAAAGGTTCAACGTTTTCTCCCATTTTCAATCTAACGACTTTAAATATGAAATCTTTTCGTATCAGCGAGATTTCATCATTAAACTGATCGTCTTACGTATTAGCGTATTTATCGAGCGTATTTAAATGCGTTGACTTCAAAAGTCGACAATTTTGACTTTCTTAGTAATTTCTTTACTAAGTCATATTTTAATATCTAATCTTCTCATAAATCAATTTCTAATCGATTTCTTTTCATAAACTCATTAATATGTTTAAAATAATTTTTAAACATATAATACATTAATATTGTTATTTAAGGATTTAAAATCCTTATTACTCATGAAATAGCTCATGGCTATTTCCTTTTAAAAGACCAAATATTTCTCAAATTTTTCTAAATTCACATAGTGTACTATTTTATCATAGTATCACTAATATGTATTAATATTAACCATATAAAATCGAGCATCACCTTATTCATTTATATATGTCACGAACTTTTTTTAATTTTTGTCCAACAATTTTCCCAAAATTCCAATTAGTTAGTCTGAGGTCCAAATATTAATCCATGACATTTTTATATCATATAGTCCATCATAAATGATTTCTACACCAAGAAATTCATGTTCATGCTCTCGGTTATCATCAAGCATGCATAAAACATTTTATAAAAATTCAACAAAAATTCATCATGCTTAAACACTATAGTGTAACAACACTACATCATAATATTCATCAAAAACCATTTGAATCATCACTATTTTGAGCTTGTAGCTCTCGGCTTTTTTTGAAACAAATGAGTAATTGGTTTCCAAAGATTCTAATAAAAACATAGGATGCACAATTCATGTCCTAGGTCAATAATATACCATTGCATGTATCAAATAAAAAAATCATACACTAACATATAAATTTTGTTGTTCTCGGTCTTTTAAAAAAAATATATAGGATTTTTCAAAAATTTCCAAATAAATTACTATGGACTCTTAATACATCATAAATCAAGAATCCATGCTCAAAATAATTTCTCAAGCTTTCGGTCATCACCAAAAAATTTATAACATGTTCAAATAAAATTTAAACATGATCTATGCCTCTATTCATCATGCTACACATTCTTTATACACAACTTAACCATATATTAACAAGATTTTGAGATTGAAACACACATCATAACATTTTGAACAAACTTAGCTAGATTTTGAAATCAAAGCACATGCATAACCATAGATCAAACTTTTCATGTGTTAGCAACATATTGGACTCGAGAACACATACTTAATCTTAGATCAAACTTAACATGCATTAGCTTTATTTTTTACAAACAACAATCATCAAGAACACATGCATATCATTTAGAAAATTTTCGAACACATTCGACACTAAAGAGCAACCTTGAAAATTTTGTAAAATTTCAAAACAATAAAGCATTGTTCGATTCCTACCTTGTAGTGGATTGGATTTATGGAACAATGTTTAAGGTATCAAGCTTGGTATAGAAGAAGAAGAAAAATTGAGGTTTTACAATGGTGAAGCTCTCGGCTATTTGGGAGAGTTTGGGAGAAAATGGCTTTGAGAGAGAGAATGAGAGATGTTTAAAGTGTTGGGTGTTCAAGTGTTTGAGTGGAATGAATGATAAAATCTGAAAATCCACCCGATTATAACTTGTATCTCTCGGCCTCTCTAAGCATACATCTGATAGTTTTATTTTTTTATAAAATGTATCACTAATGGGTATATACATCATGAGGATTTTGCATGCAATCTCTCTTTAAAATAGCCTAGATATCCCACTAATGGAAGACATAATATAACAATTATATAACATTTAGGAGATACATGCAATAGTGGGAAAGTCAACACATAATTTTGTTACACACACACAAGAACTCTCGGCCATTATGCTAAACCATAAGTTAAAAATTTATTTTCATGACATTAATAGATATATACATCATAGCATATGATTTAGATGTTAAATATCATAGGATAAATTAATGGTATCATTTTATGTGATAAAAATCTAATATTCGAAACTAGGGTTTTCGAGAATTTGAAAAAATTGATCACTATCAATTCTTAATGATCTAGCATTGTTTTAATACTAAATAATACTGTAATTACACATAATAATCATAGGAAATTAATTCCTATAATTCCTTGATCATTAAACTCGTCTTTCATTTAGTCTCTAGCGTTAACGTTTGAAAGCGTTTCAAAAGTTAGTTATCGACTCATCTCGAAATGGTTGTAATAAAGTCGTAATCACTTTGTTAATTTATTCCATTAATAATGGAATTTAATTCTAAGCAATTGCTTAGAAAATTTCATGAAATTTTAACTATCGATCTGTGATCGACGTTAAAATAATCTTGTCGATACACTTTATAAACATCTATTCCTTAATTCATGCTTTCTAGTGAATATTAAATAGAATTCATTCTTTCATAAGCGATCGAAATCATATTCGATATCATTACGATTGAATCATTTCGTGAAACCACAATTTCGGGTTTTAAATACGTAATTAGGCATTTAATCTGCGGATATTACATCCTACCCCCTTAAAAGAAATTTTGTCCCGAAATTCGCATACCTTAGAAAAATAATCGAGGTATCGTTCTTTCATTGCATTTTCAAGTTCCCGTGGGCTCATCTTGTCCGTGATGTTTCCACGACACTTTGACTAGCGAAATTGATTTGTTCCTTAATTGTTGAACTTTATGGTCTATTATTCTTGTAGGTTCTTCTTCATAACTCATGTATGCGGATTGAGGTCACGTCGCCTTGATGAATCACGTGCTTTGGATCGTGTGCGTATTTTTAGTTGTGACACGTGAAGGCATTATGCACGTTCCCAAATTTGGCGGAAGAGCGACCTATAGGCTACTAGGCCTATTCTTTCTAGGATCTCATATGGTCCTATGAAGCGGGATCTCGGTTTTCCTTTCCTCCGAACCTTATAATCCCTTTGATGGAGAGACTTTAAAAATACTTTATCTCCACTTTCAAAATGCGATTCGGATCTACAGCGTATCGGTAAGACTTTAGTCTATCTTGAGCTTCTTTTATTCTTTGCCTAATCGTCGGACGATTTCAATCATTTCATTTACGACACGGCCTACAACTTTTCTCTTGCCCACTTCATCGATGAAGTGGTGATCTACATTCTTTCCATACAAGGCTTCGTGTGGGGCCATATGTCGTCGCTTGATAGCTATTATTGTAGGCAAACTCAATAAGAGGTAAAACATCTTCCCACTTTGCACTTGATCGATACTCTTGTTCTCGGCATATCTTCAAGTGTGCGGATCATTCTTTCCGATTGCCCATCGATGCGTGGGTGAGATCTTTGTCTTGAAATTCAATTTCGTGCCCAATTCTCTTTGTGAGCTAACCCAAAATCTTGATGTGAACTTGAAGTCTCTATCAGATGTAATAGATTTTGATACTCCGTGCAGTCGTATAATTTCTTTTACGTGCGGTGAGCTAACTTATCGAGATCCGTAAGTACTACGAATTGGCGAGAAAGTGAACACACTTTGTGAGTCTATCAACAACTACCCATATCGCGATGTTCCTCTTTTCGATTTGGGTAACTCATGTAACGAAGTCCATTGTTATCTCATCCATTTCCATTCGGGTATACTCAGCGGTGTAACTTCCGTAGGGAACGTTGATGTAATGCCTTTACATCTTTGGCAAACAAGGCGGTTCTACAAAAAAGCTATGTCTCATTTCATGCCTTCCCACGAACTTTTCTTTTAGGTCTTGGTACATCTTAATCTTGCTGGGTGGGCGGTGTAGGGTGTATCGTGAGCCTCGCTCATTATTTCATTTCAAAGCTCGGTATAGTGCGGAACACATATCCTTCCTTCAAACATTAAAGCATTGTCGATCTTCTTGAAATTCTTCAATCCGTGGGTTCTTACTCTTTCTCTTATCTTTTCCAACTTTTCCTCCATCCTTTGTTTCTCTATGATTCTTTTCTTAGATCGGGGCGTCAGCGTGAGTGTGGCGATACAACTCGTGATCGTCTCGGTTGTTCAACCAATTCAATCCTCATTCTTTTAAACTCCTCAGCGAGTTTTCTTCTTGTGTAAGGAGACATTCTAGTTTGGTTTGATTCTTACGACTTAAGGCGTCGGCTACTACATTCGCTTTACCGGGTGATAGTTAATACCACGATCGTAATCCTTCACTAGTTCGAGCCATCTTCTTTGCCTCATATTTAGATCTCTTTGCTCGAAAAAGTATTTCAAACTTTTATGATCAGTAAAGATCTCATCTCACTCCATAGAGATGGTGTCTCCAAATTTTCGATTGCATGAACCCTTCTTTGCTAATTCCAGTCGTGAGTTGGATAGTTTAGTTCATGTGGTCTAAGTTGTCGGGATGCTATGCTATCACTTTTCCTTCTTGCATCAAAACATGAACCTAGTCCATTTTGAGCATCTGTATAAACTACATACTCTTTGTCGCTTTGGGCACTGCTTAGCGGTGCACTTGTTAACTTTTCCTTAAGCTTCTAAAACTCGCCTCACATTCTTTAGTCAAATTGAACTTGATTCCCTTTCGGAGTAGTTGGGTTATTGGTCTTGCTATCTTGGAGAATCCCTCAATGAATCTCCGGTAATAACCAGCTAATCCCAGAAAACTCCTAATTTCATTCTGAGTTCTCGGCAATTTCCATTCTTGTCTTCTTCCACCTTGGTGGATCTACTTTAATTCCATCTGCGGACACGATGTGTCCAGGAACATTACTTCCTTGACCAGTCGCATTTCTTGAACTTAGCAAAAGCTTTTCAATTCTCAAGGTTTGCAACACCGTTCTTAGATGTTCCTTATGGTCCTCCTCATTCCTCGAATAGATGAGAATATCATCTATGAAGACCAAGACAAACTTGTCAGGTATGGATGAAACACTACTGTTCATGAGGTCCATAAATCTGGTGGTGCATTTGTTAATCCGAATGGCATAACTATGAATTCATAGTGGCCATATCTTGTTGAATGCGAGTTTTAGATATGTCCTCGGGCCGTACCTTGAGTTGATGATAACGACTTGAGGTCGATCTTGAAAATACACTTGCTCCTCGTAATTGATCAAGCGGATCGTCGATTCTTGGCAAAGGGTATTTGTTCTTGGCGTCATCTTATTCGACTCCAGATAATCTATACACATCCTCAAAGAACCATCATTTTCTTGACAAATAACAGGCGCTCCCAGGCGAAACACTAGGTCTAATAAAACCTAGGTCCAACAATTCTTGAATTTGGATCTTGATTCTTCCAATTCTTTTGGAGACATTCTATAGGGTGCCTTCGACCTTTGGAGCGATCCGGGTTCCAAGTCGATGGTGAATTCAATTGTCTATCGGGAGGTAATCTGGTAGATTTTTAGGAAAAACGTCAGGAAATTCGAACAATCTCTATGTCTTCAATTCTCACCTCAGGTTTATCTTCTCCGTTTAGGTAAGCGAAATCGTGGCATCCTTTCTTGCTTATCATTCTTCTCGCCTTCAATCTTGATATAACGGGACTCTCTTCCCCGTGCTATGGAAATCGTAGCTTCTTGTCGAGGAAAATGAAATGAAATTTTCCTTTCTTTGCGAGAATCGTGGAATGATTTTCGATTAACCAATCCATTCTAGGATTATATCTCACGTCACCCATGGGTATTATGTTGATTATTCGCGAACCTTAAGTGATCTAAGTTCAACTCTAGGTTCGAGCAAATATGTGTAACGTCATAATCCTCCTATAGGTGAAGAGATTCTCATATCTGATTACTTTTTCAGCTCTAAGTTCCAGAGATCTACACATGATCTTGCGATAAAGGAATCTGAAGCCCGTATCGAACAATACTATAATAGGTATGTTGAGAAGAACTCCCATACACATCGGGTTTCCACAGTTACATTAGATCTGCCTCCGTGTAGGCATATGCTCTACTTTGGGCGGTGAGGTGACAAAGTGCTTATCCTTCTGCATCTGCTTGCTGTTGCTGAGGCTGCTTCTTCTTTGGCGTTGTCGCGGTGGTTGCCGTCTTTGTTGTTGTTGAGGTGGCTGCCCTTTGTTGTTCTTTGTATTCTTCTTGAGGTTCTTTGCCCTTTGTTGTTGAGTTACAAATCTTGCTAAGGTTGGGGTGGAATTGGATAGCTCTGAGTGGCTGGACATTGCCGGGTTGGTTCGGCCTTACAACTGTTTACGAACGTGTCCCTGGGCAAAAATTAGCGTAATGGTGTAACAGCCCGCCAAACCAAAGTATGGATTAGCGATGCTTGTTACTAACAATGGGGATTAACACCATGAAATATAACTAACTATGAGATTGTGAGGCGTATAATGAGTGAACTTTCAAGACTTCATGTCATTTAATATAATGACATAACTTACATCTGGCTGGATCATTCGGACCTTTAACAAGAGGGTTGACTTGCGAAGGAAATGAGGTACAAATTCAAAACATAACTTAAGGTACTGCGGCGGAAAGCATGTGGAGTACACATGTGACGATGTGTATCGAGGTTTAACTAATTGGTGACAAAAGATCCAACTGCTCAACACACCTCCATCCCATCTTAGCTCAACCTGCACATTTAAAAACAAATATGCAGGGCTGAGTACAATAATGCACCCAGTGGGCTCATTGCCAAAACATTTCCTTTAAATTACACTGCCCCATAAGTAACACACGAGGTTTTGGTTGAAATGCTCGTGCTTACTAAAACATTTTCTTTTATTTTCAAAAGTCGTCTGGCCAGACATATTTTCTGTCTATATGATCCATATCAGTTCTTATATATTATTATCATAACATCATCACATGTTGGTAGCGAACAAACAACTATAATATCTTTATAACCTCGTCATACGTTGGTAGCGAACCAACAATTTTCACTATCGTCATCGGCCGTCTCCACCATAACACGATGGTCATCGTTGGTAGTGAACCAACAACTTTCAACATCATCATACCAGCCATCTCCACACATAACATAATTGTCTTACGTTGTTAGCGAACCAACAACTTTCAATATCATCATACCATCCATCTCCACACATATTAATATCATTATCGTTGGTAGCGAACCAACAAGCGTATTTACTTTATAGTTGGCTTGCCCGACAACATGATAGGATCATACATAAAATCGTAAACACTTTGGGTAGGTAGTCATATCATTTCTCAGCAATCTTCAGAATAAATACTTTTCATTTGAAGAAAACAAGTAAATAAAGCGGTTTTGAATAAAGCCCACACGGTATCGTGGGTCTCTCTCAATGTCGATTCCTACGTCCCGGTTCAATTCCGTCCACCTTAACGTAAGAACTATTTTAGTACATCGGTCGCGTTCGATGAGGCGAACATCGTCTATAACGTCCCATGCATCGAATGAGGCATATTTCGGATTCATTATGGCGTTTCCTAATTAAAGCGATATCGACTATGAAATCGTTCATCATATAAAAGATATTCTATCTCTTTAGCACATAATGTGCGCTTTAATGTACTTACGTGGCGTAAGTCACATTGTTACTAAGCGTCTACGTCATATAGATCGCGTATTATCGAATTCCGTGTGATTTGACCTTGGTCGGCGTTTTTGGTCAACAATTTTGACTTGGTCGACATTTAGTCAACAATTTTGACTAAAGTCGACATTTGACTTTTAATTCCTTTTATGTAATTCTATTATTTTATGTGCAATTCTTGTTCTAAAATTCCCATAAAATCATAATATGTTTAAAACATCATTTTGGATTATACTATGCAATTATATCTCATAAAATGAATTTATAACATTAATACTTATAACCTATAGTTTTGAAAACCCTAATTAAACTAAGCGAAATAATTTCCAAAATTCCAATAAAATCACATAACACATACTCATCTATAAGAATCCTTACTATAACATAATTTTATTTATTGTGAACTATTGAATTTAATCTTCCTAAGTCACTTTTGAAAATTTGGACTTAGGTCCAATAAATATTTAACAAATCGATAAATTCCTACAACACTATATTATGATTCTACACTTCCAATATGTTATGGTAACACTCAAACATGGATAATATCACAATCTAATATCATGTTCTTTAATTTTGAAATTCATAGACTTATGTACTAAAGTGTTCCAAAAATTCTACATAAAATCATACAAGCGTAGTTAATACTCTAGATCATGATTTCATGTTCAAATCAACAATTAAAAATCATACTCATCAACATATTATACCCTTAAGTTTTCGATTGACATATAAAATTTAATATCATGCTTGATTTTATGATATAATTATACTACATGCTAAATAACATCAAATAAATACAATATCTAAACATATTGGCACAAGTCTCATGATTTTCGAAAGTCACCCATATAAACTAAACATAACATGAATTCTAACGTATTCTGAAGCTCGTAAGAGATCTAACCTTTTAATTGAGTGCAGTTTTGATCGTGACGTTTATATGATCTAAGTTTGGGATTGAACAAGGTGAACACTCTCTTTTCTCTCTATATTTTCGATCACTTTAAGGTTGTGAATGAGGATTGAAGAGCTTCATGTGGTATTTATAGAATTAGGCAACTTGCATGTTAATTATTACTTAGAAAATATCTAGGGTACACTTGTTATCCCACTTGCATTTGAGGACAAAATCTTATCTTATCCTACAACTCGTCCTTATCATATAAACCTCGACATGTTACCTTATCATAATTAACAACTTGCAAAATTGGTCCGATAATTTGGTCCACTTGCCTTATCATATCTTATTTTCATGATACCATATATTATCTTATCCCTTAAGGTACAACTTGCATCACACTTGTCACAAAATAATTAAATTACAACTTTATAGCATATGTGTACAAAGTTTCGGCCACTATATGAAGATAACCTTGGATTACTTGTTCAACTTGTCCACTATCTCTACTTTACCCTAATAATGTGATAAGATCACAATCTTATCCTTACATTAATTAAAGTGTGATATTTATCAATTATATCACATAAAATAGTGAGATTTTCGGCCTCCTCAAGGACAACTCACACCCCACTTGTTTAATTCATGATAAACCTTATCTTATGCTTCAATAATATCTTAGTATCATAATTATCGCATAACATTATCAATTGGATAAGAATTAAATCGATTTCTCACATATATGAATTTTTCAAAACAATATATAGCAATAATGCTATATATTTTATTTTCTTGTAATAAATAGCTAATATATAGCTATGTGTCATATTATAAATCTTAGATGATGAATTACATCATAGAAAATATTTAGAACAATTCTAGATCACAAAACCACAATTTGAAAATTAGGGTTTTCAAATAACATTATTGTTCAATTTCTATTCCTTAATTCTCTAGCATTATTTTTAATGATAAATAATGCTCTTATATCATAAAATAATCATAGGAATTTGAATTTTATAATTCCATGATCATTTGGCTAAGTTATCGAGTTATCTCTAAACGTGAGCGTTTGAAACGTCTCTAAATTCACATAATTGAATTATTTCTAAAAGGTTCAAAATAAAGTTGTAACAACTTTATTTGTTCCTATAATAATAGGAAATTTCGAAATTTTAAGCTTAAATGCTTAAAAATTAATGTAAGGCTTAACTGTTGAATTTAACCGATGTTCGAACAATACGTTCGAAAGAATATCGAAACTTTATTCCTTAATTCACTAAGCGTCGATGAATGTCATACAAATTTATCAAATTATGCTTGGTCAAGGTCAACGTTGACTAATTAGATTTTACTAATCGGGATTAATCCTAAATTACGATTTTAATTATCGTAATTAGGCATTAAAACTGCGGGACATTACATCCTACCCCCCTTAAAATAAATTTCATCCCGAAATTTGCATACCGTAGAAAAGTACGGGTGTCTTTGCACTATAATAATCTCAAGCTTCCACGTAACTTTCTTTTGTCCATGGTCTCTCCCTTGGACTTTCACTAACGGTATAAGCTTCTTTCTTAACTGTTGAATCCGACGATTTAAAGTAATCGTAGATTCTTTCTCATAACTCATATCTTGATTAAAGAATAACATCATCATGATGGTCATGTATTTTGGACCATATTCGTACTTTCTTTAACTGTAACATGTGGAAAACATTTTGTATATTCCCGAACTTGGTGGAAACACCAATCTATAAATTTCTAGGTCTTATCCTTTCTAGGATCTCACAAGGTCTATAAAACAAAATCTCAACTTTCTTTTCTCCAAACATTGAAATTTTTCAATGGAGAACTTTAATACACTTTATCTCTCGCATTAGGGATCATTTCATATCTATGCATATCGACAAGACTTTTGTCTATTATGAATTTCTTTCTTTCATTGCCTAATTAAGCAAACATTTCATTCATTCCTTTCACGAAATTGGCTTTAAAACTTTCCTCTTATTTTCTTTATCTCAATAAAGAGATGATTGATACTTTCTTTTATACTATGCCTCACATGGGCTATGTTGCTCATTGTTATTGTCGTAGGTAAACTTAATAAGTGGAAAAGTACTTTCCCAACTTGTACCTCAATTTTTTTTTTTAAAGCCAATTCATAATCGAGGGTAACCTTAGAATCTTTATACGATGTGAGACGACAATTTCCTTTGTAATTAATCGGGCTAACTCATTAGACCCATGTGTAGCCTAAATAGGCATAATCCGAACATATTTGGTAAGTCGATACCTACTACCCATATAGTAGTGTTATCTTTTGATTTTGTAATTCTATCTCAAAATCTATTGTTACGTCATCCCATAGGATCATTGATACAAGGCCTTCACTTACGAGCAATTGAGGCGATGTTTTACAATTTCTATCTTCGTTATCTTAAACTCTTTAATGAGTTTTCCTTTTCGCAAGGATCTATCATCACTTAGACCGATCTTTATAGCATAGAGCAGGATCTATCATCAATCTTAGGCGATCTTTACTTTTTACGCTGGCATCACATTTATTGGTTTATGTAAGTTTGATTTATATTTGGAATAGCTGCGTTATCGGCCTTATTATCTTGGAGAGTCTTCAATGAGTTTCCGATTCTGACCGACAAATTCTATGAAACTCTCAATCTCATTTGGGTTGTTGATTGCTTCAAACCTTGCATTGCTTTTAAATTTTGCGGATCCACATGGTTTCTTTTGAAGACACATTGTGTCTAAGGAATATTACCTCTTTAGGCCGATTTTACCTTAAATAAACTTGGTGAAAATCTATTTGACTCTTAATGTCGACAAGATAGTTTCTCATGAGTTCCTCATACTCTTTTCTTACCCTTGAATAGGTGGGATATCATCTATGAGGATTTAAGACAATTTGTCTTAGTATGTGCGAACACTTGATTTTTGAGATTCATGAACACGGTGGCGCATTTGTTAGTCGAGCGGCACAACTACAAACTCGTTGTGGCCATAACTTTTCGAATGAGGTTTAGGATGTATCCTCAGCGCACTTTAAGTTAATAATTATTGAACTATAATTGACTTTCGAGAATATTCTCGCTTCCTCCTCCAATTGAACCATCGTTCCTCAAGGTCGATGGATCTATTTAATCCTCGCCTTTTATTTCAACTTCGCTTCCTATAGTTAGACAATAAGTGCTTGCCAACCTTTGTTGTTCATCCTTCTTTTTACTTGCAGTGTGGGTATAATTGAGATTTTCTTTCTCATGTAAATCCCATGGAACTGGTAGCTTCTTGTCCTTGACAATGAAAATTTCCCTTCCTTGTACGAGATTGTGGAATGGTTTTCGGTTTAACCAATCTATTCTTAAAAATTATGTCTACAATCCTCATAGCTATAATGTTCAAGCGATTCGCTAGATCTCGAGTGATTCTAGGTTCAAGTCTAAGTTCGAGCAAGCATGTATGAAAATCATGATTTCTCCTATGGTAAAAGATTCTTTTTCCTGATTCGCCTATTCAGACTTAGGTTCTAACATATCCACGCATGCTTTTGCGATGAAAAATTATAAGGTACTTTTTCCGAACTAAGGTACTATAGGTACGTTAAGAAGTTTTCGTACCTGCTAAGTTTCCCTAGGTTTGTTCGTTCCATCACGATTTAGCGCATAAGCTCTTGCACAGGCTGGTTGTTGTTGCGGGGTGCTTGCCATTGTTGGTATTGCCTTGGTTGCTTGGCTCATCTTGGGTCCGGTCTTGTATAGCTTTGAGTTGCTGGATTTGGCTTTGTTGATTTGGCCTCACCATTCTTATCGGACGTACTCCGGGGCATTCATTCGCATAGTGGCCCTTCACGCCACATTTATAACACTTAACATTGCCCCATATACATATACCCCTGTGCATTCTATTGCATTTTGGGCAAGGATTTGTCCTTATTTGTTCTGGTGGACCTTCCACGGGTGGAGAAAACAGTGGTCTCTTCCAGCCTTGTCCTTGGGGTGCCATGTTACCTTGCCATGGCCTTTGATTGTTTGTGTTGCCAAAATTTCCCCGGCTGAAGTTATTCTTGAAATTGCCTTCCCATTTCCTCTTTCCTTTGTCACCAACATTCTGTGACTGAGGGGGTGTAGGCTTGTCTTCAGGCATTGCTGCCTCGATATCCAAAGCTCGACTAAGAGCTTCGGTGTAAGTCAATTCACCATGACTTGCCAGAGACATCTTTATCTCATGTCTCAATCCAGATCTAAACTTCTCTGCCATTTTCATATCAGTGTTTACTAGATCTGGGGCGTATCTTGACATATCGCAGAAAATGCGATCGTACTCTGTTACGGACTTTCTTTCTTGTTTTAAGTTGAAGAATTCAACTTCTTTCTTCTTTCTATAGCTCTTCGGAATGTATTTCTCATACATTTCCGTCTTAAAGTTTTCCCATGTGAAATATTCCATTTGCTCTGGGGTAATAGTCTTTTTCCTTGCTTCCCACCAGAAATCTGCCGGTCCGGTGAGTTGGAAGGTGACACAAGATAATCTTTCTTGCGTTGTGCAATGGAGGAAATCAAAAATCCTCTCAATTGCTCTAACCCACTGCTCAGCATCTTCGGGATTTCCTTTTTCGTTAAAAGATGGTGGGTTTGCCTAAGGAACAATTCCTCTATTCTTAGGTCGGGTGGAGGTGGGGTGGTACTAGTATCTCTTCACTTCGGCCCGTGGAATATGGCCTCTTCCCTACCTCGTCCCTTCCGCCCTTGAATACCTTGTTCGGGTTCGGTATGCGGGCGGCGTTCGATAATGCAAGAATGTAGTTAGCATTTACGTAACGTTTATCGCAATAACATCTTTATGCAATCTTAGCATAAAATATCTTTAATAAAACTATTCTCTTTCTTTCATGCTTTTCTTATCAAAAACCCATCTAGGGTCGTCATATAAGGTATTATACTTGCACCATATTTCAATTTTCAGCATAAGCGCCTATTACCATGTCTCGACTTTGGGGTATCTTTCCCATACTTGGTTTAAACACTAGGGATAGCCTATCGGTTTGTACATCTCATTGATTATGATCAATCGATTCCCTCTATTATTGGTTTAACCAACGTTTCAAGTATTCGAAATTAAATCCGCTCAAGCGTAATCTTACTGATTTAGGGATAAAACGAGAGGCTTATTAATGGAGATGCTTTCATTCCTTGTATACTCATGAAATGAGTTTCATCTACCTCCATACCTTAGACATGTCCAACCTATTAACGAGGTCTTAAGGACAAACAACTATCTCTCAAATAAGTTATAATCTTTCTCGTTATGACGTAAATAGGAGGGGGTTATATCCCAAGAATATCATATACTTTCCTTTACTTCTATTCTTACAATCAATGCTAAAGAGTATCTTATTCATGACTTAATCATCATAACCCTCATATGGAGGTACAACTTTACTGTTATCCTTCATCTCTATAAAGCCCTATCAAGGGTCAATGCATCAATGTACACCATTGGAGAGAATATATCTTATCTCATCGAAATTTCTTTACATCATACTTGATATCTATCACTCTATTGATTCGAAAACTTAGGTGACAAGATAAGTCAATCTATCTTATACTTATTGGTTTCAAGCTTCGAAGAAAAATTCATCATGATAATTGAAATGAAGTATGGGTTTTCAACTTATGATGACAATCCTTAAGGTTTGAATCAATATACTCTTTGAATTGAATAATTGGGATATAGGGTCCGAAGACCAGAATGACGACTACTGAGATTTCTTTGGTCATATGGGGTGGCCAGACCCTTCACAAATACTTTCTCAGTTACAAGGCTTGGTTTCAAAAATATTGTATAAAATTTTGGTTTTGCAAACTTTTTTTTCAGAGAAAAAGTGAGAAACGCAAGTGATTTCTCAATTGGAACTAGGTCATAGAGTTAAACTCGATGAGAGAAATTGAGTAGAACTTGAAACCTTATACAACTCGTAGTAGGTCATCAACAAAGGTTCTTATGTACGTCATAGCTCTTCTTGTACTACTGGGAATCTCACTTTCTAGCAGCATTCTACTATTCTTGCTATACTGTAAGGTTTTCGTTCTATGAACATCATAGGACTAGTCTTTAACTGATTCTCACGAATTCTGAAGAAGGAACCAAGGATTCGGTCCTTCATAAGAAATATAGTACTCTGTTATAGGAGTACGTGGGTGAAAACCGTTCGTGAATCGGAGTTCAAGCGAGAGAAACGAGCTAAAATCAAAACACTGCAAGAAGACAGTTTTGCTGGCGCCGAGATCAGGTAGCCAAGGTCGAACTGAATTGCTAAGGTTTAAATCAAAGAGGTCGACGCCAAAGTCGAAGTTGGCAAGGTCGATGCTGAAGTCGAGCATAAAAATGCCGTCGGGTTTCACTTTATACTTCTTTCTTCTCGTTTTGAAAACTCGTAATGTTTTCACTGATCTTTATTCTTGTTCTCATGTCGATACTTACTTTCGTACTCGAAAGGAACTAAAGTTCTCGGATTCTTACTTCTATGTTCTCGCGATAAGTGATCATGCTTCTTATCACGGCTATGTTCTTTTGGGATATCATACTCATCAGTGAAATAACTTTGAAATTTGAAATAAACATTTCAAAACTGTAACATAACTCATGCTTTCTTTGAATTTCAAAAATTCAGCATATAACACTTTTGACATATCAATGTCCACTTTCCAAACATAACATAACTATGTTCATAAATCTCATTGAATTTCATGAATTCAAACATTTCTCTTCTGACATAACAATGTCAACACCCCCTTCATACTACTCTTCTCTTTCTCATATCACCTTCTCGGTGTAACATAAACATCTTTTACAGTACTTTCATAATTGTCTTTTTAAAGAGATTTTCATAACTATCATTCTTAACTCTTCTCAAAACATTATTTGCAATATTTGCAAAACTTTCTCTTCAACAAATTCTCATAAATTTCATCTCTTTGGAATACATCATTTTTCACTTTCAAACTTTTCATTTCAAAACTTTGAGAAATGGGCATTTTCTTTCAAATTTTCACTTTCAAAACTGAGAAAATCATTTACTCAATGCACATCAAACCTTTTGAGTTTTCCATGAATATCTGATCCATACACATATATCCTTGGAATCCTTTAAGTTTTCTTTGAATATGCAGTCCCATACCTGCATATTCTTGGAATCTCTTTTATTTCAAAACTTTCGTTTTCTTGAAAAATCAATTCACTTTAATAACTTTCAAACTGCTTATCCTCATTCTCAAAACTGTGAGAAAATCATTTACCTTTTTCCCGGTTGAGCTTGATGTGATGGAGTGTTGAGCATAGTCGGCTGATCTTCTAGAAGTCTAGTGACTCAATCTAGACTTAACTTTTTGAAAGAAAGAAGGTTTTAGGGTTCAAAGGATGACCCGCTTTGATACCACTCTGTAACAGCCCGCCAAACCAAAGTACGGATTAATGGGTACTGTTACTAACAACGGGGATTAACACCATGAAAGATAACTAACTATGAGATTGTGAGGCATATAATGAGTGAACTTTCAAGACTTCATGTCATTTAATATAACAGACATAACTTACATACGAAACTGGATCATTCAGACCTTTAACAAGAGGGTTCAACTTGTCTGAAGGAAATGAGGTACAAATTCAAAACATAACTTAAGGTACTTTGCAGTGGAAAGCATGTGGAGTACACATGTGACGATGTGTATCCAAGGTTTAACTAATTGGTGACAAAAGATCCAACTGCTCAACACACCTCCATCCCATCCTTAGCTCAACCTGCACATTTAAAAACAAATATGCAGGGCTGAGTACAATAATGCACCCAGTGGGCTCATTGCCAAAACATTTTCTTTAAATTACACTGCCCCATAAGTAACACACGAGGTTTTGTTTGAAATGCTCGTGCTTACTAAAACATTTTCTTTTACTTTCAAAAGTCGTCTGGCCAGACATATTTTCTGTCTGTATGATCCATATCAGTTCTTATATATTATTATCATAACATCATCACATGTTGGTAGCGAACCAACAACTATAATTTCTTTATAACCTCATCATACGTTGGTAGCGAACCAACAATTTTCACTATCGTCATACCATACATAACACGATCGTCATCGTTGGTAGTGAACCAACGACTTTCAACATCATCATACCGGCCATCTCCATAACATGATTGTCATACGTTGGTAGCGAACCAACAACTTTCAATATCATCATACCAGCCATCTCCACACATGTCAATATCATTATACGTTGGTAGCGAACCAACAACTGATATACTTTCATAGTTGGCTTGCCAATCAACATGATAGGATCATACATAAAATTATAAACACTTTGGGCAGGTAATCATATCATTTCTCAACGAATTTTGTAAATAAATACTTTTCATTTGCAGAAAACAAGTAAATAAAGGGTTTTGAATAAAGCCCACGGTATCGTGGGTCTCTCTCAATGTCAATTCCTACGTCCCAGTTCAATTCACGTCCCACCTTAATGTAAGAACTATTTTAGTACATCGGTCACGTTCGATAGAGACGAACATCGTCTATAACGTCCTATGCATCGAATGAGGCTAATTTCGGATTCATTATGACGTTTCCTAATTAAAACGATATCGATTATGAAATCGTTCATCATATAAGAGATATTCTATCTCTTTAGCACATAATGTACGTTTTAATGTACTTACGTAACGTAAGTCACATTGTTACTAAACGTACTACGTCACATAGATCGCGTATTATCGAATTCCGTGTGATTTGACCTTGGTCAACGTTTTTGGTCAACAATTTTGACTTGGTCAACATTTAGTCAACAATTTTGACTAAAGTCAACATTTTGACTTTTAATTCCTTTTATGTAATTCTATTATTTTATGTGCAATTCTTGTTCTAAAAATTCCCATAAAATCATAATATGTTTAAAACATCATTTTGGATCATACTATGCATTTATATCTCATAAAATAAATTTATAACATTAATACTTATAACCTATAGTTTTTGAAAACCCTATTTAAACTAAGCAAATAATTTCCAACAATTCCAATAAAATCACATAACACATACTCATCTATAAGCATCCTTACTATAAACATAATTTGTATTTATTGTGAACTATTGAATTTAATCTTCCTAAGTCACTTTTGAAAATTTGGACTTAGGTCCAATAAATTTTAACAAATCGATAAATTCCTACAACACTATATTTATTCTACACTTCCAATATGTTATGATAACACTCAAACATGGATTATATCACAATCTAATATCATGTTCTTTAATTTTCGAAATTCATAGACTTATGTACTAAAGTGTTCCAAAAATTCTACATAAAATCATACAAGCGTAGTTAATACCCTAGATCATGATTTCATGTTCAAATCAACAATTAAAAATCATACTCATCAACATATTATACCCTTAAGTTTTCGGTCAACATATAAAATTTAATATCATGCTTGATTTTGTGATATAATTATACTACATGCTTAATAACATCATATAAATACAATATCTAAACATATTGGCACAAGTCTCATGATTTTCAAAAATCACCCATATAAACTAAGCTTATAACATGAATTCTAACGTATATACGAAGCTCGTAAGAGATCTAACCTTTTAATCGGTACGGATTTTGATCGGTGACGTTTATATGATCTAAGTTTGGGATTGAACAAGGTGAACACTCTCTCTTTTCTCTCTATATTTTTCGGTCACTTTAAGGTTGTGAATGAGGATTGAAGAGCTTCATGTGGTATTTATAGACTTAGGCAACTTGCATGTTAATTATTACTTAGAAAATATCTAGGGTACACTTGTTATCCCACTTGCATTTGAGGACAAAATCTTATCTTATCCTACAACTCATCCTTATCATAATTAACAACTTGCATAATTGGTCCAATAATTTCACTTGCCTTATCATATCTTATTTTCATGTTACCATATCTTATCTTATCCCTTAACAACTTGCATCACACTTGTCACAAAATAATTAAATTACAACTTTATAGCATATGTGTACAAATTTTCGGCAACTATATGAAGATAACCTTGGATTACTTGTTCAACTTGTCCACTATCTCTACTTTACACCTAATAATGTGATAAGATCACAATCTTATCCTTACATTAATTAAAGTGTGATATTTATCAATTATATCACATAAAATAGTGAGATTTTCGGCCTCCTCAAGGACAACTCACACCCCACTTGTTTAATTCATGATAAACCTTATCTTATGCTTCAATAATATCTTAGTATCATAATTATCACATAACATTATCAATTGGATAAGAATTAAATCCAATTTCTCACATATATGAATTTTCGAAAACAATATATAGCAATAATGCTATATATTTTATTTTCTTGTAATAAATAGCTAATATATAGCTATGTGTCATATTATAAATCTTATATGATGAATTACATCATAGAAAAATATTTAGAACAATTCTAGATCACAAAACCCTAATTTCGAAAATTAGGGTTTTCGAAATTAGCATTATTGTTCAATTTCTATTCCTTAATTCTCTAGCATTATTTTAATGATAAATAATGCTCTTATATCATAAAATAATCATAGGAATTTGAATTTTATAATTCCATGATCATTTGGCTAAGTTATCGAGTTATCTCTAAACGTAGACGTTTGAACGTCTCTAAATTCACATAATTGAATTATTTCTAAAAGGTTCAAAATAAAGTTGTAACAACTTTATTTGTTCCTATAATAATAGGAATTTTGAAATTTTAAGCTTAAATGCTTAAAAAATAATGTAAGGCTTAACTGTTGAATTTAGCGACGTTGAACAATACGTTCGAAGAATATCGAAACTTTATTCCTTAATTCACTAGCGTCGTTGAATGTCATACGAATTTATCAAATTATGCTTGGTCAAGGTCGAACAGCGACTAATTAGATTTTACTAATCGGGATTAATCCCAAATTACGATTTTAATTATCGTAATTAGGCATTAAAACTGCGGGATATTACATCCTACCCCCCTTTAAATAAATTTTGTCCCGAAATTTGCATACTGTAGAAAAGTACGTGTGTCTTTGCACTATAACAATCTCAAGCTTCCGCGTAACTTTCTTTTGTCCATGGTCTCTCCCTTGGACTTTCACTAACGTTATAAGCTTCTTTGTTAACCGTTGAATCCGACGATTTAAAATAATCGCAGATTCTTTCTCATAACTCATATCTTGATTCAAGAATAACGTCATCATGATGGTCATGTATTTTGGACCATATTCGTACTTTCTTTAATAGTAACATATGGAAAATATTTTGTATATTCCCCAACTTGGTGGAAACACCAATCTATAGGCTGCTAGGTCTTATCCTTTCTAGGATCTCGCAAGGTCCTATAAAACAAAATCTCAACTTTCTTTTTCACCAAACATTGAAATTCTTTCAATGGAGTAACTTTAATACACTTTATCTCTGCATTCGGGATGCAACTCATATCTATGCATATCGACCAAGACTTTTGTCTATCATGAACTTTTTCTTTCATTGCTAAATTGGCAAACATTTCATTCATTCCTTTCACGTATTGGCTTTAAAACTTTCCTCTTATTTTCTTTATCTCAATAAAGAGATGATCGATACTTTCTTTTATACTATGCCTCACATGGGCTATGTTGATCGACGTTATTGTCGTAGGTAAACTTAATAAGTGAAAGTACTTTCCCAACTTATACCTCAATTTTTTTTACAAGCCAATTCATAATCTGAGGGTAACCTTAGAATCTTTATACGATGTGAGGCGCACAATTTCCTTTGTAATTAATCGGGCTAACTCATTAGACCCATGTGTAGCCTAAATAGGCATAATCCGAACATCTTTGGTAAGTCGATACACTACTATCCATATAGCGTTGTTATCTTTTGATTTTGGTAATTCTATCTCAAAATCTATTGTTACGTCATCCCATAGGATAGGATCATTGATACAATTTCTTCTTCCTCTTCTTAAACTCTTTGACGAGCTATCATTGAGACGATGTTTATACAATTTCTATATTACTTCATTATCTTAAACTCTTAAACTAATTGAGCCATCTTTTCCACTTTTTTCCAAGTCTCTTTGCTCGGAGGATCTATCATCACTTCACTTTAGGAGGTGATCTTTACTTTAGTTTTAAGTCGTGGCATCACATTTATTCACATTTATCGGTTCATGTAAGTTTGATTTATATTTGGAATAGCTGCGTTATCGGCCTTATTATCTTGGAGAGTCTTCAATGAGTTTCCGATTACAGCCAACAAATTCTATGAAACTCTCAATCTCATTTGGGTTGTTGATTGCTTCAAACCTTGCATTGCTTTTAGCTTTTGCCGGATCCACATGGATTTCTTTTGAAGACACATTGTGTCTAAGGAATATTACCTCTTTAGGCCGATTTTACCTTAAATAAACTTGGTGAAAATCTATTTGACTCTTAATGTCAGCAAGATAGTTTCTCATGAGTTCCTCATACTCTTTTCTTACCCTTCGAATAGGTGGGATATCATCTATGAGGATTTAAGACAATTTGTCTTAGTATGCGCGGAACACTTGATTTTTGAGATTCATGAACACGGCTGGCGCATTTGTTAGTCTAAACGGCACAACTACAAACTCGTTGTGGCCATAACTTGTTCGGAATGAGGTTTAGGATGTATCCTCTTCCTCTTTGCTTTAAGTTAATAATTATTCGAACTATAATCGATTTTCGAGAATATTCATAGAAATTCCTTCGGCTCGGAGAAATGAGATTGTTGGAATGGTTTCGGTTTAACCAATCTATTCCTAAAATTATGTCTACAATCCTCATAGCTATAATGTTCAAGCGATTCGCTAGATCTCGAATGATTCTAGGTTCAAGTCTAAGTTCGAGCAAGCATGTCCGAAAATCATGATTTCTCCTATGGTGAAAGATTCTTTCCCGATTCGCCTATTCGACTTAGGTTTTAACATATCCACGCATGCTTTTGTGATGAAAAATTATAAGGTACTTTTTCCGAACTAAGGTACTATAGGTACGTTAAGAAGTTTTCGTACCTGCTAAGTTTCCCTAGGTTTGTTCGTTCCGTCCCTGATTTAGCGCATAAGCTCTTGCCTGGGCTGGTTGTTGTTGGCGGGGTGCTTGCCGCTGTTGGTATTGCCTTGGTTGCCGCGGCTCATCTTGGTCCGTCTTGTATAGCTTTGAGTTCTTTGATTGGCTTTGTTGATTTGGCCTTACCATTCTTATCGGACGTACTCCGGGGCATTCATTCGCATAGTGGCCCTTCACGCCACATTTATAACACTTAACATTGCCCCATATACATATACCCCTGTGCATTCTTTTGCATTTTGGGCAAGGATTTGTCCTTATTTGTTCTGGTGGACCTTCCACGGGTGGAGAAAACAGTGGTCTCTTCCAGCCTTGTCCTTGGGGTGCCATGTTACCTTGCCATGGCCTTTGATTGTTTGTGTTGCCAAAATTTCCCCGGCTAAAGTTATTCTTGAAATTGCCTTCCCATTTCCTCTTTCCTTTGTCACCATCATTCTGTGACTGAGGGGGTGTAGGCTTGTCCTCAGGCATTGCTGCCTCGATATCCAAAGCTCGACTAAGAGCTTCGGTGTAAGTCAATTCACCATGACTTGCCAGAGACATTTTTATCTCATGTCTCAATCTAAACTTCTCTGCCATTTTCATATCAGTGTTTACTAGATCTGGGGCGTATCTTGACATATCGCAGAAATGCGATCGTACTCTGTTACGGACTTTCTTTCTTGTTTTGAGTTGAAGAATTCAACTTCTTTCTTCTTTCTATAGCTCTTGAATGTATTTCTCATACATTTCGTCTTAAAGTTTTCCCATGTGAAATATTCCATTTGCTCTGGGGTAATAGTCTTTTTCCTTACTTCCCACCAGAAATCTGCCGGTCCGGTGAGTTGGAAGGTGACACAAGATAATCTTTCTTGCGTTGTGCAATGGAGAAATCAAAATCCTCTCAATTGCTCTAACCCATTGCTTCGGCATCTTGGGACTTCCTTTTCGTTAAAAGATGGTGGGTTTTGCCTAAGGAACAATTCCTCTATTCTTCGGTCGGGTGGAGGTGGGGGTGGTACTAGTATCTCTTCACTTTCGGCCCGTGGAATATGGCCTCTTCCCCTACCTCGTCCCCTTCCGCATCCTTGAATACCTTGTTCAGGTTCGTGTCTGGGCGTCATTCTGATAATGCAAGAATGTAGTTAGCATTTACGTAACGTTTATCGCAATAACATCTTTATGCAATCTTAGCATAAAATATCTTTAATAAAACTATTCTCTTTCTTTCATGCTTTTCTTATCACAAAACCCATCTAGGGTCGTTATATAGGGTATTATACTTGTCCACCATATTTCAATTTTCAGCATACGCGCCTTATTACCATGTCTCGACTTTGGGGTATCTTTCCCATACTTGGTTTAAACACTAGGGATAGCCTATCGGTTTGTACATCTCATTGATTATGATCAATCGATTCCCTCTATTATTGGTTTAACCAACGTTTCAAGTATTCAGAATTAAATCCGCTCAAGCGTAATCTTACTGATTTAGGGATAAAACGAGAGGCTTATTAATGGAGATGCTTTCATTCCTTGTATACTCATGAAATGAGTTTCATCTACCTCCATACCTTAGACATGTCCAACCTATTAACGAGGTCTTAAGGACAAACAACTATCTCTCAAATAAGTATAATCTTTCTCGTTATGACGTAAATAGGAGGGGGTTATATCCCAAGAATATCATATACTTTCCTTTACTTCTATTCTTACAATCAATGCCAAAGAGTATCTTATTCATGACTTAATCATCCTAACCCTCATATGGAGGTACAACTTTACTGTTATCCTTCATCTTTGTAAAGCCCATCAAGGGTCAATGCATCAATGTGCACCATTGGAGAGAATATATCTTATCTCATCGAAAATTTCTTTACATCATACTTGATATCTATCACTCTATTGATTCGAAAACTTAGGTGACAAGATAAGTCAATCTATCTTATAATTATTGGTTTCATGCTTCGAAGAAAAATTCATCATGACAATTGAAAAGAAGTATGGGTTTTCAACTTATGATGACAATCCTTAAGGTTTGAATCAATATACTCATTGAACTGAATAATTGGGATATAGGGTCCGAAGATCAGAATAACGACCACTGAGATTTCTTTGGTCATATGGGGTGGCCAGACCCGTCACAAATACTTTCTCAGTTATAAGGCTTGGTTTCAAAAACACTGTATAAAATTTTTGTTTTGCAAACTTTTTTTCAGAGAAAAGTGAGAAAGGCAAGTGATTTCTCAATTGGAACTAGGTCATAGAGTTAAACTCGATGACAGAAATTGAGTAGAACTTGAAACCTTATACAACTCGTAGTAGGTTATCAACAAAGGTTCTTATGTACGTCCTAGCTCTTCTTGTACTACTGGGAATCTAACTTTCTAGCAGCATTCTACTATTCTTGCTATACTGTAAGGTTTTCGTTCTATGAACATCATAGGACTAGTCTTTAACTGATTCTCACGAATTCTGAAGAAGGAACCAAGGATTCGGTCCTTCATAAGAAATATAGTACTCTGTTATAGTAGTACGTGGGTGAAAACCGTTCATGAATCGGGGTTCAAACGAGAGAACGAGCTAAAATCAAAACACTGCAAGAAGACAGTTTTGCTGGCGCCGAGATCGAGTAGCCAAGGTCGAACCGAATTGCTAAGGTTTAAATCAAAGAGGTCGACGCCAAAGTCGAAGTTGGCAAGGTCGATGCTGAAGTCGAGCATAAAAATGTTGTCGGGTTTCACTTTATACTTCTTTCTTCTCGTTTTGAAAACTCGTAATGTTTTCACTGATCTTTATTCTTGTTCTCATGTCGATACTTACTTTCGTACTCGAAAGGAACTAAAGTTCTCGGATTCTTACTTCTATGTTCTCGCGATAAGTGATCATGCTTCTTATCACGGCTATGTTCTTTTGGGATATCATACTCATCAGTGAAATAACTTTGAAATTTGAAATAAACATTTCAAAACTGTAACATAACTCATGCTTTCTTTGAATTTCAAAAATTCAGCATATAACACTTTTGACATATCAATGTCCACTTTCCAAACATAACATAACTCTGTTCATAAATCTCATTGAATTCCATGAATTCAAACATTTCTCTTTTGACATAACAATGTCAACACCCCCTTCATACTACTCTTCTCTTTCTCATATCACCTTCTCGGTGTAACATAAACATCTTTTACAGTACTTTCATAATTGTCTTTTTAAAGAGATTTTCATAACTATCATTCTTAACTCTTCTCAAAACATTATTTGCAATATTTGCAAAAACTTTCTCTTTCAACAAATTCTCATAAATTTCATCTCTTTGGAATACATAATTTTTCACTTTCAAACTTTTCATTTCAAAACTTTGAGAAAGGGCATTTTCTTTCAAATTTTCACTTTCAAAACTGAGAAAATCATTTACTCAATGCACATCAAACCTTTTGAGTTTTCCATGAATATACAGTCCCATACCTGTATATCTTTGGAATCCTTTAAGTTTTCTTTGAATATGCAATCCATACATGCATATTCTCGAATCTCTTTATTTCAAAACTTTCGTTTTCTTGAAAAATCAATTCACTTTAATAACTTTCAAACTGCTTATCCACATTCTCAAAACTGTGAGAAAATCATTTACCTTTTTCCCGGTTGAGCCTTATGTGATGGAGTGTTGAGCATAGTCGGCTGATCTTCTAGAAGTCTATTGACTCAATCTAGACTTAACTTTTTGAAAGAAAGAAGGTTTTAGGGTTCAATGGATGATCCGCTCTGATACCACTCTGTAACAGCCCGCCAAACCAAAGTACGGATTAACGGGTACTGTTACTAACAACGGGGATTAACACCATGAAAGATAACTAACTATCAGATTGTGAGGCATATAATGAGTGAACTTTCAAGACTTCATGTCATTTAATATAACAGACATAACTTACATACGAAACTGGATCATTCAGACCTTTAACAAGAGGGTTCAACTTGTCTGAAGGAAATGAGTTACAAATTCAAAACATAACTTAAGGTACTTTGCAGCGGAAAGCATGTGGAGTACACATGTGACGATGTGTATCCAAGGTTTAACTAATTGGTGACAAAAGATCCAACTGCTCATCACACCTCCATCCCATCCTTAGCTCCACCTGCACATTTAAAAACAAATATGCAGGGCTGAGTACAATAATGCACCCAGTGGGCTCATTGCCAAAACATTTCCTTTAAATTACACTGCCCCATAAGTAACACACGAGGTTTTGTTTGAAATGCTCGTGCTTACTAAAACATTTTCTTTTATTTTCAAAAGTCGTCTGGCCAGACATATTTTCTGTCAGTATGATCCATATCAGTTCTTATATATTATTATCATAACATCATCACATGTTGGTAGCGAACCAACAACTATAATTTCTTTATAACCTCATCATACGTTGGTAGTAAAACAACAATTTTCACTATCGTCATACCAGCCATCTCCACACATAACACGATCGTCATACGTTGGTAGTGAACCAACAACTTTCAACATCATCATACCAGCCATCTCCACATATAACATGATTGTCTTCGTTGGTATTTCAATATCATCATACCAGCCATCTCCACACATATTAATATCATTATCGTTGGTAGCGAACCAACAATCAGATTTACTTTTATAGTTGGCTTGCCCAACAACATGATAGGATCATACATAAAATTATAAACACTTTGGGCGGTAATCATATCATTTCTCAACGAATCAGTAAATAAATACTTTTCATTTGCGTAAAACAAGTAAATAAAGGGTTTTCAAATAAAGCCCACACGGTATCGTGGGTCTCTATCTCAATGTCAATTCCTCGTCCCGTTCAATTCACATCCCACCCTAATGTAAGAACTATTTTAGTACATCGGTCACGTTCGATAGAGACGAACATCGTCTATAACGTCCTATGCATCGAATGAGGCTAATTTCGGATTCATTATGACGTTTCCTAATTAAAACGATATCGACTATGAAATCGTTCATCATATAAGAGATATTCTATCTCTTTAGCACATAATGTACGTTTTAATGTGCTTACGTAACGTAAGTCACATTGTTACTAAACGTACTACGTCACATAGATCGCGTATTATCGAATTCCGTGTGATTTGACCTTGGTCAACGTTTTTGGTCAACAATTTTGACTTGTTCAACATTTAGTCAACAGATTTGACTAAAGTCAACATTTTGACTTTTTAATTCCGTTTATGTAATTCTATTATTTTATGTGCAATTCTTGTTCTAAAAATTCCCATAAATTCATAATATATTTAAAACATCATTTTGGATCATAATATGCAATTATATCTCATAAAATGAATTCATAACATTAATACTTATAACCTATAGTTTTTGAAAACCCTAATTAAACTAAGCAAATAATATCAAAAAATTCCAATAAAATCACATAACACATACACATCTATAAGCTTCCTTACTATAACATAATTTTTATTTATTGTGAACTATTGAATTTAATCTTCCTAAGTCACTTTTGAAAATTTGGACTTAGGTCCAATAAATTTTTAACAAATCCAATAAATTCCTACAACACTATATTATGATTCTACACTTCCAATATGTTATGATAACACTCAAACATGGATTATATCACAATCTAATATCATGTTCTTTAATTTTCAAATTCATGACTTATGTACTAAAGTGTTCCAAAATTCTACATAAAATCATACAAGCATAGTTAATACCCTAGATCATGATTTCATGTTCAAATCAACAATTGAAAATCATACTCATCAACATATTATACTCTTAAGTTTTCGGTCAACATATAAAATTTAATATCATACTTGATTTTATGATATAATTATACTACATGCTTAATAACATCATATAAATACAATATCTAAACATATTGGCACAAGTCTCATGATTTTCGAAAATCACCCATATAAACTAAGCTGATAACATGAATTCTAACGTATTTACGAAGCTCGTAAGAGATCTAACCTTTTAATCGGTACGGATTTTGATCGGCGACGTTTAAATGATCTAAGTTTGGGATTGAACAAGGTGAACACTCTCTCTTTTCTCTCTATATTTTTCGATCACTTTAAGGTTGTGAATGAGGATTGAAGAGCTTCATGTGGTATTTATAGACTTAGGCAACTTGCATGTTGATTATTACTTATAAAATATCTAGGGTACACTTGTTATCCCACTTGCATTTGAGGACAAAATTTTATCTTATCCTACAACTCATCCTTATCATATACACCTCAACATGTTACCTTATCACTTAATTAACAACTTGCATAATTGGTCCAATAATTTCGGTCCACTTGCCTTATCATATCTTATTTTCATGATACCATATCTTATCTTTTCCTTAAATTACACTTGTCACAAAATAATTAAATTACAACTTTATAGCATATGTGTACAAATTTTCTATATGAAGATAACCTTGGATTACTTGTTCAACTTGTCCACTATCTCAACTTTACACCTAATAATGTGATAAGATCACAATCTTATCCTTTCATTAATTAAAGTGTGATATTTATCAATTATATCACATAAAATAGTGAGATTTTCTTATCCTCAAGGACAACTCACACCCACTTGTTTAATTCATGATAAACCTTATCTTATGCTTAAATAATATCTTAGTATCATAATTATCACATAACATTATCAATTGGATAAGAATTAAATCCAATTTCTCACATATATGAATTTTCGAAAACAATATATAGCAATAATGCTATATATTTTATTTTCTTGAAATAAATAGCTAATATATAGCTATGTGTCATATTATAAATCTTAGATGATGAATTACATCATAGAAAAATATTTAGAACAATTCTAGATCACAAAACCCTAATTTCGAAAATTAGGGTTTTCGAAATTAGCATTATTGTTCAATTTCTATTCCTTAATTCTCTAGCATTATTTTTAATGATAAATAATGCTCTTATATCATAAAATAATCATAGGAATTTGAATTTTATAATTCCATGATCATTTGGCTAAGTTATCGAGTTATCTCTAAACGTAGACGTTTGAAACGTCTCTAAATTCACATAATTGAATTATTTCTAAAAGGTTCAAAATAGAGTTGTAACAACTTTATTTGTTCCTATAATAATAGGAAATTTCGAAATTTTAAGCTTAAATGCTTAAAAATTAATGTAAGGCTTAACTGTTGAATTTAATCGACGTTCGAACATTACGTTCGAAGGAATATCGAAACTTTATTCCTTAATTCACTAAGCGTCGGTGAATGTCATACGCACATTATCAAATTATGCTTGGTCAAAATCAAGCACTTACTAATTAAGATTTTACTAATCGGGATTAATCCCAAATTACGATTTTAATTATCATAATTAGCATTAAAACTACGGATATTACATCCTACCCCTTTAAATAAATTTCATCCTCGAATTTGCATACCGTGAAAAGTACGGTGTCTTTGCACTATAACAATCTCAAGCTTCCACGTAACTTTCTTTTGTCCATGGTCTCTCCATCGACTTTCACTAACGGTATAAGCTTCTTTTCTTAACCGTTGAATCGACGATTTAAAATAATCGCAGATTCTTTCTCATAACTCATATCTTGATTCAAGAATAACGCCATCATGATGGTCATGTATTTTGGACCATATTCGTACTTTCTTTAACTGTAACATGTGGAAAACATTTTGTATATTCCCCAACTTGGTGGAAACGCCAATCTATATGCTGCTAGGTCTTATCCTTTCTAGGATCTCGCAAGGTCCTATAAACCAAAATCTCAACTTTCTTTTTCTCCAAACATTGAAATTCTTTCAATGGAGAACTTTAATACACTTTATCTCTCAGATTCGTGATGCATCATATCTATGCATATCGCCAGAAGACTTTTGTCTATTATGAACTTCTTTCTTTCATTGCCTAATTCGGCAAACATTTCATTCATTCCTTTCACAGAATTGGCTTTAAAACTTTCCTCTTATTTTCTTTATCTCAATAAAGAGATGATTGATACTTTCTTTTATACTACGCCTCACATGGGCTATGTTGCTCGACTGTTATTGTCGTAGGTAAACTTAATAAGTGGAAAAGTACTTTCCCAACTTATACCTCAATTTTTTTTTTTACAAGCCAATTCAAAATCTGAGGGTAACCTTAGAATCTTTATACGATGTGAGACGCACAATTTCCTTTGTAATTAATCGGGCTAACTCATTAGACCCATGTGTAGCCTAAATAGGCATAAACTGAACATTTTTTGGTAAGTCAATACACTACTACCCATATAGCAGTGTTATCTTTTTTATTTTGGTAATTCTATCTCAAAATATATTTTTACGTCATCCCATAGGATCATTGATACAAGGCCTTCACTTACGTGCAATTGAGACGATGTTCGACAATTTCTATCTTTATTATCTTAAACTCTTAAATGAGTTTTCCTTTTCTCAAGGATCTATCATCACTAGACTCGATCTTTATAGATCTTTACTTTAGCACGTGGCATCACATTTATAATTCGAGTTCATGTAAGTTTGATTTATATTTCTCATACTTCAATAGTTCTTAAAATCTTAATTTGTTTTACACGTTATCGGCCTTATTATCTTGGAGAGTCTTCAATGAGTTTCCGATTACGCGTTACCAACAAATTCTATGAAACTCTCAATCTCATTCTCATTTGTTGATTGCTTCAAACCTTGCATTGCTTTTAGCTTTTGCGGATCCACATGGATTTCTTTTGAAGACACATTGTGTCTAAGGAATATTACCACTTTAGGCCGATTTTACCTTAAATAAACTTGGTGAAAATCTATTCGACTCTTAATGTCGGCCAAGATAGTTTCTCATGAGTTCCTCATACTCTTTTCTTACCCTTCTTATAGGTGGGATATCATCTATGAAGATTTAAGACAATTTGTCTTAGTATGCGCGAACACTTGATTTTTGAGATTCATGAACACGGCTAAGCGCATTTGTTAGTCCGAACGTCACAACTACAAACTCGCTAGTAGCCATAACTTGTTCGAATGAGGTTTAGGATGTATCCTCCGTCGCACTTTAAGTTAATAATTATTCGAACTATAATTGATTTTCTAGAATATTCTCGCTTCCTCCTACCAATTGAACCAATCGTTCCTCAAGGTCAAGGATCCTATTTAATCCTCGCCTTTTATTTCAACTTCGCCTTGCCTAGTTAGACAATAAGTGCTTGCCAACCTTTGTTGTTCATCCTTCTTTTACTTGCAAGTGGGTATTATCAGATTTTCTTTCTCATGTAAATCCCATGGAACGGTAGCTTCGTCTCGACAATGAAAATTTCCTTTCTTGCACGAGATTGTGGAATGGTTTTCGGTTTAACCAATCTATTCCTAAAAATTATGTCTACAATCCTCATAGCTATAATGTTCAAGCGATTCGCTAGATCTCGAGTGATTCTAGGTTTAAGTCTATGTTCGAGCAAGCATGTCTGAAAATCATGATTTCTCCTATGGTAAAAGATTATTTTCCCGATTCGCCTATTCAGACTTAGGTTCTAACATATCTACGCATGCTTTTGTGATGAAAAATTATAAGGTACTTTTTCCGAACTAAGGTACTATAGGTACGTTAATAAGTTTTCGTACCTGCTAAGTTTCCCTGGGTTTGTTCGTTTCGTCCTTGATTTAGTGCATAAGCTCTTGCCTGGGCTGGTTGTTGTTGCCGGGGTGCTTGCATTGTTGGTATTGCCTTGCCGCGGCTCATCTTGGGCCGGTCAGATAGCTTTGAGTTCTTTGGTTCGCTTTGTTGATTTGGCCTTACCATTCTTATCGGACGTACTCCGGGGCATTCATTCGCATAGTGGCCCTTCACGCCACATTTATAACACTTAACATTGCCCCATATACATATACCCCTGTGCATTCTATTGCATTTTGGGCAAGGATTTGTCCTTATTTGTTCTGGTGGACCTTCCACGGGTGGAGAAAACACTGGTCTCTTCCAACCTTGTCCTTGGGGTGCCATGTTACCTTTCCATGGCCTTTGATTGTTTGTGTTGCCAAAATTTCCCCGGTTGAAGTTATTCTTGAAATTGCCTTCCCATTTCCTCTTTCCTTTGTCACCAACATTCTCGTGACCGGGGGTGTAGTCTTGTCTTCAGGCATTGCTGCCTCGATATCCAAAGCTCGACTAAGAGCTTCAGTGTGAGTCAATTCACCATGACTTGCTAGAGACTTCTTTATCTCATGTCTCAATCCGATCTAAACTTCTCCGCCATTTTCATATCGGTGTTTACTAGATCTGGGCGATTTGACATATCGCGGAAAATGCGATCGCACTGCATTACGGACTTTCTTTCTTGTTTTAAGTTGAAGAATTCAACTTCTTCTTCTTTCTATAGCTCTTGAATGTATTTCATACCTTCCGTCTTAAAGTTTTCCCATGTGAAATATTCCATTTGCTCGGGGTAATAGTCTTTTCCTTGCTTCCCACCGTAAACTGCCGGTCCGGTGAGTTGGAAGGTGACACAAGATAATCTTTCTTGCAGTGCAATGGAGGAAATCGAAAATCATCTCAATTGCTTTAACCCACCGCTCAAGATCTTCTTGATTTCCTTTTCGTTAAAAGATGGTGGGTTTTGCCTAAGGAATAATTCCTCTATTCTTCGGTCGGGTGGAGGTGGGGATGGTACTAGTATCTCTTCACTTTCGGCCCGTGGAATATGGCCTCTTCCCCTACCTCGTCCCCTTCCGCGCCCTTGAATACCTTGTTCAGGTTCGTGTCAAGCATTCGATAATGCAAGAATGTAGTTAGCATTTACGTAACGCTTATCACAATAACATCTTTATGCAATCTTAGCATAAAATATCTTTAATAAAACTATTCTCTTCTTTCATGCTTTTCTTATCACAAAACCCATCTAGGGTCGTTATATAGGGTATTATACTTGTGCACCATATTTCAATTTTCAAAGATACGCGCTTTATTACCATGTCTCGACTTTGGGGTATCTATCCCATACTGGTTTAAACACTAGGATAGCCTAGCGCTTGTACATCTCATTGATTATGATCAATCGATTCCCTCTATTATTGGTTTAACCAACGCTTCAAGTATTCGAATTAAATCCGCTCAAGCGTAATCTTACCGATTTAGAGATAAACGAGTGGCTTATTAATGGAGATGCTTTCATTCCTTGTATACTCATGAAATGAGTTTCATCTACCTCCATACCTTAGACATGTCCAACCTATAAACGGGTCTTAAGGACAAACAACTATCTCTCAAATAAGTTATAATCTTTCTCGTTATGACGTAAATAGGAGGGGGTTATATCCCAAGAATATCATATACTTTCCTTTACTTCTATTCTTACAATCAATGCTAAAGAGTATCTTATTCATGACTTAATCATCATAACCCTCATATGGAGGTACAACTTTCATCGTTATCCTTCATCTCTATAAAGCCCATCAAGGGTCAATGCATCAATGTGCACCATCGAGAGAATATATCTTATCTCATCGAAAATTTCTTTACATCATACTTGATATCTATCACTCTATCGATTCGAAAACTTAGGTGATAAGATAAGTCAATCTATCTTATACTTATTGGTTTCAAGCTCAAGAAAAATTCATCATGACAATTGAAAAGAAGTATGGGTTTTCAACTTATGATGACAATCCTTAGGTTTGAATCAATATACTCTTTGAATCGAATAATTGGGATATAGGGTCCAAGACCGAATGACGACCACTGAGATTTCTTTGGTCATATGGGGTGGCACCCGTCACAAATACTTTCTCAGTTATAAGGCTTGCTTTGAAAACACCGTATAAAATTTTGTTTTGCAAACTTTTTCGTAGAAAAGTGAGAAACGCAAGTGATTTCTCAATCGAACTAGGTCATAGAGTTAAACTCGATGACGAAATTGAGTAGAACTTGAAACCTTATACAACTCGTAGTAGGTTATCAAGAAAGGTTCTTATGTACATCATAGCTCTTCTTGTACTACTGGGAATCTCACTTTCTAGCAGCATTCTACTATTCTTGCTATACTGTAAGGTTTTCGTTCTATGAACATCATAGGACTAGTCTTTAACTGATTCTCACGAATTCTGTAGAAGGAACCAAGGATTCGGTCCTTCATAAGAAATATATTACTCTGTTATAGGAGTACGTGGGTGAAAACCGTTCGTGAATCGGAGTTCAAACGAGAGAGAACGAGCTAAAATCAAAACACTGTGCAAGACAGTTTTGCTGGCACCGAGATCAGGCAGCCAAGGTCGAACTGAATTGCTAAGGTTTAAATCAAAGAGGTCGACGCCAAAGTCGAAGTTGGCAAGGTCGATGCTGAAGTCGAGCATAAAAATGCCGTCGGGTTTCACTTTATACTTCTTTCTTCTCGTTTTGAAAACTCGTAATGTTTTCACTGATCTTTATTCTTGTTCTCATGTCGATACTTACTTTCGTACTCGAAAGGAACTAAAGTTCTCGGATTCTTACTTCTATGTTCTCGCGATAAGTGATCATGCTTCTTATCACGGCTATGTTCTTTTGGGATATCATACTCATCAGTGAAATAACTTTGAAATTTGAAATAAACATTTCAAACCAGAACATAACTCATGCTTTCTTTGAATTTCAAAATTCAAGATATAACACTTTCGACATATCAATGTCCACTTTCCAAACATAACATAACTCGTTCATAAATCTCATCAATTCCATGAATTCAAACATTTCTCTTTGACATAACAATGTCAACACCCCTTCATACTACTCTTCTCTTTCTCATATCACCTTCTCTGTAACATAAACATCTTTACAAGATTTCATAATTGTCTTTTAAAGAGATTTTCATAACTATCATTCTTAACTCTTCTCAAAACATTATTTGCAATATTTGCAAAACTTTCTTTCAACAAATTCTCATAAATTTCATCTCTTTGAATACATAATTTTTCACTTTCAAACTTTTCATTTCAAAACTTTGAGAAAGGGCATTTTCTTTCAAATTTTCACTTTCAAACCGAGAAAATCATTTACTCAATGTACATCAAACCTTTGAGTTTTCCATGAATATACATCCCATACCGTATATCTTTGGAATCCTTTAAGTTTTCTTTGAATATGCGTCCCATACCGCATATTCTCGAATCTCTTTATTTCAAAACTTTCGTTTTCTTGAAAAATCAATTCACTTTAATAACTTTCAAACTGCTTATCCTCATTCTCAAAACTATGAGAAAATCATTTATCTTTTTCCCGGTTGAGCTTGATGTGATGGAGTGTTGAGCATAGTCGGCTGATCTTCTAGAAGTCTAGTGACTCAATCTAGATTTAACTTTTTGAAAGAAAGAAGGTTTTAGGGTTCAAAGGATGACCCGCTCTGATACCACTCTGTAATAGCCCGCCAAACCTAAGTACGGATTAACGAGTATTGTTACTAACAACGGGGATTAACACCATGAAAGATAACTAACTATGAGATTGTGAGGCATATAATGAGTGAACTTTCAAGACTTCATGTCATTTAATATAACAGACATAACTTACATACGAAACTCTGGATCATTCAGACCTTTAACAAGAGGGTTCAACTTGTCTGAAGGAAATGAGGTACAAATTCAAAACATAACTTAAGGTACTTTGCAATGAAAGCATGTGGAGTACACATGACGATGTGTATCCAAGGTTTAACTAATTGGTGACAAAAGATCCAACCGCTCAACACACCTCCATCCCATCTTAGCTCAACCTCGCATATTTAAAACAAATATGCAGGTCGAGTACAATAATGCACCCAAAGGCTCATTGCCAAAACATTTCCTTTAAATTACACTGCCCCATAAGTAACACAAGAGGTTTTGTTTGAAATGCTCGTGCTTACTAAAACATTTTCTTTTATTTTCAAAAGTCGTCTGACCAGACATATTTTCTGTCTGTATGATCCATATCAGTTCTTATATATTATTATCATAACATCATCACATGTTGGTAGCGAACAAACAACTATAATTTCTTTATAACCTCATCATACGTTGGTAGCGAACCAACAATTTTCACTATCGTCATACCAACCATCTCCACACATAACACGATCGTCATACGTTGGTAGTGAACCAACAACTTTCAACATCATCATACAAGCCATCTCCACACATAACATGATTGTCTTACGTTGGTAGCGAACCAACAACTTTCAATATCATCATACCAGCCATCTCCACACATATTAATATCATTATATGTTGGTAGCGAACCAACAACTGTATTTACTTTTATAGTTAGCTTGCCCAACAACATGATAGGATCATACATAAAAACGTAAACACTTTGGGCAGGTAATCATATCATTCTCAACAGAAGTACTGTAAATAAATACTTTTCATTTGCAGAAAACAAGTAAATAAAAGGGTTTTCGAATAAAGCCCACCTATACGTAGGTCTCTCTCTCAATGTCAATTCCTACGTCCCAGTTCAATTCACGTCCCACCTTAATGTAAGAACTATTTTAGTACATCGGTCACGTTCGATAGAGACGAACATCGTCTATAACGTCCTATGCATCGAATGAGGCTAATTTCGGATTCATTATGACGTTTCCTAATTAAAACGATATCGACTATGAAATCGTTCATCATATAAGAGATATTCTATCTCTTTAGCACATAATTTACGTTTTAATGTACTTACGTAACGTAAGTCACATTGTTACTAAACGTACTACGTCACATAGATCGCGTATTATCGAATTCCGTGTGATTTGACCTTGGTCAACGTTTTTGGTCAACAATTTTGACTTGGTCAACATTTTTGACTAAAGTCAACATTTTGACTTTTTAATTCCTTTTATGTAATTCTATTATTTTATGTGCAATTCTTGTTCTAAAAATTCCCATAAAATCATAATATGTTTAAAACATCATTTTGGATCATACTATGCAATTATATCTCATAAAATGAATTTATAACATTAATACTTATAACTTATAGTTTTTGAAAACCCTAATTAAACTAAGCAAATAATTTCCAAAAATTCCAATAAAATCACATAACACATACTCATGTATAAGAATCCTTACTATAACATAATTTTTATTTATTGTGAACTATTGAATTTAATCTTCCTAAGTCACTTTTGAAAATTTGGACTTAGTTCCAATTAATTTTTAACAAATCCAATAAATTCCTACAACACTATATTATGATTCTACACTTCCAATATGTTATGATAACTCTCAAACACGGATTATATCACAATCTAATATCATGTTCTTTAATTTTCGAAATTCATAGACTTATGTACTAAAGTGTTCCAAAAATTCTACATAAAATCAGACAAGCGTAGTTAATACCCTAGATCATGATTTCATGTTCAAATCAACAATTGAAAATCATACTCATCAACATATTATACCCTTAAGTTTTCGATCAACATATAAAATTTAATATCATGCTTGATTTTATGATATAATTATACTACATGCTTAATAACATCATATAAATACAATATCTAAACATATTGGCACAAGTCTCATGATTTTCGAAAATCACCCATATAAACTAAGCTTATAACATGAATTCTAACGTATTTACGAAGCTCGTAAGAGATCTAACCTTTTAATCGGTACGGATTTTGATCGGCGACGTTTATATGATCTAAGTTTGGGATTGAACAAGGTGAACACTCTCTCTTTTCTCTCTATATTTTTCAATTACTTTAAGGTTGTGAATGAGGATTGAAGAGCTTCATGTGGTATTTATAGACTTACGCAACTTGCATGTTAATTATTACTTAGAAAATATCTAGGGTACACTTGTTATCCCACTTGCATTTGAGGACACAATCTTATCTTATCCTACAACTCATCCTTATCATATACACCTCAACATGTTACCTTATCACTTAATTAACAACTTGCATAATTGGTCAAATAATTTCGGTCCACTTGCCTTATCATATCTTATTTTCATGATACCATATCTTATCTTATCCCTGAAGGTACAACTTGCATCACACTTATCACAAAATAATTAAATTACAACTTTATAGCATATGTGTACAAATTTTTGGCCACTATATGAAGATAACCTTGGATTACTTGTTCAACTTGTCCACTATCTCTACTTTACACCTAATAATGTGATAAGATCACAATCTTATCCTTACATTAATTAAAGTGTGATATTTATCAATTATATCACATAAAATAGTGAGATTTTCGACCTCCTCAAGGACAACTCACACCCCACTTGTTTAATTCATGATAAACCTTATCTTATGCTTCAATAATATCTTAGTATCATAATTATCACATAACATTATCAATTGGATAAGAATTAAATCCAATTTCTCACATATATGAATTTTCGAAAATAATATATAGCAATAATGTTATATATTTTATTTTCTTGAAATAAATAGCTAATATATAGCTATGTGTCATATTATAAATCTTAGATTATGAATTACATCATAGAAAAATATTTAGAACAATTCTAGATCACAAAACCCTAATTTCGAAAATTAGGGTTTTCGAAATTAGCATTATTGTTCAATTTCTATTCCTTAATTCTCTAGCATTATTTTTAATGATAAATAATGCTCTTATATCATAAAATAATCATAGGAATTTTAATTTTATAATTCCATGATCATTTGGCTAAGTTATCGAGTTATCGCTAAACGTAGACGTTTGAAACGTCTCTAAATTCACATAATTGAATTATTTCTAAAAGGTTCAAAATAAAGTTGTAACAACTTTATTTGTTCCTATAATAATAGGAAATTTAGAAATTTTAAGCTTAAATGCTTAAAAATTATTGTAAGGCTTAACTGTTGAATTTAACCGACGTTCGAACAATACGTTCGAAAGAATATCAGAAACTTTATTCCTTAATTCACTAAGCGTCAGTGAATGTCATACAGAATTTATCAAATTATGCTTGGTCAAGGTCAAGCACTGACTAATTAAGATTTTACTAATCGGGATTAATCCCTAAATTACGATTTTAATTATCGTAATTAGGCATTAAAACTGCGGGATATTACAAATGTCCTCTCATCCCGGACTTAAAACAATTCCCACTGCCTGCCATGCACATTCCTTTGTGCATTCTCTGGCATTTCGGGCACGGAAGAGCCCTCATCTGCTCTCGTGAGCCTCTTGTCGGAGGAACAAAAGCTGCCTTTTTCCATCCCTGTCCCGGATTTACCACGTTTCCTTGCCACTGTCGTCTTTTGCTCACATTCTCAAAATTTCCTCTGTTACTGTTTCAAAATTTGCGTCCCACTTCCTCTTACCCTTATCCGCGGTATTCTGCGTTTGAACTGATACCGACTTTTCTTCTGGCATCGCTACCTCAATATCTAGTGCTCGTCCAAGAGCCTCAGTATAAGTCAAGTCTCCATGACTGGCGAGAGACATCCTTATCTCTGGCCTAAATTTTTCCGACATTTTCCGACATTTTCAAGTTTGTGTCCACTTGATCCAGTGCATATCTTGACATGTCACAAAAAGTGCAATCATAATCAGTTACAGACATTTTCTCTTGCTTTAACACGAAGAATTTGTGCTCCTTCTTTTTCCTATAGCTCTTTGGTATATACTTGTCATACACCTCTCTCTTAAAATCCTCCCACGTAAATTCTTCCATCCATGCTCACAGTAAAGTCTTCTTTCCGCTTCCCACCGTGTCGCAGTCCATTTAATGAAAAGTTATACATGACAAACGCCTCCCTGCTGTACATCTTAGAAAGTTAAAAATCTGTTCCATGGTTCTTATCCATTGTTCTGCTTCCTCAGGATTTCCTTTCCCATTGAAGACAAGAGGGTTCTGTCTAAGAAATAGTTCCTCTATCCTGCGTTCAGGTGGAGGTGGAGGTGGAGGTGGAGGTGGTTGTGGTATATCCTCATCTTCTTGTTCTGGGATTCTACCTCTTCCCCTAGGTCTTCCTTTTCCTCTGCCTCTAATTCCTTGTTCAGGATCTTGTCTAGGAGGCATTCTGTTATATAAAACATATAATTAGCATCACACATTATTTCCGTTACCTGAACATACATAATATCATCATATCCTCATTGTAAAACAACTTTAATAAAGCCTTTCATCTTTGTCATACACAATTTACCGCAAAAGCCCATTCAGGGTCATATATATATATATTGAAAAATTTGTGCCATAGGAAAAACTGTTTAGGATCAATAGTTACTTACAAAAGAAGTTACTTACATACCGGCTTATAAAGCATTACAAAAGAAATCACATGCATACTGGCTTTTATAGTCTTACAAAACATCAAGTTTTTCCTTTTCACCACTTTCTTACAAAAACAAAACATACCCAAATCACATCCATATACTACTACATATCTACTTAAGTCTTCACTTCATCGTCTTCATCGGAATCTTCTCGCCCTCATCCTCTTCGTGATCTTCTTCCTCGCCGAGTCATCATCTCGGGCATGTACTCTAGAGGATCCCGCTCCGTCATCTCCCATCATATATATGTCGCGATCGCCCGTAGTCGCCGCGAATCGGACTATAACCATCAAGAGTATCCGACACTCTCATCCGTGCTGTCTGGCGGTATGGCTCCGCTGGAGGTGGTGGAGCTGTCATCGGTGGTAAAGGCGGTAGTGGTGGATGCAACGGATGTCCGAATGTCAACGGAGGAAAGACAGGAGCTCCCAAAGCTCTCGGTCTCGCTGCTCTATCCACTTGGGCGAGCCTGCCCTCATCAATCAGGTATTGGGGTATTACCGGATCAACCTGCCGTGGAACCTCAGTTTACAACCATTCTGGCGACTCATCGTGCCAGGTGTACTCTTGTGGAGGAGATAGGGTCCCCGTGCAACTCCATAGACGGCAGACACGTCGCCGATGATGGATTTAACTGGGTAAATCACCGATCAAGTCATAGCCTCCGGCCACAAGGTATATGTAGTCTCCGGATACCTCTCGGGCGTAATCCTCCCAATCACAGGGAAGTATGGCCATGAGACGCTTGATACCATCATAATCAGTCACGCCATATGCTCGGGCATTCCACCAAAGTCGGAGATAGTACGTCAGAAATTCCCCAGATCCTCGCCTCAAAGACATCCAACTCTCTCGGTATGTGCGCACCGCTTCCTCGGGTGTAGCGTTCGATCCTATCCTTCTTCTAGCGGTGTAACACATCTCCTCCATCTGTCACGATCAAAACTAACATAAGTCAACTAATATTATCCGATGGACAGATACGATAACTTACTTACATCGATTAAGCAACTAGAATAAACTGATCAATCTATAAGGTAAATAAGTGTCATTAGGTACAACACATGTCATAACTTTCTGATTCTACTTGGAAACTAATTATCTAATAACGTTCTAAGATACATGTTATGCTATGAGATCTTCGTTCTAAATAAAACTCGAACTAACTTTCAACAGACTCTAGTGCATTCTGGAGACAGAAATAGGAATTCTTTCCTTCATAACAAATGAATTTCAGTGTGTTAGGAGTACGCAGGCGAAAACCACGCGTAAATTGGAGTCCTAACGAAAGAGAACGGAATAAAACAAAATTACTGCGCAGTGCAGAAAAATTGCGCGATCGTGCCAAAATCCGAGGCAAATGCCGACGTAGTACGACTACCATGTCCACGTATTAAAGTTGATGCTTGACATTCTAAAGTCAAAGTCAAAGTCGACGGTCACCCATGTCGAAGTTGTGATGACAATGTCGATGTTGTTCATTTTCATAGTCGAAGTCGTTCGTTTGTCTTGACATTCGCCTTCTTCCGCTCAAGCTCGGTGCTATAGTTACATTCATTCTTCCTATCGCTCTTTTGTTCTTGTAAAGGAGAAAAGTTCATACTTCGTGTTCTTTTACAATACGTGATCATGCTTCTTATATCGTCTAAGTTCTTCTTAAGATAACATATTCATTTGTCATAATAGATCTTGAGATTTGAAAATAAGATTTCAAAATTACACACTACAACAAAAAATGGATATTGGGACACTTATTTAGAGGCACTTTTTACTAATTGCCTCCAAAATATATTGTTGGGGCATTTAGTCAAATATATAAAATTTAGAGGCACAAATATTTTTTCTCTAATATTTATATTTAAATAAAAACTGAGGAGTGTTATTTTGGAAGAAAAACCCTTAATTGATTTGGCCCAAATCAGTTTTATTTTCATTCACTCTTCCTGCGCCTCTCTCTCGCTCTCTGTCCGCCTACCGTAGCTGCCACACACCAAGCCTTCGCTGTCATCCGACTACAGCAGCCACCACCCCATGGATTTCTTTCATTCTCGGTGTTCATGTTGAGTAATTGTAATCTACTTCGCGCTTTCCCCTTTTTGAATGATTATGTGATGTTCATTTGTCCGGAATCGTTGTCCTGGTGATTCAACGAATGCGGTCGAAGGATTCATATCATTGAGGTGACTTTCTTTATGCATTTATTGATCGAAAAATTAAGTAATGGTTGGCACAGAGTTTTCGATTCAGATTCGCAAATTTGGAAGTTTTTTTATGTTGTTTTATATATGGAAATCTCTCGTTATCTGTGGTAATTTGGGGCTAACATGCAGTTTTGATAAATTACAGTTTATGAGGAGGTGGTGTGATGAAAAACCACGATTTGCTTCAGCTTTTTGTGTTTGAAATAAAATATGATGTCAGCTGACAGCTGGTGTATGTGTTTTTTTCTGCTTCTCCTGATGTCTGATCAAATATGATACTAATATTGTCATTTGCATGGTGCTCTTTCGTTATTGATCATTTAATGAACTTTATGCGGGGTAAAAACTGAATCTACGGCTTCTTTAAGAGTTTGGACGTTTGTGGTATTACCATAAGTAACACATAGAAAAACTAGTGGAAGACATTTGTTTTACTAAATTTTGTCTTGATACAAAGTGGTATGCTCAGATGTTAATGCTAATATAAAATCTTCATTGTACAATACAATGGACGAAATCCTATATTACAAAATGGTACATCATTATCTCCTGATTTGCGCATGGGGTTGTGGCCACATGTATTTTTTAATTTTTGATAATTGTCTACTGAAAGTGACTATAAAAGTGAAGGGTATTCTAAAATATACAGGGATTTCGAGATGAAATATCATTCTAGAATTGAGAATCTTGTTTGTAACAAAAGCGTTCAAAGGTGGACTGCTTTTATTCAGTGTTCAAAATGTTCAGGGAGTCATCAATATATTTGCAATTTTAATGTTGGTGAAAGATAATGGTTTTGTTGCAGATGTGAGCTCCATGGCTTTAGTAATGATTTATGGCACATTAATGTCTTACTCATGGACTTGATAAATACTATTACTATAATTTGTTGATCCCTCTCTGTAGTCACTTCAGAGAAATGCCATAGTTTCTTTGAGGCATATTGTTGTCGAGTAAAATTTCTAAATATCTTAGTTGGTTTTGGTGGAAATGTAACAGAAACAGTCATTAAAATATGAGGTGTTATCATTGCATTTGCATCCAATGTTAGCAGTAGGGTTTTTGCACACCAATCCTTGATTGAGATCTCCATTTTTAATCCTTTCCACGTGCAGCCACACATCCACGTAAATTCACTCATCATTTGCTGCAATTCACAAGTCTGGATCAAATTTAAGATGTTTTTTCTACAATTCCAACTATGGCATTGTATCATACATCTTAAGGTCATGCTTCTTTGGCTTCTCTACAAATTACATTAGCCTTACTGTTTTCGTGCTTTTGCTTCTGATCAATTGAAAATGGAAATGAATATCTGAAGTGGTTTATACGAAGAAAGAATGAACCTTTTCTTATTGAAAATAAGCTGACTCGCCTTGTGTTATGCGATATTCAAACAGAGTTATTAAGTCGTTTTGACGAGGTTCGGCTATCAATGGGTATGAAGCGATCGCCGACGTCAAGCGACCGAACATTGACGACTACATCGCGGCGTTTGAAGGACGGGTGTCACAACTACCGACTTCACGATGCCCATCAATTAGGATTTTTTTGTCGGGTTTAAAGAAGAGTATCCGGTGCAGCTGCGCAGGATACCGTGATAAGCACATACTCGGCAACAGACAGCCGCTGCCCGTCGATTGTCTCCGTCGACGGGGTTATCCTCATCAATGTTTACATCAACACGCCGCAATGCAGCCCGCTTCCTACTATCCGCGACCGCCCCATCGAGCCCGTTGCACTCGCAATGGTCGGTCTCCTACAACGGGTCATCCACGCGGCGCCTCCTCCGCCATGTCTAAATCATCATCGACGTCGCGATTCTCTCCTAATTTCCGCCAGATCTCAAATGAGGCATATTTGAAGCATCGCCAAGCGTGCACATGCTTTCGTTGTGGGTCAAGTTTGGACCTACTCATCGTTGCCCTCCTAAAACTCTTCAAGTGCCGATTGGTGAGGTCGAGATGATCCCGAGAGGATTTCACTTGCGGAGGAGCTCACGTCGACCGACGGTGCTCTAGACGAGGTGGTCAAGTAAACCACTGCAATTGTCCGAGCTCACATCGTGTGGGATCGATGGCCCTACTACAATGAAGCTGTTCGGAAGGGTTGGTGATACTAGAATGTTATTGATGGTAGATAGCGGGCGAGCCATTGTTTTATGGCCGAGCATGTCGCCACAAAGTTGAATTGAAGGTCGAAACCACATGCGGTTTTCCGGTGATTTTGGGCGATGGTACTCGAGTCAAGACACGAGGTATATGTCACAACATACCCCTTCGAATTGATTCCGAGATTTACCATATTTCCTCGCTATGTGTTTCCTATCCGCAATGTGGATATCATTTTGGGAATTTCGTGGTTGGCAACGTTGGGTGACGCCAAGGTTAACCTGAGCAATCGACCATGGAGTTTGCGGTCGAGGAAGACACCAAGTACTTGAGGGACCCATCCTCGACCCTAAGGCATGTTCCAAGATGGAGATCGACGCGTTGGGAGATGATGAAGAATGTTGGCTGCTTTGGTCCCTCGAGCAGGAGGTTGCAACAGACAACTGAGGGTACACCAAGGTTTAAATATACGTTTTAAGCACCGAGGCGTTTTCCAATAGTCTCACGAGGCGTAAGTCTCGAGGCGGTCCGAGGCGTAAAACCGAGGCGTAAATTATAAAAACATATAAAATTTATAACTAATATAATAAAATCATAGAAAAGCATAACAAGTATATTAAAACACAAAATAAAAACATAATTTCATGTTTAAGTATGTTTGTCTCTTAAATTTAAAACTCAAATCATAATCAAACGTCTAAGAAGCTTGAATCATCTCCATCCTCATCTCTATCTTCATCTTCACTTTCGAAATCATCCTCTATTTCCTCCTCATCAATCAATGCAAGATTCGATTGAACCTGCCCTTTTCCTATATGCATGTAATTTAAATGTTAAAAATTAACTATATAATATATATTATACTTTGTAGAATATAATTAAACTTTATGTGTAAGAGATTAAATGTAACCTTTTGGTTGACTTCGTTTCCTCTTTCTAGGTACAAGAGAGCTTCCCCCCTCGTCTATTGGTATGATTACTTCAACATCTTCATTAGTTGGGTCGGCTACCCACTCATCATCAGAAGGCACATCCTCAACAATCAAAGGATCATCCACATCGCTTCGTGATTGTTTCTTCAGATGTTTATACTTCAAGTTCCTATTATACATGATATACACCAATTTGTTCAACTTCAATGTGCTTAGACGATTTCTTCTCTTTGTGTGTACTTGATTGAACGTACTCCAATTACGTTCACATGCAGATGCAGAGCAAGTTAGACCAAGAATCATCATCGCAAATGATTTTAATTCTGGAACTTCATCTCCAAAAGTGTCCCACCATGCAACTAATATAAAAAGAAAATTTGTATTCAATATTTTAATAAACTATTATGAAATAAAAATAAAAATAAATCAATATAATAAATACCTGGTGGACGTGTTAAATATGTTCCCAAAGATGACTTCAAGCCAAACAATCCCATCTTGTATTTGTAAGAATCAAGTTGGGAGTCGATCTTAAAATATTTGTCTTGATTTGGAACGAGTCGTTCCAGGCATCTATACAAGCCGCTTTTTATTTCCGGATGTTCAGAAACATTGGGGCTCCACCTATATCGAGGATTCAGATAATATGCAGTTGCATGCAAGTCCCTGTGCAACTGATTATCCCATTTATGATCGATAATATCCCAAATCTCCTTGTAGGAAGACACTTGTCCGTCGAAGTTCATTGCTATCTTTTCTTTTGCCTCATCCATAGCACCATAGATAAACCCCATTGCCGGTGTCTTCTCACCATCAACAATCCTCAAAACATCAACAAGAGGCTTTGTGGTTTTAATAGAATAAACCACACTAGGCCAAAATGAGTTGTCATTCATAACGATCTTTTTCACATCTTTTCCATCAGCTTTCTTTGCCCATGCACAATCAGACCATTCTCTCGATACAAACATCGATTGCAATGGTTGCTTCAGTTCTTGCATACTCTCCAGAGTCAAGAAGGCAGTGGCGAATCGTGTTGCAGCTGGTCGAAGGAGATCTTTCTTTGCAATTTTTCTGAAAAGACTCAACACCCACTGATGGTTATATATGAAATTGCTAACTCTCTTTGCCTTAAGCAAAGCAGACTTGTGTTGTGGCAACTCACCAATTTTTTCAAGCATCAAATCGATACAATGGGCTGCGCACGGAGTCCAATATAATCGTGTTCTCTTCTCCATCAACAAACGTCCGGTGCTTTATCGCGACTTGCATTGTCCGTTATCACTTGAACAACAATATCTTCTCCAATTTCTTCAATAACTTCATCAAGTAATTCAAATAATTTTTGAGCATCCTTCACACAATCTGATGCATCAACTGTTTTCAAAAAAACAGTCCCATGTTGATTGTTCACTAGAAAGTTGATAAGACTTCTATTTCGCATATCTGACCAACCATCCGACAATAGTGAAACCCCAGTTTTTTTCCATGTTTCTTTAATCTCATCAACAGTCTTAGTTGTTGTCTTCACTTCTTCATCCAATATCCAACTCCTAAGCTCGTGCATCGTTGGAGCTTTTAATCCTCGTCCATAATTTCCAACAGATCGCAACATATTGACGAATGATGCACTTCTTGCAACGTTAAACGGGATCCCATTCTCATAAAAAAATCTCCCAATATCTAAACAGACTTGATTCCGATGTTCTTTAGCAGTTGCCGGAGTTATTTTATCATCTTGAGCATTATCATTCACCACAAACCGATCCATAGGTCCCCTTACACCTCTAGAACCACTAGGACAAGACCCAACATTATCAGTTGTAGCATTTGTGCCACAACCAACACTAGCATTGGCTGCATTGCTACCAAAATATGACCCATTATCCACCATCTCCTCAAAATTCATTTGTCTTTGATGTTTTGTGGTTTCAAATGCCTTCAAGTACTGCTTAATCTCAATTTTCACCTCTTCGGGTACTTTTGAACATGGTTGTACATTGTTATGTGTGCATGCAAGGTGCTCCTTTATTCTCTTTACACCTCCCTTGATGTTTTTGCTACAAAACTTGCACTCTAAGTATTTATAACCTTTTGTCACACCCGTTGACGGTACATCAATTTCAGTTGCATATTTCCAAGCCGGATCTCTTCTATTGCTCATTGTATATCTATAATGTTAAATCACAATTTTTATCAAATAAACAACAAAAAATAAAAAAGTAATCAAATTACATACACATGCTTAAAGCCTTAAACAAAGGCTAATTTAGATTATATATTAATTAACAAGTATATAAATTCGAAGGTATTGTGTCGAAGTATATACACTTATACATGTTTCATGCTTGCTGTCTGCCTTACACACATATAAATTCGAAGGAATGGAAATAAAATATAATATAAAATATTGTGCTTCATGCTTGTTGTTGCAATATAAAAAATGATATAAAATATTGTGTTTCTTGTTTTGATATAAAATATAGTGTCAAGTGCCGACAAATGTTACAATTTTCAATACACTTAATATAATATTGCTATGATCAGAAGTCTACATATTTGATGTTGCAGTCTAGAGTCTATAGTCTAGTGTCTACATTTAATATAATATTGTTATTGCTATATACTTATATATACTACGATTATGCAGTCTAGTGGTCTACATCTAATAGGTGCTTGATGTAGTCTATAGTCTAGAGTTTAGACTTAATATATTATTGAAGTGTCTTGTATATAACTAGTCTACGTGTGATGTTTCATGTTCTTGGCAGAACTTGTCGCCTATTGCTAATATGTTCACACGTAATATATACAAGAATATAATATAATATTACTATGGTCAAATGTTTTACGCCACAAATTGTTTGAAATACACACACAATGTAATATAAAATTACAAGTTGTTGGTTGTCGTGCCTACAAATATACAGACTTACAAAACCTCTTTCAACTACACACACATAATATATAAAATTACAAGTTGATGCTGCGCCTACAAATATACAAGTTGGAATTAAACTTACAAAACAAAAATACAATACTGCGTTTGCGTTGGTCTGCTTCTCTGTTCTTTGCGTTACTTTCTTTCTCTTTATTTTTCGAGTCTCAGATCGTCGGTGGTCTAGTCTTGGGAGGAGGAGATGGACAGTTCTATTTCGTATCGTTGGGTGGTGCGGTGTCGCCGAGGAGGAGATGGAAGGAAGAGCGTGGAGAAGGAGATGGACCTGGAGGTAAGGTGAGTTGAGTTGCATGCATCATTAAATAGAGAGGTTAGGAAATTAGGTTTTAATCTTTTGGGCTATTTTATAAAAGCAATAGCCCATTAACTTAAACTTGATTACTGAAATTTAAACTTGATTACTGAAATTTATCACTCAAAAATAGACTTACTTGCAGCGGAGAGAGGCATCGCCTCGGGTGGCCTCGCACCGCCTCGCCTCGCACCGCCTCGACCTCCCGAGGCGTGCCACAGTGTTCCCATGTGAGCGTAGCCTCAAAGGCGTTGCGCTTTGCCTCCACACCGAGGCGCCTCGAGGCGCGAATCACAAACGCCTTTTTAAACCTTGGGTACAGCTCGTCGCCAAGAGGAGTTGGACATGGTTCTCGCCTCTTTTCCGTTAGTTTCACGGCCCGGCAGCTGGCCGCCGCCACGTACATGTGATCATCGATTATGCTTAAGCCGGGGCTCAACCAAGATCTGTGAGGCCATACCGTTATAATCATTTGCAAAAGATGAGATGGAAAATTGGTAGCGAGATGCTGGTCAGGGGATTATTCAACCTAGCAACAATCCATATTCGATCCAGTGCTATTGGTCCAAAGAAAGATGGTTCGTGGAGGTTTTGTGTAGACTATCGAGAGCTCAACAAACGTCGGTTCGATAAATATCCTATCCCAATTATTCAAGAATTATTGGATGAGTTACATGGTGCTCGGTGGTACAGTAAGTTGGATCTTCGCGCCGGATATCATCAAATAAGGGTGGCTCACGAGGACGTTCTGAAGATAGCTTTTCGAACTCATTCGTGACATTACGAGTTCTTAGTGATGCCTTTCGCGACCAATGCACGGCTACATTTCAAAGCTTAATGAATGATATTTTTCGCCGCTTTCTTAGGCGTTTTGTGTTGGTTTTCTTTGATGATATTTTGATATATAGTCGGACTTGGTCAGATCATATCACCCAACTTCATCGGGTTTTACAGATCTTACAATCTCACTCTTTGGTTATAAACCCCAAAAAGTGCTTACTAGGTCGCGAGGAAGTAGAGTATTTGGGGCATGTGGTCTCAAACACCGAGTACGATGGACCCGACAAAGATTTCAAGAAGATTAAAATGGCCAACACCAAAGTCTACTCGAGGATTGAGAGGTTTTCTCGGCCTTACAGGCTATTATAGGCGATTTATTCGGGATTATGGCAAGATTGCTGCCCCCCTTACAGCCCTACTCAAGAAAGACTTACGACCTTGGTTTGGTCACCCGAGGCCGAGCGCAGCCGTGAGTCGCAAAGAAGCTCTCACCATCGCTCCAAGACTAGCAATGCCGATTTTTCAAATGAGTTCATAGTGGAATGCGATGCATCGTATGGGCATTGGGCTGTGTTGATGCGAAAAGGCGACCCATTGCCTATTTTAGTAAGGGACTTTCGATCGCCTCTTGGCTAAATCAGCCTACGAGAAAGAATTGATAGCGTTGGTTCTCGCAGTGCAGCATTGGCGGCCATATTTGCTTGGCCGGAGTTTCGTGGTCCGATCCGACCAACGTAGTTTACGTTATTTATTATCACAGCCACTCACATCGCCGGCTCAACAAAATTGGGCTGCAAAATTGTTGGGCTTTGACTTTACTGTGGTTTATAAGGAGGGGGGCAAGAATCGGGCTGCGGATGCTTTATCTCGACGGGACGCGGAGGGAGTCTTAGCGTCCGTATCCATACCACGGTGGGTAGACTGGAAGGAGGTGCAAAAGGAATTAAGGATGGACCCAAGGTTGGTAAAAGTAGTGGAGGCGATGGAAGCGAGCCGAGGGCCCCAAGCATTATTCGTTAGTGCACGGTACTTTGTTTTATAAGGGACGGTTAGTGTTGCCAGATCATTCAGATTGGATTCCGCGACTTATGTTGGAATTCCACTCGACGCCATTGGGTGGTCATTCGGGCGCTTTCCGCACATATCGTCGCTTGGCTGCGAACGTCTATTGGCCGGGAATGCGAAAGGCCGTTACACAATTTGTTGCTTCTTGTTCGGTTTGTCAGCGTAACAAATACGATACACGTTCTCCAGCCGGGCTGCTATCCCCTCTTCCGATTCCGAGCCTAGTTTGGGATGAAATTAGTATGGATTTCATATCGGGATTACCGCGCTCAGGTGGGTTGGATTGCGTGTTGGTAGTAGTGGATCGTTTGTCCAAGTATGCACATTTTTTGGGGTTACGCCATCCTTTTACGGCGAAGACCAAGGCGACGTTTTCACAAGAGAGATCGTACGACTGCATGGCATTCCAAGTGCTATAGTATCTGATCGAGATCCGATTTTTCTTAGTTCGTTTTGGAGGGAGTTATTTCGGATGATGGGTACTACTTTGAAAATGAGTTCGGCATATCATCCGGAGACGGATGGGCAATCCGAGGTTCTCAATCGTTGCTTGGAAACATATCTTCGTTGTTTTTGCTCCGAGCGTCCGAAACAGTGGGCGAGGTGGCTTTCATGGGCAGAGTACTGCTATAATACGGGCTCGCATACGGCGTCAGGCATGACCCCGTTTGAGGCGATTTATGGGCGACCGCCAAGCGTTAGCTCGGTTTATTCCGGGGAGGTTCGGTGGAGCTCGGCGAATCTCTACGCTCCGAGACGAGATTCTTGGTCATTGAAGTATCATTTGGAGAGGTCACAATTACGTATGGTCCAAAGAAGCCAATAAGCATCGACGTCGTGTGGTTTTCAAGTGGGTGATTTAGTTTATCTCAAATTTCGTCCATTTCGGCAGTCTTCTCTGCTCAAGGCGGGCAATCGGAGTTAGCCCTCGTTATTTTGGTCCGTTTGAGGTTGAGGCACGTGTGGATACTGTGGCCTATAAGTTGAAGCTCCTCCATCCTCTAAGATTCACCCGATATTTCATGTCTCTCTTCTCAAAAAGCTATTGGGCGAACATGCGACACAAATCTTCCAGATGACTTGATTTCTGGCGATCAACCGTTGTTGCGGAAGCTATATTGCAACGACGAGTTGTTCAGCGATGGTGTGGCCGTTGATCGTGTTACGCTGTTGGGAGGGGCTGCCGGGAGGCGTAATCCACTGGATGGATGAGGTGGATTTGCGTGGCGGTTTCAGTATTTCAGCCTTGAGGACAAGGTGTTTGGACAGACGGCACTTGATAAGGATCTGCTGTGGAAGGTGTACACCGGGAAAACGAGCGGTGGTGGATTATAAAGTCAAGATAAGTTATGCCTGCCATGCATCTGTTTTCCAGATAAATATTTGTGTATATAAATGAAAGAAGACTGTTCATCTGAAGCCCTATTGTTGGCAGAAAAAGTGAACTAATTATTAAAGCCACTCTTTGTTATCATTTTGGCATACTTGCTAGATATCGTTCAAAATTCCACACCCCAGTTGCTTGTTTGAGCTCTTTCCTTCTGTAGATTTCGACGTAGCATTTGCACTTTCATTGTCTATTGAGCTAGTGGGAGCTGGCTGTGAGAGTGAGAGTAGGGCTGTACATGATGCTTGTTCTGGCACTGTGTTTTACTTTGTTGTTTTGGCTCCCATTGGCATTGATCAATTGAGAGATGCTAATTTACATGCAAACTTCCCCCGGACTTATGTCTGGACACATGTGGTATTGAGCACTGGCAATGATGCAGTTGCTGGCATTCGGAACGATCTCCCCGCCAGCTTGAATTCTACTAAGGTTGAAAGAGTTAGTTGTATACTGCCAATATTGGTACATCTTTACTGCATTATCTCAATCATGATGCCAGAAAATGTACATAAATGCTAAAAGTAGATGTATTTTTTTCAAAACTGATCTCAGCAAGCTAAGCTTGTAATAGAACCTCTTGAACTTACTGAAAATATTTTTGACTCTATCTGTTACTTATTCAGACTGCAATAGTCATTATTATAACATTTGAATCATATATAAAGGGAATACAAACTTAATTCAACACCCAATCTTGCTGGCTTTTTTTTTTATATACACTTAGTCTTCTGTGTCAAGATCTTCGGTTGAGATTTCTTTTTCATTGGAGATGGGCGTCTCTTGTGGGGAACTCGAAAGATATATTGCATGCTATAAGGTGAGGTGGTAAAATCATGTCAACTTGAGCTTCAGTTACCTGTTAAGCTCTCTCTTGTGGACATCTGATCCTCTTGTACTTGCACCGGTTTTTCTGACACGAGTTGCAGAGATTTTTTATTTGTATTTCTCTTGTAGTCACCTAGTCTTTGATTTGCTTTAACTATGAAGCCTTACATTTTTTTGGGTTCTGTTTTGGAGCTGCTAAAGTGGTTTCATGGTGATTATTCATGTCTTGCATAACTTTATGATAACTTTCTATTATGAAGCGAAAAATGTTTGCTAGTTTCATTAAGCCTTTTTTTGTTCAATTATTTGGCTTTGATAGTATATGTGGCTAATTCTGCATACCAAGTTGTGGCATCTTGACCTTATTTCTCCATTTGTTGAGCTGTGGCTACCTTCTTATGAATATGGAAAGTAACACCACAAAAGTTGTTGTTCGGCAGTGTGCTTTAATTTAACTATATTGTGTTGCCACAATGATTCCTTGCACAATGATAGCAGTAAGAATAGAGCTTATGTTCTTACTTTATTGTAAAAAGTTAGAGACATCATACATGTATTTAGCGATTAATTTATTGGGCATTGTTAAGGTGTTTTTAGATGTATCTTAATTAGTTTATTACGATCATGACAATATTACCTCATGAAAAAGATACTACACTTCACCCATGTGCATGTGTGTTTATATATATGTATGTATGTCTACGGACTATCTTTATTGAAATCTTCATACATTATCTTACCTAATTGAAAACTTGAAGAATTTGCCTTGAGTGCTTTGCCTCTCGCATTCCATGACCAACATATAATATAATGATTTCGTGCTCTACTCCTCCTCCATGATATAGACTTTGCACTGTCTGTTAGTTCCTCATGAAACAACAAACATTTAATTTAAATAAAAAACTATGAAATTATCTAGCTTCCATTTCTATTAAAGTCAGATGATATAGACATTCTGTAATGACTCTACATCTCATAATTGAGAGAGCTTTTATCTTTTAATTAAAAAATTTAAATTGTTATTCAATCAGCAAAGTAAATTTTTTTATATTAGTCTGTAGCTCTAAAACAAGCTATTGATTATCTTGAATGGCTCAGATCTAGCATTCGAACAGCGTTACAACCAGCACCCTCATCTGTTATCTTCAGGGGACTTACAGGTACGCCTTAAAACAAAAATGTGTTTTTCTTCTTCTTTTATTCTTTTTCTTTTCCCAACTAGCGACCACACTTCAAAAAATTAGGTTCTACTTATTTTTATACTTTTTATTAATCATGGTAATATATCATGTTATTATTATGAAAGTTAATCTGTTATAGGTAGTAAATGGTTAACTGTAGATAGTAATTTGTTTTGCATGTTAGCTTGGGAAATTTAGTATGATTTGGTCTGCACTAATATTTGTGGGAAGTATATTACTTTGTTCCTCATGATTTTTTTAAAGTAACAAGTATATATTGACGACAATAATTAATAAGATGTCATTCTTTTAGTAGGCTCATAATGGACAAAAGTTGGATGCAAAAACATAGATTGTCTGTTGAATATAAAAATGACTTAGATCAATTTCTTGATATGGCTTTCGACAACGTAAGCCTTCGTGGCACGATTCTATGCCCATGCAAACATTGTAAGAATTATTAGGTGGACTATTTCAGACATGAAGTACTTAGGTTTCATCTCCAAACAATCAAATTTCATCTGAATCAATTAGTCGTCCAGCTCGTATAAGGGTAAGCATGAGAATAAAGTTACTTATTACATGAAATTTTCGATTGGAGCCTACATGAAATTGAAAAGTCTTGTTAATTTGAATGAAATTGTTGTAATGAGCATTGAAGATGTTATACTGAATGGTAGGGATCTTGAGCCTGGAATTTTTGAGGTGGTCTTTCAATCTATTTTAAAACACGAAGAAATATTGATTTATCCAAAAAAACTTCATGAAACAATTGAAGATTCTATTGGAACACCGACCACTTGGCATTTATCATTGATATATTCTTTTTCCTTGACTATTGAAACTGTGTATATGATGAAGTGTATATGTCTACATATTGTGTGTAGCTCATCTCTTTATGGTATTATCAGTGACTTATGTTTTATGTTAGCATACCATTTTGCTTTATCTAATACAGATTGGCTTGTGTGAGAATGAAAATTGATACAAGAATTTGATGGAGCAAGAGCACTTAATCACAAAGGACCTTTCATATTTTAGATGATGTGATTTTTTAATTTGTATTTTTTAGAAACAATTTTATGATTCCATTTATTTTTTCTAGCAAATATGGATATGAATGAGTGGACATAAGCTTTATGCATAATTGTCATTTAGATTGTTTAGTATTAAAAAGTTGACGATGATGCAAATTTTAAAATAAATTTGCGTTCAATGTATTGCAATGTGTTTGGGGCACAAGATTTTAATTCTACACACGAAAGCATCTCTAGTTTTATGTGAAGGCTTAAGTAAGTGCCTCATAATATTAATTTATGGACATAGATGAAAGTTTATTGTTGCACATTATATGCCTCAAATTGAATTTTAAGGGCATAAGTAAGTGCCCCAAGATTAATATGGAGACATAAAAGTAATTTTGATGCTACATATTTTGTGTCCAGATATATATGTAAAAGACACAAATAAGTGTCTCGATATTATATTTTAAGGCATATGTAAATGCCGTGAAATACAATATCGAAACACTTATTTGTGTCTTTTATATAAATATCGGGATATAAAATGTGCCTCAAGAAATATTCTGACACAAATTAAATCTGTTAAAGGGCATTTATATATGCCTTAAGAAATCAATCTCGGGACATATTAAAATGATTGGAAAACAATTGATATAGAGATACTTAAAAAGTGCCCCTAACGCTATTGAGACACAATACTTGGCAACACATGTGATAAGTGTCCCAAAAATCATAAGTGCCCCAAAATAGTATATATTGAGGCATTTTTTGATGTCTCAAAAACTGTTTTTTGTTGTAGTGACAACATAACCAATTCATACTTGTACATCAATTTGATTTCATCCTTTCAACTTTAACCATTCAGGTTCATTTCAAACATATACGTTTATCTCAATCTTGATCACTTTGCATAACATTTGGTTGATTTCAAAATCAAGGTTTGAAAATTTCCTTACTCATAACCTTCATTTCAATCATAACATCATAACATCGCTTTCTTTCCTTGTTCCTTCCAAAACTGATCTCAAACTTGTTCATCATTTAAAACTCTTCATTTTAAGAGTTTGAGAAAGAAATCATTTACCTTTTCCCCGGTTGAGCTTGATGTGATGGAGTGTTGAGAATAGTCGTGATTTCTAGAAGTCCAAATGACTCAATCTAGACTTAGTTTTGAAAAGAATTTGAAATTCAAAGAGCAAACTGCTCTGATACCACTCTGTCACGCCCCCTTTCCGGATAACCCGGATTGGAGCGGACTAATACTAGGAACAGTATTTAGGATTCATGAAAGGCTATTATGAGGATGCATATCACAAGTAAACTATCATGCTTTGAACATAACATACATTAATAACTGGATATACCAGGTGGGCTAGACCAACAGACAAAGATTAACAATGATCTGACGGACTTCAACAGTTTATATCATTTTATCCTCCAATAGATCCAAAAGAATACTATTGATCCGAAGGACTTCAACAGTTATATCTTCTTATCATCAAAACAATAAATAATTCAGAGTCGCAATGAAAACGTGTGAATACATATATAACGATATGTATTCAAGGTATTATCTTGTCTTATAACATCAAAACACCGGCTTCTCCACACCCTCCATCATCAACATCGAGCTCAACCCGCACATTTAAAACAAACATGCGGTGAGTACAAGAATGCACTCAGTGGACTCATGCCGAAAATATTTTATCATATTTAAATTACACTGCCACATCAAGGTAAGACACAAGGGTTTTATTTGAAATGACTCGTGCTTACTAAAGTCATTCTCATCAGTTCATAAAAGTCGATTGGCTAAGCATTTTTCTTGTGTGTATGATCCATATCCCTTATCCTTTCATCATAACATCATAGTCGAACGTCGTGAAGGAGGCCTCCCTCTACGACGCCGTGATCGGCCGTGAATTGTCCTTACAAAGACACAATACCTTAGGTGTACACGTTAATCCTAGCTGTATAAGCCTTCCAATAGGATCCGATATCGATTTCATTCATAAGTTGGGGCGACCCAACACATTCATATCATTTATTCCGGATAGGATACATACACAAAACATAAACATTTTCGCAAGTAATCTTGTAAACATTTTCTCAACAAATGAAATAAGCATCGTAAATAAATTCATTTGGAAAGTATAGCAAAGTCACGTTTTGTTTAGAAAGAAAGCCCACCTGAACTATTGTTCGTCTTAAACTTGATTACTCGTCAACGTCCAGTCGTCACGTCAGCGTCCACACCTTTACGTAAAATCGATGTTTAGTACGTCGTTCACGTTTTCGAGACTTTCAAAGTCTAGAATAAACTTCGATATTCTATATCGATATAAATTGAATTCCTTAACGAATTCAATACGTTGTTCAAGCGCGTAACTTAAACTAACATTTCTCGTTCTTCGATAGAATCGAGATATGTTTATCAATTACCATTTTACCCTGTTGGGTAAAAGGTTCAACGTTTTCTCCCGTTTTTCAATCTAACGACTTTAAATATGAAATCTTTTCGTATCAACGAGATTTCATCATTAAACTGATACGTCTTACGCGTATTAGCGTATTTATCGAACGTATTTCGTACGTTGACTTCAAAAGTCAACAATTTTGACTTTTCTTAGTAATTTCTTTACTAAGTCATATTTTAATATCTAATCTTCTCATAAATCAATTTCTAATTGATTTCTTTTCATAAACTCATTAATATGTTTAAAAATAATTTTTAAACATATAATACATTATTAATATTGTTATTTAAGGATTTAAAAATCCTTATTACTCATGAAATAGCTCACGGCTATTTCCTTTTTAAAAGACCAAATATTTCTCAAATTTTTTTCTAAATTCACATAGTGTACTATTTTATCATAGTATCACTAATATGTATTAATATTAACCATATAAAAATCGAGCATCACCTTATTCATTTATATAGGTCAGGTTTTTTTCAAATTTTGTCCAACAATTTTCCCAAAATTTCAATTAGTTAGTCAAGGTCCAAATATTAATCCATGACATTTTTATATCATATAGTCCATCATAAATGATTTCTACACCAAGAAATTCATGTTCATGCTCTCGGTTATCATCAAGCATGCATAAAACATTTTATAAAAATTCCAACAAAAATTCATCATGCTTAAACACTATAGTGTAACCACACTACATCATAATATTCATCAAAAACCATTTGAATCATCACCATTTTGAGCTTGTAGTTCTCGGCTTTTTTTGAAACAAATGAGTAATTGGTTTCCAAAAATTCTAATAAAAACATAGGATGCATAATTCATGTCCTAGGTCAATAATATACCATTGCATGTATCAAATAAAAAAAATCATACACTAACATATAAATTTTGTTGTTCTCGGTCATTTTAAAAAAAATACATAGGATTTTCCAAAAATTTCCAAATAAATTATTATGGACTCTTAATACATCATAAATCAAGAATCCATGCTCAAAATAATTTCTCAAGCTTTCGGTCATCACCAAAAAATTTATAACATGTTCAAATAAAATTTTAAACATGATCTATGCCTCTATTCATCATGCTACACATTCTTTATACACAACTTAACCATATATTAACAAGATTTTGAGATTGAAACACACATGCATAACATTTTGAACAAACTTAGCTAGATTTTGAAATCAAAGCACATGCATAACCATAGATCAAACTTTTCATGTGTTAGCAACATATTGGACTCAAGAACACATACTTATTCTTAGATCAAACTTAACATGCATTAGCCTATTTTTTTACAAACAACAATCATCAAGAACACATGCATATCATTTAGAAAATTTTCGAACACATTCAACACTAAAGAGCAACCTTCGAAAATTTTGTAAAATTTCAAGAACAATAAAAGCATTGTTCGATTCCTACCTTGTAGTGGCTTGGATTTATGGAACAATGTTTAAGGTATCAAGCTTGGTATAGAAGAAGAGAAAAATTCAGGTTTTACAATGGTGAAGCTCTCGGCTATTTGGGAGAGTTTGGGAGAAAAATGGCTTTGAGAGAGAATGAGAGATGTTCAAAGTGTTGGGTGTTCAAGTGTTTGAGTGGAATGAATGATAAAATCTGAAAATCCACCCCATTATACCTTGTATCTCTCGGCCCTCTCTAAGCATACATACAAGAGTTTTATTTTTTTTATAAAATGTATCACTAATGGGTATATACATCATGAGGGATTTTGCATGCAATATCTCTTGAAAATAGCCTAGATATCCCACTAATGGAAGACATAATATAACAATTTTATAACACTTAGGAGATACATGCAATAGTGGGAAAGTCAACACATAATTTTGTTACACACACACAAGAACTCTCGGCCATTATGCTAAACCATAGGTTAAAAATTTATTTTCATGACATTAATAGATATATACATCATAGCATATGATTTAGATGTTAAATAATATCATAGGATAAATTAATGGTATCATTTATGTGATAAAATCTAATATTCAAACTAGGGTTTTCGAGAATTTGAAAAAATTGATCACTTCAATTCTTAATGATCTAGCATTGTTTTAATGCTAAATAATACTGTAATTACATAATAATCATAGGAAATTAATTCCTATAATTCCTTGATCATTAAACTCGTCTTTCATTTCGCCTCTCTAACGTTAACGTTTGAAAACGTTTCAAAACGTTAGTTATCGACTCATCTCGAAATGGTTGTAATAAAGTCGTAATCACTTTGTTAATTTATTCCATTAATAATGGAATTTAATTCTAAGCTTAATTTCTTAGAAAATTTCATGAAATTTTAACTATCGATACGCAATCGACGTTAAAATAATACTGTCGATACACTTTATTTATATCTATTCCTTAATTCACGCTTTCCAGTGAATATTAAATAGGAATTCATTCTTTCATAAATGATCGAAATCATATTCGATATCATTCTGATTGAATCATTTCGGCGAAACCCTAATTTACGGGTTTTAAATACCGTAATTAGGCATTTAATTCTGCGGGATATTACAGTTTCGCCGAAATAATTGAATTGGCAAATTATCGAATAATGATTTCGATTATTTATGAGCTAACGAATTCCTATTTTATATTCACTAAAGATTGTGAATTTAGGAATATATCTATATAAAGTGTTTCGGCGAGTAATATTTTAACGTCGATTGAGTATCGATAGTTAAAATTTCGTAAAACTTTCTAAGTGACGAAGCTTAGAATTAAATTCCATTATTAATGGAATGATTTAATAAAGTGATTACGACTTTATTACGACCTTTTTGAGATAGGTCGATAATGAACGTTTTGAGACGTTTCAAACGTCAACGTTTAGAGATGAATAGAAAAATGAGTTTAATGATCAAGGAATTATAATATTTAAATTCCTATGATTATTATATGTAATTAGAGTATTATTTAGCATTAAAACAATGCTAGAACATTAAGGATTAATTATTGAACAAATATGAAATTTTCGAAAACCCTAATTCGAAAATTAGGGTTTTCTCACATGAAATGATACCAATAATTTTCCTATGATATAATTTATCATCTAAAACATATATTATGATATATATCTATAAATGGCATGAAAATAAAATATATATCAATGCTTAAGTGAAATAGCTGTGAACTATTATGTGCAACACAAAGTTTACGTCAATTTTTGTGCTTGCATTGCTATGTTGTGTTTTGATCATGCAAGTGGGATTAATTGTACACATTAACCAAGTAAACTTAGTAATAATCAATTGAAGGACTTGAGAGAGGCATGGGAGCCGTGTAATATTGAAAAGGGAAGAAAGAAGCTTGAACACAACTCTCTTTGTGATGATGTCTAATTTGCATTTGGGGATGTGCATATTGACTAAATACATGGTAAGACAAGAATAAAATTAATAATTCTCTTTGTGAACAATAGAACCGACGGCTACACTTCTCCAAGGCAAAGGAATATCTTTGTTTTGTTCAAAAAACTTTATGCATGTATTAACTATCATGACATAATGCATGATGAGTCATTAAATAATTCCTATGTCTTCTTAGTGTATTTGAATGAGGATAACCGACGGCTATTACCAAAAGTGAGAATCAAATTGTTTCTTTCAAAAAATCATGTGTAAGACATAGTAACTAAGGTGATGTAATTCATGGATGAGTCACAAGGCTTTTTGGAAAGGCTTCCAAATTGTTAATGAGAGAGTGACCGAGAGAGAGAGTGAGAGAAGTGAGAGTGCATTATTCCATTACATAAGTAATATGTTTCATAAAATTTAAACACTTCCTCTCTCTCCCAAAAGCAAGAATACCGTGAGCAAGTAAGGAAAAAACATTGAGAGTTCTTGATTTTCTTTGGCCAAAAGCTTGATATCTAAAGCTTGCACATAAAATCAATACCGTTAAAAAGGTTAGGAATCGAACGAGCTTCGATTGTACACTAAGATTTTAATTATCCAATGGCTTGATTTTTATGTTAAGCATGTGTTACTAATTATGAAATTATGCTAGCATGATAGCTTGTTCATTAATAATGTGTATTAAGATGAAATAGAAGCATGTATCATGTTTAAATTGAAATTAATCATGTTATGAAATTTGAGATGATGATCGAAAATTCTTAGAAATTATTTAAGGTTGGATTGTTGATATATGATGTAGTAGGAGTTCATAGTAATTTATTGGGGATTTTTAAAAAATCCTATGCTATTTTATTCAAAACTACCAAAAATGTGTAGAAAATGTTAAGTTAATGTGCGATTTTTATTTAAGAAATGTTATGGCATATTGATGATCTAGGATCTTAATTATGTACTACATGATTTTATCAAGAATTTTAGAATTTGTTTGCTCAAAAATTTCAAAATGACCGAGAGCTTCAAGGCTTAATTTGATGATGATTAAGTTTTTTTTAATGAATATTATGATGAAATGTTGTTACACTATAGTATATAAGCATTGTGTAATTTTGTTGGAATTTTATAAAAATGTTTAGTATTTGTTGAGGATGAAACCGTGAGCCTTGAGTAATAATCCTTGGTGTAGAAATTAAATATGTTGGACTATAGGTTATAATTATGTTATAGATTAATGTTGGGGCCTTGTATAAATTAATTAGAATTTTAGAAAATTATTGGACAATTTTTGGTATAAATGACCTATGAAATAAAATAGGTGATGTCCAAATTTTACTATAGTTAATGTTAATACATATTAGTGATACTATGATAAAATAGTACACTATATGAATTTAGAGAATTTTTGGAAGAAGATTGAAAATTAAAGCTTAAGGGCCGTGAGTTTTGATATGAGTATATTAAGGATTTTAATTCCTTAATATCAAGAAAAATAATACATTATATGTCTAGAAATTATTTAGACATATTAAGAATTTATGAAATTTTATAAACATAGTATACTATGTTTACGGCGAAACATTATATTAAATAACGTTAGAAATGAAAAATAATGTATAAAGAATAAGTTAATTGATATTAAAGGAAAATATTAATAGAGTTTATCGATTTACGTGAAAAATCGAGAATTAGGGTTTTATGAAAAGAAATTGATTGAAAATTGATTTATGTTGAAATTAGATATTAAAAATATGAATTATTGAAGAATTTATAAAAAAAAGTCAAAATTGTTGACTTTTGAAATTAACGTATGAAATACGTTTGATAAATACACTAATACGTGTAAAACGTATTAAGTTTATAAGGAAATCTCTTTGGTGAGAAAAGATTTCATAATTGAAATCTTTATATCGAAAAACCTTAGAATACGTTGAACGTTTAACCTAAAAGGTTAAAATGAAATAGTTGAACATATCTCGTCTCTATCGAAGTACAAGAAATGTTTAGTTAAGATAAGCGATTGGACGACGTATTGAATTCGTTAAGGAATTCAAATTATATTAGTATAAGTTATCAAAGTTTATTTTAAACTTTGAAAATATCAAAACGTGATGACGTCTTCAAATCGTTTTTACGTAAAGGTGAGACGCGGATGCGATCGTTGGCGTAAAAGGAAAACGAATTAAGAAAGCTTATGTACCAGGTGGGCTTATTTTCCTTATCCTCAAGGATAAAATGCTCTTTTTATGATGCTTTCTTCGAAATGAAAAGCAATTATTTATGATGCTCTCTTTTTAGAAATGATTATGAAATGATGATGAAATTACCTGCCCAAAATGTTTATGTTTTATGTATGTATCCTATCCATGAATGAATGAATGATGAATGTTGTTAGGTCGCCCCAACTTATGAATGAAATCGATATCGGATCCTATGCCCGAAGGCTTATACCGCCAGATTAACGTGTACACCTAATGGTGATCGTGTCTTTGTAAGGACAATTCACGGCGGTCACGGCGACGTAGAGGAGGCCTCGCTTCTACGGCGTAATGATAATGTTATGATGAAATGAAAGGATATGGATCATACATACAAGGAAAATGTTTGGCCAGACGAATGTTTATGAAAATGATGAAAATGTTTAGTAAGCTCAAGGCCTTTTCAAGTAAAACCCTTGTGTCTTACCATGATGGGGCAGTGTAATTTAAAGATGGTAAAATGTTTTTGGCATAAGTCCACTGAGTGCATTCTTGTACTCAGCCCTGCATATTTGTTTTTAAATGTGCAGATTGAGTGATGATGCGATGGGCGGTGTTGAGCAATAGGAATGTTGTCGCTAAAAAGTTTATACCTTGATAGTACATCGTCATATGTACATATCACATGTTTTCATTGCAAAAACATAAGTTATGTAGTAAAGTCCAAAAACATACTTAATATATGTATTACAGTTTAATGTTAAATGATCTCCCTGTTTATTCATCCCTGTTTAGAGTAATAATCCCTGCTAAATCATACTTAGGATTTAGGGGCTGTTACACTAACCTTCTATTTGTTTTTGGTTGACGTCGGCAACGTTTTTGTAACAGCCCGCCTTTCCAAAGTACGGATTAGCGAGGCTCACACTAATGACGGGATTAACAACAGAACAAGGACTAATTATGGAACTGCAAGTATAAGATAGACAAATTTCCAAAACTTCATACCATTTAATATGACACATATATCGTATATACTGAAATCGAATCAATAGACTCTTAACGAAAGGTTCATTTCAAAACATAACTTATAAGACTTTGCAGTGGAAAGACATGTGATTACATATATGACGATATGTAATCAAGGCTATACTTATCGACGACAGAAGACTCCAACTGCTCAACACTTCAACATCCAACATCAATTGCTCAACCTGCACATTTAAAAACAAATATGCAGGGCTAAATACAAGAATGCACTTAGTGGGCTCATGCCAAAAATATTTTCTTTAATTACACTGCCCCTTTGAGTAACACATGAGGTTTTAGTGGAAATGCTCGTGCTTACTAAAACATTTTCTTTTATTTTCAAAAGTCGTCTGGCCAGATATATTTTTGTCTGTATGATCCATATCGCCTCGTATAGTAATATCATAACATCATCACATAACGTCATCACATAACATCATCACACGTTGGTAGCGAACCAACAACTTTCAATATCATCATGCCAACCAACTCCACATATAATATGACATCACATCAGGATCATCATACGTTGGTAGCGAACCAACAAATTTCAATATCATCATGCCAGCCAACTCCACATATAATATGACATCACATCAGGATCATCATACGTTGGTAGCGAACCAACAAATTTCAATATCATCATGCCAACCAACTCCACATATAATATGACATCACATCAGGATCATCATACGTTGGTAGCGAACCAACAAATTTCAATATCATCATTCCAACCAACTCCACACATAACAATATCATATCAAATTAATCCTAGCTAGGTATTCTCGGCTTAGGAACAAATATTGATTTCATAAGGAACAAATATTGATTCACTTTCATAAGTCACTTTCATAATGACCCAACAATCGATTCACTTTCACTTTCTCATCATTTCTCAACTGAAAGCTTGTAAATAAATACTTTACATTTGGCAAATAAATAAAAGGGTTTTCGAATAAAGCCCACCTGGTACGTAGCTTTTCCATAAAGTTCCTTTCTAACGTCAACGCTCAAATCCACGTATCACCTTAACGTAAGAATTATTTTAGTATGTCGGTCACGTTCGATAGAGACGAACATAGTCTATAACGTTCTACGCGTCAAAGAAGGCTAACATCGGACTTATTTTGACGTTTCCTAATCAGTTGATGTCGATTACAAATTTTCTTAACATATAAGAGATATTCTATCTTTTTAGCACATAATGTACGTTTTAATGTACTTACGTAACGTAAGTTACATCGTTACTAAACGTACTACATCACATAGATCACGTATTATCGAATTACGTGCCTTTTGACCTTGGTCAACGTTTTTGGTCAACAATTTTGACCGAGTCAACAAAAAGTCAACAATATTGACTTTGGTCAACAAAAAGTCAATATTTTGACTTTTTCAATTATTTATGAAATTTTGTTATTTTATGTGCAATTCTTGTTCTGAAAATTCCCATAAAATCATACTATGTCTAAAACATTATTTTAGATCATATTATGTAATTATACTTGATAAAATAAATTTATAACATTAATACTCATAAGGTATGATTTTCGGTCATTACAAATAACCAACTAAACATTTTTCAAAAAATTCCAATAAATTCACATAATACTTAATCACCCTTAATTATCCTTATTATAACATAATTTTTATTTATTATGAACTATCGAATTTAATTTACCTAAGTCATTTTTCGAAACTTTGACTTAGGTCCAATTAATTTTTATAAATTTCAATAAATTTCCACAACCATATATTATGAATCTACATCATCAATATGACATGATAACACTTAAATATGGATTATATCTCAATATCATATCATATATTATAATTTTCGAAATTCTTGGACTTAGGTACTAAAGTTTTCCAAAAATTCTATATAAATTCATATAAGCTTAATTAATACCCTAGATTATTATTTCACGCTTAAATCAACAATTAAAAATCAAAATCATCAACATACTCCACCTATAGGATTTCGGTCCACTTTTAAAAATTAATACCATGCTTAATTTTGTGATATAATTATAATACATGCTTAATAACATCATATAAACACCATATCTAAACATCTTAGCATATGTTACATAATTTTCGAACATATCACAAATAAACTAAGCTTATAACATAAATTCTAACGGATGAAAATCGAAAATTCTAGCATGTATACGAAGCTCGTAAGAAATCTAACCTTTTAATCGGTGTCGATTTAATCGGCGAAGGTTTATTTGTCTAAGGTTTGGGATCAAACTTTGGAGAACTCTCTCAAAAATTTCTTACTATAATTTCGGTCCTAAGGTGCTAAAATGGAGGAATGAGATGCTCACTTATATTTATAACATTAACCCACTTGTATGATAATTATTACATAAAATGATACTTAATCCACTTGCACCTAAAGTCTATATTTTCGTCCAACTTGATACAAGTTAGGGACAAATTTTAATGTTTATCATGTCATTCATTAATGTAGAACCTTATCCCATTATTTTTGTCCACTTGGTGATTGCAAAAGACAATTTGCATTTTTCTTCCTTTTAATCATATGTTTACGGCAACTTTGTAATGATAAGGAAAATTCTTATTTAATCATACTTGTTCACGGTAACTATGGAAATCAAATACAACACCTACACAATTTACAATTTTCGGTCCATGTGCTATAGGTAAGGAAAAGGTTTTAATTCTTATCACTTAGCATTAATTAAAGGAAATTCATCTTTTTATTCTATATCTATAAGTGTCGGCCATCTCTTATTGTAAGGAGATGGATTTTATTTATTTACTTTATCATATACTTTAATAATACCTTAGGATAATATTATTTTTTCGGTCCGAAAAGTCAAAATTATACACTCAAGACTTTATTTACAAAAACACTCATGGTTTCATATTTGTTCATAATAATTTTCAAACTTTGAACTACTACAAGACAAGGATTGTAGTTTCTTGTCCAAATTGAACACATATTCTATCTTATCTTATAAAAATATCTTATGAACATAATAATGACATAGCATTAATTATAGCATGATATTTATTAATTAAATCACATAAAATCACACCTAATTCACCTAATTTTCGGCACTTTTGGGTCATTGGTCATCCAACTTGTGCAAGTTGCTAATAAAACTCATATTATCTCTAATAATATCATATTAATATAATAAATATGATATACCATCAATTGGATAAGAATTGAAATTAATTTCATACTTTAGAAACCCTAGTTTTTCGAAAACTATGGGATAATTCCAATTATTTTATTTTCTTGTATTAAATAGCTAATAAATAGTTATCTAACATATTATAAGTCTTATATAATAAATGTAATCATAGAAAAGTATTAAAAATAATTTTAGACCTTAAAAACCCTAATTCGAAATTTTAGGGTTTTTGAAACCCATAACAATAGGTACATTGCATTCTTAAATTTCTAGCATTATTTAATAATAAATAATGCTCTTATATCATAAAATAATCATAGGAATTTGAATTTTATAATTCCGTGATCATTTGGCTGAGTTATCGACTCATCTCTAAAAACCGACGTTTGAAACGTCTCAATATTCTCATAGGCGAATTATCTCTAAAACGTTTAAAATAAAGTTGTAACAACTTTACTTATTCCTATAATAATAGGAATTTAGAAATTAAGCTTAACAACTTAATAATACTGTAAGACGTAACTGTCGAATTTATTCGACGTTAGAAAATTACGTTCGAAGGAATATTGGAAATTATATTCCTTAATTCACTAAGCATTAGTGAATCTCACAAAGAAATTATCCAATTATGCTTGGTCAAAGTCAAGAGTTGACTAATTAAGATTTTAATAATCGGGATTAATTTCTAAATTACGGTTTTAATTATCGTAATTAAGCATTAAAACTGCGGGATATTACAGTTTTTCTATCTACGATCGAAGAGTACTTTTGGGAACACTCTATTTTTTTGTTTCTATTTCTTAGTGATTTTCGGTTGGTATGGTAAATGGAAGTCTCCTATTTATAGATGTTATAAAGTGTATTTAATCATTACTTTATAAAATATCTTAATATAAAGTCAAAAAATTACAACTCATTTATCTTCTTAATTTTCGAACCCTATGAGTTGTCCATGAGTCATTTTTGATTTTATCTTATACTTTAATTATCATATCTTATCTTCTTGAAATTATAACATACTTAGGTGTAAAAATCAAAATACAACTCATACCTTATCCCTTAGTAATTTTCGCCACCTCCACTTGCATAAGAGACACTCATTTTATTTTATTCTATAGTTTATTATGTTATTTTATCATTTAATTAATATATCTTATAATTATTATAGAATAAAGAATTTATTACTTTATGTAGTGTGTGTGTGTGTTTCGGCCACTTCACAAACATTAGGGTTGATTTTTATTTTTTTCTATATCATATACTTTAATATTATCATATAATAATATCATATTTGAAAATTCAAAGTTTTCAACTTAGGATAAGATATCATTTTCAAAGAGTTTTAAAAATATTTCCAACATTAATTTCAAGTCAATATTTTCGGCTCCTATAGGATAAAACCATAAGTTACTTGTTTAATTTGATAACCATCTCTACTTTACACCTAATATATCTTATCTTTATAATTATAGCACCTCATTTAATTAAAGCATGATATTTATATTCATTTCACACCTAAAAGTCTAAATTTTCGGCCTTCATAATAATAATATGTCAAATATTTTATTTTTCTCCAATTAATAGCTATGTGACATAATATTGATCTTAGATGATAAAATAAATCATAGAAAATTAATTAAGATCAATTCTATGTACTAAAGTAAAGTTATCGGCAATAAATTCGAAACTAAGGATAAATTATTAAACTTTTACTATTTTCATAACTAATTTTATTTTCATGAATAATTACATAAATATAATGATCTTATATCATAAAATAAATTTTTAAAACAATTCTAAGCTATTTCCCCAATTTTTCGAAAATTAGGGTTTTTAGGAGTTAAATTTTATAAAATTCCGTTCTTACCCTATTTTATTAATTTCGAAATTTTTATATTTTCTAGGAGATAAGATTGATCTAGAAATCATGATATTTATCAAGTATATAATTAAATAAATTATTTAATACAATTTTCACATAATTTGTGGTTTTCGAAAATTACATGAAATAATGCAAGATTTTTGAAAACTATGCAATCAATTATCCAAAATATTATCTCCTATGATTCTTATCACATTATCACACATTTTTATGAGATAAACATTATCTATGCTTAGTCATAACCTTATCTTATCATTTTATAAAAATATCATAGCATACTTATCACAAAAATGTCATTTTCAAACCTTATCATATACACCTCATAAATTTCGAAAATTACACTTGGATTACAAGAAAATTATCTTATCATATACTATAAGATCAACATGACAACTCATCACATAAAATCAAGTGATCACATATTAAATCACAAATTAATCACTTTATCCCTAAGTTTTCGAAAATCATCAAATAATAAGGAAAATATTTCCTTTTTCTTTCTTAGTGTAAATAATATCCTAAATATACTTAAAAACATATTTAAGAATTATTTCGTTCAAAAATTTAAGAGAAATTTTGATTTATTCAAAATCGACAATTACCGACGTTCACTTTCATTCTTGTTTCTATCGTACTGTTCCTTCTTTATTTTTGAAATTTTTTTAAACCCAGAAATTCGGGTTATTACACACGACGTTGGCTTTCTCCTGGTGGTAACTGATCGGACAATCGTAATCAACTCTAGCCACTTCGTTGTCTCATGTTTTGTTCTTTCTGCGTGAAGAGGTACTTCAAGCTCTTATAGTTCGTAAAGCTTTCACACTTGATTCCATATAGATATGGTCTCCAATCTTTACATGTTTACAACGGCAACGAGCTCTAAATCGTGACCAGGTAGTTTACTTCGTGAGATCTTATCTGCTTTGACACGTAAGCCATAATTTTTCTCTCATGCATCTGCACATATCTTAAACCTTGCTTTGAGACATCAGTGTAGAAAATATATTCCTCATTTTTGTTCTCTATAGTTTTGTAACTATCAGTGCTTTGGTCAGCTTCCCCTTGAGCTCTTGGGAGCTCCTTTCTCATTTCGGCATCCAAGCAAAACGACTTTCTTTCAAAAGTAGTTGCATTATTGGCCAACCCTTTGATAAAGCATCCATAACAGTCGGTCATTCATAGGATTTCCTAACCTCGGTGATACTGGTAGGTGCTTTTCTAGTTGTTTATAGCTGTAACTTTTGTTGGATCTAATTTGATCCGATTTGCTGACACCACTAGACCTAAAACAATCACTTTCCTAAACCAAAACTCGCATTTGCTGAACTTGGCATATAACTTCATTTTTCTCAACATCTCTAGCATTATGCGTATCTATTTCTTATGCTGGATTTTGCTCTTCGAGTAAACGAATAGATCATCAATAAAATCGAGTACGAAACTATTGAGGTAAGGATGTAAGACACGATTCATGAGGTCCATGAGTAATTTAGATGTATTGACTAACCCCAAAAGGCTTCACTAATGTTCATATCTTGTATGGAATTTTGTTTTAGGAATATTCTCTTTTCGTATCTTCAACTGATGATAACTGGATCGTTGATCTATCTTGGGTAATACTGAGGCTCTCTTTAGTTGATCGAACAAATCATCTATTCTTGTTGATGGGTAGCGATTCTGGATCGTAAGCTTGTCGAGTTCCTTATAATCAACGCACATCTAAGACGATTATTCTTTCTTTTGGACGAACAGGTCTGGTGTTATCCAAGGTGAAATGCGGGTTGTATAAAGCCCCTTTGTAACAACTCTTGCAGTTGTTCTTTTAGTTACTTTAGTCAGTTGGATGCCATACGGTGAGACATTTTAGACATCGATGTCGCTCCAGGTTTTAAGATGACGGTGAGCTCGTTATATTGTTTGGTTGACAATCCTGGTAGATCATGGGACAAACATCTAGGTATTCACGGACGATGGGCGTATTCTTGATTTGGATATTCCTCTCAATGTTCTTCCCACGGTTGATTAAAACATATGGCAGTTCTCATTTCGTAATATCTTCATCATCTTCAAGGCTGAGGCTATGGGTATTTTCTTGTCGCTTATCGCTTCTCACTTGTGCTCCGTGATACTTGATCTCTTTTTTTTTGGGGGGCGAGGGGATTGAAACGTGATTTCTCTATCTTAACAATGGATTGTAGCATTTTTGGCCATCTGTTGATCCACTCTTAGGATAAGATCGAAGCATTACGTAGGCATCACATAGGATTTTGTCTAGAAAATCATGCTATCAACATTCGCTCTTAAGTTTCAAAATTCATTATTGAGATCAAAACTTTTCCTAGGCTTCTTAGTAACTTTCCACTGACATCCTCCCAATGTTGAAGATGTTGTGACAACTTGCTAGACGACCCAACACAGTCAGTTACGATCTTTATTTCTTGGTACATATTCTTGAACTTTATCTTGGAATATTTGGGGTACGTATTTTCTTAAAGGAAAAATCATGCTGGATTTGTCTTATTCATGTCATTTCTCTTTCTTCGGCATCGAGTTTGGTCGATAACAAATTTTATAGATAGTCATTTCGTGCCGTTTTGATCTCATGTGCAAGCAAAACAAGGTGTAGATGTCCTGGGTGGGTCGACAATCTCTTTGAAAGACTATTAGCCACGGCTAAGAAGATTGCATGAGAGTCTAAAATCAGAATCTGAAAGGATGGTGGTACATAACTATTAACAAAATCGTAATAGTTATTTTAAGAAAGTACTACATGGTTGGGTCCAATAGTGAGGAGTAAGTGGGAGTTCTTTTGGATGTGCAAACAATATACGTATTCCATGATTTTCTCAAAACTGAAATTCAACGGATGACATAACATCAATACGGAAAGATTTCCTTACAGTAAGGACTTAGCAATAGAGTTTTTCTTGCTTGTGGATATGTAAAAGATCACGTCGTATCATGAAGGCTTGGTAGTTATGAATATGAAATGATCGTATGTCTCATAAGGGGACTTTTCAAGAGATATAAGAAAAATAAAAGTCGTGATCAATTTTGCAATACAATCTCTAATATGAGATTTGCGTATTTGGATAGTCTGAAAGATGAACGTTTTCGACTTCATAAGAAAAGTTGGAAGAAGTACATTGAATTGGTCGAGAAAGCCAAAATTAACAACGTTCTTTACTAACAAGTTGAAGGGTGGAAAATATGGTTATTTTGGTGGGAGTGGTCCTAAATGGGAAATATTTCTGACTAATAATAATGGTACTGATATAATTAATCGAGCTAATAAAATCAACAAAACTTTTCCATCACTGTTCTATTCGGCATCCTTTCGAACCACTTCTTGAAATTTTATTATCAATACAACCACCCAAATAACAAGGGCAACGGTGCCATGAAATCTTTAACTCTATCATAGATACAACTCTGCCCGCAAAAAGAGTGGCAGTGCAGGGGTGACTCTTTCTCTTGTGATATCTCCACTCTAGGCATTTGCTGGTGGAGAAAACGGTGTGCGAACTTGAGCTACTAACCGCTTTGTAACTATTATAGGCTGAGAGGGTCCAATGTAACGTCCCACTTTTTGCTAGATTTAATTTGCTTTAAATTTAAATCTTTTGTGTCGGATTTGTGAGTATTTGACGTGCTAGAATTTGTATTGGACTTGAGGGAGTCCGTAGTTGCGCCCCTAGCTAGAAAACGAACTTCGAAATTTATTTTAGGGCCTTCAAATTTTACTTTACGGATATGGGTTAAGTAATAAAATAAATTTTTTGGCTTATGAAATTATCAAATTATATTATTAAGTTTTGGGCTTATATAATTATCAAATTATATTATTTATTCTCAAATTGGGCTTTGTAGAATATTATTTTGTTGAGCCCAAGTTCTATCTTATATTTATCTAGGATTGAGATTTAATTAAAAGAGTTCAAGTAGGATTAGGATTTGATTAGGGTTTTATACTTATATATATATACACTCACGCACGCACACAACACTTAACACACACACACTGGACACACATTGAACACACACACGGCGCACATAATCTACACACACACACAAAACAAACAAACGATTTGTTAACCAAAGAAATAAGAGAGAGGATACAGAAGAATAGTGATACAGGTATGGTAATTGGTTTTGTTTTCTTTCAATTAAATATTCAATGTCATGAGTATTGGTTTGACTTTAGAGCTCAAAAGAAATGGTGGTTTCTATTTGTCTTCAGCGTAGGAATGTTTGAGAAAGAATGGACTTTACAGAAAAATAATGATATAGACTGAATAATTGGTTTTGTTTTCTTTTAATATTCAATGTCATTAGTCCCCAGATTTATGCACAAAAACCAAAGTTCTATATGTTCATTCGATTTAGGAAAAAGTGTCTGGATTAGCAATGAATTTTGATTTAATTATTTCGAATTGTTTATTTAATTAGTCAGTTAATTCAAATAAAATTAAAATACTTTTGTTATTTCTGTTTTTAATAAAGCTTTGTACGTGTCTTTTAATTAAATGGTGGTTTTATCTATAGTTTACTAGTGGAATTGTGTTTGTAATTCTATGCCAAATAATTTAACTTTTCTTTAATTAGTTTAGACTTTGATGAGTTTAAAGTTTTAATCCAATTGATCTTCCGTGAATTACTAATTTGGGCTACTGGAGTAATTAGATATGAGGTATTTGCTTCCTTAAGAATGGTATTGAAAAGGATTTAATAGCTAAGTATTTACTTAATCAAGTAAAACAGGTTTCTCAAATCTCCAAAGTTTTATTTTTATACTTACGAATTTCTTGTTCCAAAACTTTTTTTTTTAAACTCATATTAGCATCAGTTTCAGAAATTGGCCCAATAACTTCAAATCTATATCTAGTTTTAATAAAGGAATTCTATTTAATATTATGTATGATTCTTATAAAGATATTTTAGGTTTTCTAAAAGCCCTTATAAGATTATTGTATTTATTGAATTAGGTGGGACGCAACTAAGACCCTCGTCCCAAAATTGATTGATTTTGTTTTGTGGTGCTCGACAAAACAAGATGGGTGAAATCATCTTTAACTTGCAAATTTGTTATTTGGAATAAATATATTTATTGTGGAATTTACTTTATCTATAATTTTATGATGATAATCATTGTTGTGTTTTGTTAAATCCATGGTGAAAGCCTGTGTGGCGTATCATTGCCTGTGTGGCATAGCCTGTGTGGCGTAACCTGTGTGGCGAATCATAACCTGTGTGGCGTATCATTGCCTGTGTGGCGAATCATAGCCTGTGTGGCGAATCATAGCCTGTGTGGTGTATCATTGCCTGTGTGGCATAGCCTGTGTGGCGAATCATTGCCTGTGTGGCAGGATTTTTAAGCCGGTAAGGTTGAATATGATTGATTATTACTTTCTTGAGATGTATATACGTTTTGACAAATAAAATAATGATATTTCTTGTTCCCCACCACTGAGTACGTTTTTGTGCTCACCCCCTTTTTATCTAAAATATTTTCAGGTCAGTGATCATGGAGCGGTGGGACGGTGTGCGTGTTCCTAGTGGTGTTTTGTCGCTTTTAATTCCTTCCAAGACATGTGTTATTTTTGTTTAAATTCTTTTCCTTTATTATCGTTGTTGGATTTGAGTTACTAGAACTCCAACTTATCTCATGCTAATAAGTATTGATAGTTTGCTTTGGGTCGTTGGTTGGCGTCAGTTCTTTTGCAAAGTTTAGACTTGAATTTGTTGGACTCATTATTTGATAATTTTATTCAAGAGATTTTATATATTTTATATTTTGTTTAAAAAAAATTAATTGACATGCTTCCGTTTTAGCTATTTTATTTAAGAAAATATAGCATTTTTAAATTATGAATTTAGAGTGTTACATTTAGTGGTATTAGAGCGGGTCTACGTTTTTGTAGACTTTAAATTTTTTTGAATAATTTGTTATATGATGTTATTATGACAAAGGGCACCGCCTATCCCCAGCACACGCTCCTGATCGAGGTAATTTACGTTGTTTTGATATGATAAAATATCTTGGTGAGCACTTATTATTGGAGATTCTCTCTCAAATATTATGAGATGTGGTGGAGTTTTGTATATGGCATTATATGAGAGTTATGCATCCTTTTACGAAATTATTGTTGAACTTGAGCATGAGTTGATTGAAATTTTTACTTATTTGTGTCCTCGAAATTAGAAGGGACTTAGCTGCTTGATTATTAGGCCTCTCTTGTGTAGGTCAGATGGAGAATAACAGTAATATACCTCTAGTTTATGAGCATGCACTTGCCGTAGTCCAATTTTGCCAACGTTATAAAGTGTAATTTAATTTTATAGGAAATGGTCCGTGGACCCCAACGCAACCCCAATAATGTCCAACAGACTACGAATTTGGTGGAAACACTGGTTGCTGCACTACAAGAACTCACACAGCGCCAACCTCATGCAACGCCTGCTCTACAAAATAATGTACCACCGCCGCCGACTACTAGCAAAGTGATTGAGCAATTTCATCAATACGCACCGCCGAGGTTCGATGGTAGAAGTGGACCTCTGATTTTAGAAGAATGGATAATGGAGCTCGAGAGAATCTTTGAGCACATAGAGTGTACTGATGCCCTCAAGGTGTCGTGCGCAGTCTTCCAATTCACTGAAGATGCAGGCCACTGGTGGAAGTCTTATAGAAGTGGTTTGACTGAAGCGGAGCATCAGAACCTAACATGGGAAAGGTTCAAAGAAGTGGTTATGGAGAAATACTTTCCACGTTCCTACCGTAATCAGAAACAAGCAGAGTTCATTGACTTGAAGCAGAGCGGTATGAATGTGACTGAATACGAGAGGAAGTTCAATAAACGTGCTCGTTATGCTACAAGACTAGTCGATACTGATGACCAAAAGGTTGATCGTTTTCTTCGTGGGCTTAAACCTGAGTTACGGGCATCCTTGCAGTTCACGAGATTGTAAGTTATGGGGTTGCTGTCAGAAGAGCGCATGAAGTAGAGGCTGGACTCGAAGTGGATAAGAATACAAGAAATGTAGATCATCTAGTAAAGAGGAAGTGGGACAACCGAAACTGGGGAAACAACAATGTTCCTTATAAGAAGGGGAGAATGATTAACACTCAGCATGCTCCTAATACGTGGACGCAGAGGCCCATGTGTCAGCAGTGCAAGCGGCCACACTTTGGAAAATGTCATGGACAAGTCGGAGTATGTTATATCTGCCGCGAACCGGGACATTACGCCAACAACTATCCAAAGAAGGGAAGAGGTGAACAGAAGCACGGAGGTAATGCTCGACTATATGCATTCACTCGGCAGGAGGCTGGTGAAGGGAGTGGTACTATGTCAGGTATGGTTATCGTTTCTAGATTACCTGTTTTAGCCTTATTTGATTCTGGAGCATCATATTCTTTTATATCTGTTGGGCTATGTGAGAAAACAAGAATGGTTGTAGGAGTAGAGAACATAGCTCTTGATGTTAGGATTCCCTCAGGAGAAACTTTAAGAACTAATACGATGGCGCGAAATGTGAATATTATTTTGGGAGGAAAATCATTAATGGCGGACCTTTATGCTTTAGAGATACGTGACTTTGACTTGATCTTGGGGATGGATTGGTTAAGTAGCAATCACGCCACTATAAGGTGCCATGAGAGAGAAGTGATTTTTCAAAGACCGGAAGTGAATGAGTTTACATTCTATGGAGCAAGGATTGAAAAACCACTTAAGATAATATCTGCAATGAAAACAGTGAAGATATTAAGAAAAGAAAAGTGCGAAGGATTCTTGGTAAATGTATTGGGGTCAACGCCAACGGAGACAACAATAGAGGATGTGAAAGTGGTTCGAGATTTTGTCGATGTGTTTCCTGAAAAAATACGAGGTTTACCATCGAGTCGACAAGTGGAGTTTACCATTGACCTTGTTCCCGGAGCAGCACCAATTCCTAAGGCTCCATACCGAATGGCACCAAAGGAATTAGAAGAATTGAAGGCGCAGTTACAATAATTGTTGGATAAAGGATATATTCGACCGAGTGTTTCACCATGGGGAGCACCAATATTGTTCATAAATAAGAAAGATGGTAGCATGAGGATGTGTATCGATTATCGAGACCTGAATCAACTTACAATAAAGAACAAGTATCCTCTGCCGAGAATTGAAGACCTCTTCGATCAACTACAAGGTGGAGGAGTTTTCTCAAAGATAGATCTACGATCTGGATACCATCAATTGAAGGTGAAGGAAGATGATATTCCAAAGACGGCTTTTAGGAAAGATATGGTCATTATAAGTTTGTGGTAATGCCTTCTGGATTGTCCAATGCCCCTGCAGTTTTTATGGATTTGATGAATAGGGTGTTTCATCCATACTTGGATAAGTTCGTGATCGTCTTCATCGATGACATCTTGATATACTCTAAAAATCAAGAAGAGCACGAGTCGCATCTGCGCACAGTCTTGGAGACACTAAGGAAAGAAAAGTTGTATGCCAAGTTTACAAAGTGTGAGTTTTGGTTGAATCGGATTGGATTTCTTGGACACGTGGTGACCTCAGAAGGAATTGAAGTGGATCCGGCAAAGGTTGAGGCTGTAAGTAATTGGAAAGTGCCGACAAGCGCCACGGAGATACGAAGTTTTCTTGAACTGGCAGGATATTATAGAAAATTTATCGAATGTTTTTCGAGGATTGCAGGACCACTCACTCAATTGACACGGAAAGGAATACCATTTGAGTGGACGGAGAAGTGCGAAAGAAGCTTTCAAATATTAAAAGAGAAGTTGGTAACTGCTCCAGTCTTGACTATCCCTGATATTTCTAAGGGATACATAATCTATAGTGACGCGTCGAAACAGGTTTTGGGATATGTGCTAATGCAAGAAGGAAAAGTGGTGGCTTATGCATCTCGATAGTTGAAGCCACATGAACTAAATTATCCTACACACGATTTGGAATTGGCAGCAATAGTTCATGCTTTGAAGATTTGGAGACATTACCTTTATGGGGGTAAGTGTGAGATTTATACTGACCACAAGAGTTTAAAATACTTTTTCACTCAAAAAGAGATAAACATGAGACAACGAAGGTGGTTGGAGTTGGTTAAGGACTATGATTGTAAGATTTTGTACCACTTTGGAAAAGCAAATGTTGTGGCAGATGCACTTAGCAGAAGGATGGATGCAAATCCTGTAAGAAGGATAACTCAACAAGAGGAGTTAGTGAAAGATTGAGTCTTGAAGTAGTGACCACACCTAAAGAAGCGGATGCTATTATCTCAGCTTTGGTAGTACGTCCGACGTTGCGAGATAGAATTCGAGAAGCTCAAAAGGATGATGAGTTCCTACAAAGGATGCTAGCTAAGGAGGTGTCTGATGATCCAAGAGGATTTTCAGTTCTGCATGATGGGACACTTGCATATAATAAGAAAATTTGTGTGCCAGTGGATGAGGAGTTGAGAAAAGAGATAATTGATGAGGCACATCGAACGATGTACACAGCACACCCTGGTAGCACCAAGATGTACCAAGATTTAAAGAAGAGTTTTTGGTGGTATGGCATGAAAAGGTCAATTGCAAAGTATGTGGAGCGATGTCTGGCGTGTCAACAAGTGAAGGCTGAACATCAAAGACACTCGGGATTGTTAAAGCCCTTAGAGATACCAGAGTGGAAGTGGGAACACATCACTATGGATTTTGTAGTTCGACTTCCTAGGACTTTGAGAGGTAATGATGCAATTTGGGTGATTGTTTACGTAAAGATTTCGGGGCAGTCTACACCTTGCTTTGGGTACAAAGTTAAAGTTTTCGACAACGTATCATCCTCGATGACGGTCACCGAAAGAACGATTCAAACTTTGGAAGATATGTTAAGAACTTGTGTCTTGGATATTGGAGGAGGTTGGGAGACATACTTGCCGTTGATATAGTTTGCTTATAATAATAGTTACCACTCCAGTATTGGTGTGGCTCCTTATGAGGCACAATATGGGAGAAAATGTAGATCACCTGTCTTTTGGGATGAAGTTGGTGAAAGAAAAATTTTAGGACCCGAGATGGTGGAAAGAACTGTTGATGTTGTCAAGAAAATTCGAGATATGATCAAAGTTGCTCAAGATAGACAAAAGTCTTATGCTAATAAAAGAAGAAAGGATTTGCATTTTGAAGTTGGTGATAAAGTGTTTTTGAAGGTAGCGCCAATGAAAGGAGTTTTGAGATTTGGTAAGAAATGAAAGTTAAGACCTCGCTTCATTGGACCGTTTGAGATTTTGGAAAATATTGGAGATGTTGCTTTTTGTTTGGCGTTATCGCCTGAGTTGTCATCCGTACATAATGTTTTTCATGTTTCGATGTTGAGGAAGTATATGCATGACCCGAGTCATATGGTGTCTTATGGTGGTATATCTCTTAATAAGGATTTAACCCACGAGGAAGAACCCATCACAATTTTAGATCAAAAAATCCACGAGTTAAAGAATCGACGCGTGACTTTAATTAAAGTACAGTGGAGTCGCCATGGACCCCAAGAAGCGACTTGGGAGCGTGAGGATGGAATTCTAGCTAAGTACTCGTCCCTAATAGCACGTAGTAAGATAAATTTCGAGGTCAAAATTTTATTAAGTGGGTAGGGTTGTAACGCCCTACTTTTTGCTTGATTTAATTTGCTTTAAATTTAAATCTTTTGTGTTGGATTTGTGAGTATTTGACGTGCTAGAATTTGTATTGGACTTGAGGGAATCAGTAGTTGCGCCCCTAGCTAGAAAACGAACTTCGAAATTTAGTTTAGGGCCTTCAAATTTTACTTTACGGATATAGGTTAAGTAATAAAATAAACTTTTTTGGGCTTATGAAATTATCAAATTATATTATTAAGTTTTGGGCTTATATAATTGTCAAATTATATTATTTATTCTCAAATTGGGCATTGTAGAATATTATTTTGTTGAGCCCAAGTTCTATCTTATATTTATCTAGGATTGAGATTTAATTAAAAGAGTTCAAGTAGGATTATGATTTGATTAGGGTTTTATACTTTTATATATATATATATATATATATATATATATATAGAAGAATACAGAAGCATAGTGATATAGGTATGGTAATTGGTTTTGTTTTCTTTCAATTAAATATTCAGTGTCATGAGTATTGGTTTGACTTTAGACCTCAAAAGAAATGGTGGTTTCTCTTTGTCTTCAGCGTATGAATGTTTGAGAAAGAATGGACTTTACAGAAAAATAATGATATAGATTGGATAATTGGTTTTGTTTTCTTTTAATATTCAATGTCATTAGTCCCCAGATTTATGCACAAAAACCAAAGTTCTATATGTTCATTCGATTTAGGAAAAAGTGTCTTGATTAGCAATGAATTTTGATTTAATTATTTCGAATTGTTTATTTTAATTAGTCAGTTAATTCAAATAAAATTAAAATACTTTTGTCATTTCTGTTTTTAATAAAGCTTTGTACGTGTCTTTTGATTAAGTGGTGGTTTTATCTATAGTTTACTAGTGGAATTGTGTTTGTAATTCTATGCCAAATAATTTAACTTTAAGATTTAACTTTTCTTTAATTAGTTTAGACTTTGATGAGTTTAAAGTTTTAATCCAATTGATCTTCCGTGAATTACTAATTTGGGCTACTGGAGTAATTAGATATGAGTTATTTGCTTCCTTAAGAATGGTATTGAAAAGGATTTAATAGCTAAGTATTTATTTAATCAAGTAAAACAGGTTTCTCAAATCTCCAAAGTTTTATTTTTATACTTACGAATTTCTTATTCCAAAACTTTTTTTTTAAAACTCATATTAGCATCAGTTTCAGAAATTGGCCCTATAACTTCAAATCTATATCTAGTTTTAATAAAGGAATTTTATTTAATATTATGTAAGATTCTTATAAAGATATTTTAGGTTTCCTAAAAGCCCTCATAAGATTATTGTATTTATTGAATTAGGTGCGACGCAACTAGGACCCTCGTCCCAAAATTGATTGATTTTGTTTTGTGGTGCTCGACAAAACAAGGTTGGTGAAATCATCTTTAACTTGCAAATATGTTATTTGGAATAAACATATTTATTATAGAATTTACTTTATCTGTAAGTTTATGATGATAATCATTGTTGTGTTTTGTTACATCCATAGTGAAAGCCTGTGTGGCGTATCATTGCCTGTGTGGCTTAGCCTAGCCTGTGTGGCGAATCATAGCCTGTGTGGCGTATCATTTCCTGTGTGGCGAATCATAGCCTATATGGTATAGCCTGTGTGGCGAATCATAACCTGTGTGGCGTATCATTGCCTGTGTGGCATAACCTATGCGGCAAATCATAGCCTGTGTGGCGTATCATTGCATGTGTGGCATAGCCTGTGTGGCGTATCATTGCATTTGGCATAGCCTTTGTGTGGCGTATCATTGCTTGTGTGGCGTGATTTTAAGCGGTGAGGTTGAATATGATCGACTATTACTTTCTTGCGATGTATACACGTTTTGACAAAATAAAATAATGATATTCCTTGTTCCCCACCACTGAGTACATTTTTGTGCTCATCCTCTTTTTATCTAAAATATTTTCAGGTCAGTGATCATGGTGTGGCGGGACGGTGTGGGTGTGCCTAGTGGTGTTTTGTCGCTTTTAATTCATTCCAAGACTTGTGTTATTTTTGTTTAAATTCTTTTCCTTTATTATCGTTGTTGGATTTGAGTTACTAGAACTCCAACTTATCTCATGCTAATAAGTATTGCTAGTTTGCTTTGGGTCGTTGGTTGGCGTCAGTTCTTTTGCAAAGTTTAGACTTGAATTTGTTGGACTCATTATTTGACAATTTTATTCAAGAGATTTTATATATTTTATATTTTGTTTAAAAAAAATAATTGACATGCTTCCGTTTTAGCTATTTTATTTAAGAAAATATAGTATTTTTAAATTATGAATTTAGGGTGTTACATTTAATCTTGAAATCATTTGGCCTTTAGCAGAGGAATAAGAATTGAGATGACATATATCCGTTCCATTCTATGTCGTTGGTATGTTATGATTTGGGCTACGTGCCACTTAGGTATACTATCAAACTTCATTTCTCAAAGAAACGACTGGTGTAACAACGAGAGAATCATACTTTCTCAACTAAGAACTTAGACGAAACATTGTATCATTCTACTGACAAGCTTTAAGTTACTAAGTTCTTCTCTCGACTTCAACTATTCAAAAGTCAGTAGAGTTCTTACCAAGGAGTAAAAGCTTACAAGCTCGAAAGCATCAAATACTTGGTCAGGCACTTACTCATGTGTGACACAAAGCAGACTAGTAAGATCTTATACCGGTGCTAAGTTCTTGTTTCTATGTTATTCTGAGGTTTTACATACCGATAGCATCTAGTTCTAAACTATGGTAACCGTCATACGGGCTCAAGGTCCCAAACATGACAACTTCTTATTCTTATTCGTCTAGGCGCGAGGTTCATTAAATAGCATCACAATTCCCTTGGGAATAAATAACCCAAACATATACAGTTCACATAATAATAATAATATGTCCAAACTATGATATGCTTTAGTCTCATGGGCTCATTCGTCCCAATCTTGACTACTTTTCTTCTTAGATTCTCCAATCAACTTTAGGGCAACTGGTCCCCATTTTGTGATTAATTCTTTGTCTCTTGAGGGCCACTACCCTCCTTAGACCATACATTACAACATTAAACAGATTTACGGGCAAAAACTTTAAACAATTCTTAAGGGCAACTTTGAACAGTTCTTAATCACAACTTAAAACAATTTGTGAAAGCTTTTTTTTATATATATAAAAAAAATAATCATAAAAGCTTCTTTAACTCATGTTTTCTCAAGGAAACATACCTTCTTCCTTTTGAGCGATACGGGGAGGCACGACGTTTCCCAATAATTCTCAAACAGAGACTCTCAAAGAAGACTAGACTCAAGGTTCTAGGGTATCCTTAGAGCAATTGCGCTCTGATACCATTCTATAAAAGCCCGGGTTTCGGGTCCAAGACCCAAGGCATTACAACAGGGTGGCTGCTCAACTCAATCAAGTGAAATAAAATAAATAATTAATTAATGAAATCTTCACGGGACAAAGAGAACTTTGATCGACACTAAGGGAATACCCTAATCAAATTACTTAAACGAACACGGAGTATGAGGACTCTGGTTCCCGCAGAAGTTAAATACATAACAAGTTCAAATTTAATTTCACCGTATAGGTGACATATCCACAAATGATTAGGTCTTAGTTGTGGGCTACATATCCCAATCAATACATTTCCACATGGGAGCATTACGAAAAAACATAAACGACATAAGGACCCATGCTAAGGTAGACTACAACCACAGGGAAACTGTCGTCTTGCCCTCCTCCCACCAATCGCTCATCCTGCAAAACATTTCGAAATAGATTTTGGGCTGAGTACTAATGCACTCAGTGAGTTAACTTGCCCATTTTATAAAACTTGTTGAGAGAAACGAAATCTGGTGACATGCATGCATATCCCATAATTGTAAAGGTTTTAAAACTGAAATCCACTTCACAATTATGTAAAAACACTTTTTTATTTTCTTGAGCCGAAGCTCCTGGCACGTGCAATTTTCTGTGTTGGTGTTACCTTACCTTGACCCAAGGAATTTCTCCTCAAGGTCCTTAACTTTGCTGCGGATGGGGGACCCGGCCGAGCCACACCCACCAACAGACTTCTGGTGTACACAAAACCTTATCCCCGAAGGAAACAAGGCCCGATCGTTTCTGGTTTCTTGTCGAAGCCACGTGGCGTCCAGACATCGACCCGTAAGGTAAGCACGCAACAAAACATTTTACATGCATTCACAACTTTAACTTTAAAAGCTTTGGGCTTACTAACCCAAGATACCTTGTAAAATATAACCCACATGTTCTTCCGCTTGACTGTGCGGGGTTATCTAGGTAATTTATCTCTCTATCTGACATGCTCTACAAGAGAAGTCTAGGCCTTAAGTATCATCGACAAAGATAATGGTCCCACCGTTATAAAAATTATCTCACCACGGTCCCACCGTGAATAAAACTACTTCATCTAGGTCCATCTATTCTCGGTTTTTAAAAATATGAAATTGAAATTTTCATCGGGTCTTAAAGCTCATTTTATAAATATATCATATCACACATCGTCATTTTATCTTTTAATAAAATCAAGAAATACACAAAACCATGTTTTGTTGATTATTAAAAATGACGACATAGCCTCCTATCGTGATATGATATGCATATATGCAATCAAATAATATCACATAAGTAAAGGTCACATAAATGGTCAAATGAAAATTTCTCATACTTAGCCAATTTTCAGAATTTTCTTATACCTTTTGGCTCAAAAGGCGTATGGATGAGTAAGGATACATTATGAAAACCTCTATACATGTAAAACAAGTTCACAGAAGGAATTGAGTTGAAAAGAGTTACGGTTCTGGAGTTATCGAGCTACAAATGTGGCTACTTGAAACAGTTTCTGGACATGGAATTTTTTTTCAAAATTTGATGGGTAGCACGCCCACTTCGGGGCTTCGTATATTTTGACCCAAAACTCACAAGGACGCCCAAGGGCCTATTATTAATACCTTGTCATACATAATACAAGTTCATAGAAGGAATCAACTTGAAAGAAGTTGTGGTTTAGAATATACAAGGACTCAAATTTGACTCGGAAAACCAAATTACGAATAAAACCCCATTTTGAAATCCTCGTAACCTTAGATAAAATATCCCACAAGTTTCATTCAAAAAGACACAATGGGCTGTGAGATGTGGAGACTCAAAGTAGGCTGGTCGAGATAAAGATGTTTCGCGTAGGGTATTTTCGCGAGCTTAACGACATATCAAACGAGCTTGGCTAGGGCTCAAATGCTCCAGATTTTAAGTAGACATGTAAATGAAACTAATCGCTATGGTTTCAAGTCCAAAACTTCATGGTAACCATAAAAACACAAGGCTTAAAAACATGATAGCGCAAGGTAAAACATAGCTTGTAACAGTTTGTTTCAAACTCATATATCTATTTCCTCGACAGGTTTCTCTAGCCAAAAATCACACAAATATATAATAGACATGCCAATAAACATTTCTTTAGAAGGAGCCAGAGGCTAAAACTCATCACAACATGCTCAAATCTTGCATGCAAACAGAGGTAAGTATGCAAAAAATTCATAGCTTGACCAAATAGACAAACAAAATTCAAACTCGTCCACAAGCCACATTTCTCAACCAAATGACCTCAAACAAAGCCATTTGAACCCTTTGGATATCAGGAGAAAAATACCTCAATTTTTTTTTGAAAAAAGGTTCGCTAAGGGGATCAATTTTGCATATTTCAAATTTGATACGAAACTAGGTCTCATACTTTAAGAACAAAATTAGAGGCTCAAATCTTACTGGATTTTTAAATTGAAACTAGATATGAAATCTTCATGAAAAGGAGAGCATTTTAACCTTTTGAATCATCCTGATCGGAGCTGTAAAAAGGAAGTTATAGAGGTGACGACTAGATGGCTACAACAATGCGGATGTTTCGCTTTAGCTCGCATGGCTGGTTTCCGCCATCTTTGGAAAACGGGCTTCAAAATGGAATCTACGTGTTGAAAGGAGTCGGTGTGTAATTTTGGTAAAATTTCACACCGGAAAATTTTTTTTCAAGGCAAGACGGTGGCTCCGGCGGCCGTTCGATGGCGGCTCCGGCGGAAGGTGGTGTTGCAGTTTCCTCTCTCTCTCTCTCTACTATTTTTGGAGTGAATGAAAATGTGTAGAATTACAAGGAGATGAGGTATTTATAGATGTGGAAATGACGCTCGTTTTTTATTCAAGTCAAAGAAAAATTCGTAGAGGGCACAAATGAACTCCGAGCGGGGAAATCTTAGTGTCTATGGATTCGTCTCAACGAGAGCTATCATATGGGAAAGTTTTAATGATCATCCCAAACATATTTCATGCATCCACTCATAAACATATGTTGAACACATACTATTGCTAGTACATAATTATTCCTTATTGCATGCATATGTGACCTACACATAAAAGTTACACCTGTTGGATTTGTATACTGGAAGCAGTTTTGGTTGAGCTTGTATACAATGATTCCTGTTACCACTATTACAATCTCCTATCTGAATTGTTTACTTGATTGCATATGCTTGTCCCTTTATCTCATATTTAAGTTAGATCATACAGTGTGTAGTAGATCACAGAAGTCTGTATGATTGGTCAAGCTTAATGAGATATAAAAAGAATCACAACTGAGACAACTTGAGGACGAGTTGTCGGTATAGGCTACGTTATAGATAAGAAGTGACTTGACTTAGTTGCTTGTCTATACTGGAACGTCTCTGACGTATTGATGGATCAAAGTGAGATGAGTTCTTCTATCTGACCGTCGTGAAGAACTTAGATCTCGGTGACTTTGAGTTGATCTAAACCTTGATAAGGTATTAGGTGAGTATGAGTTGTTGACTATCACTTTGAGTTGTTATGAGTGAGGGTTACATGAGATAACCCAATATTCTTCGCGATTGGGTGGTGGCAAGGTTCAGATGTCATGCTAGTTGCTCAGACGAGTCACCGTATCCGCTTAGGATGATGACGCCCCTTAAGGAGCTCAAAATGTTTATTGTAATAAACCCTGCAGGTTGAGTTATCTCAAGTACAATAATAAGGTTGAGTGGTACTACTTAAGGAATTAAAGAGATTAATTATTTTAAGCAATGTAATCAGAAATAATTGATGGACGTGCGATATCTTAAATACGGAGATTCGTGAAGTCTAAGTGCGAGCCCGACTCAACTTCAGAAATAAAGGGATATGTCAGTATTTATTCTCTAGTGGCATGAATAAATGTTTATGAATTAATTTATGTTATGGGCTGAACATAAGATAATTAATTTATTTGAGGCCCATCTTTATTCATTGCATTTGATCCCTGGGCTGGCCCATTAAAGCCTGTAGCTCTGAGATTTTCTTCCACCTCCCTTAGAGTCCCATAGGGATTCTGTTTTGATCCTCTCTATCTGAAGAGATATTATTATATTTGTTAGATATGCAGAGATCCTATCCAAATGGGATCTAGGGTTGCATTATAAATATAAGGTGAGAGAAAATCAAAAGATAAACTATTCATATATTTCTAAATTCTCAAAAATTATGAGGTGAGGAAGAAGGCGAATTTCTGCAGTACTCTCCATAGATTTCCTCACCGACATCAAGTTTAGGCACCGGGATACACCCGTAAGATCAAAGCATGAGTCTTGATCCAACTCTTGCCTGACAAATTCACAAGTAAACACGAGAAAACACTAACGTGTTGCAATTAACTATATAGGTGCATGATAGGTATGTAATCAATGTATGGTGAATTAAACATCCAAGATAGATCCTCGGGTAGGTTAAAACCGCCTCCCAACACTTGTATCGAGCCCGATCGAATCTCGGCTCGCTGGATTAATTCACGCTTGATTATTACGTGCGCAGTTAATTAATTGTGGATCTATCGTTCATCGTGAATCGTTTTATTTTTGTCGGATTTTTTTTTACCACGAGAAAATCTGTGGTTTGATTAGGATTTTTCTTGTAAATCTAATCTGTAAAAGAGGAACCAAGACGAAGAACATGAAGAACGAGATGATAGAGTCCCATCGCACGGCGCGACGGGAGGCTAGCCGGAAACCAACGTACGGTGAGGCTCGACGAGGTGTAGCCCTAGTGCGTAGATCCATCGGTAGCTCGCGTGCGGGTCTCGACGGCAGCGTGGGCTTCTCGGTAGATCCGACAGCCCATGCCGGAAGGCTTCGACAGCTTCCGGCGACATCGGGCGACACGGACGGGCTCCCGGTAGCAACTCTCGCTAGTCAGGTGTGCGGTTTCCGCGCGAACACCTCAGCACACCTCGGTGGTTCTCGCACGGATGCCTCGGTGCTAGACGAGCGCACGTGAGTTTCCTCGACAGTGCTCGGTGGTCTCCGCAGCCTCGATGGGTCACGCGCAATAGCGCCTGGGCGACAACGCGCGAGTCATACGCAAGCTCTTCTCGGCGGCAATGAGCAGGCGATGCTCGGTAGTCTCGGCTGCTGAGCGGATATCGCCAAGCGATGTTGGGCGACAGCGCGCACGGCATGCGTGGCCCTCAATAAGATGCTGCGCGACGGAGGCTCTCGGCAGCACGCGGGTGCTCGGGCAGGCTTGGCAAGTTAGCACGCGATGGAACGCTGCTCGTTGTGCGGACCCGGTACAACGCGGCGGCACACGCGGCAGGAGCGGCGGAGCGTGACGACGCGGCAAGGGGCGTCTTGGGCATAGGTCAGGCCCCAGCGCCCCACCCCATCTTAGGCCGACCCGCTGCTTCGCCCAAACCCGTTTTTTCGGCCCAGAACCGATTTTTTTACCCGGTTCCAGATTTTTGACCCGATCCGGCCCGATCCACTGTTCTAGTCCGTTTTTAAATTTTTGGCCCAAATCCAATTTTGATGAATCCGGCCCGTGCCCGTGCACACGAGGCCCGTTTCGAGATTTTTTTTAAGATCTGTACTTTGTAATTTTATGTAATGATCCACGAGTGGGCCGTGATGAACGAATTTATTTTATTTTATTTTTATCGTTCAAAGCATGTCGTGGATGTTTAAATTATGCAGAAGCATGCTATGTATGTTTAATTACGTAGATAAACATGTTGTATGTTTTCGTGATTGGATGCGGATAGTAAGCATGCTAGGTTTATCGCGCTTTTTCAAGCATATTTTAGAATTCTGCGAGCATGTTTTACATGTTAAGTTCTATAGAAAGCATGCTAGGATTACGTGATCTGCATGGCCAAACCTTTTGAAACAAAAAGACTAAGCAAGAAACCCGACATATTAATTTCTAAAATTAAGATGTCAAGACCTCCACTTTTTAATCTCGAAACAAAGTGATATGCATTGTGTGTAAACGTCCACACGCCTGGCTTGCTTGCACCATTTATCATAAGTTTGTTAGGTGAGATTTCTAAATAAAACATTTTAATCTATTGAGAAGTGGGAGTTTCATGTGTAAACATCCACACGCGTGGCTTGCATATGCGATTTTCATAAGTTCTCAAGAGATAGATTTAAAATGAGGATACAAAAGAATTTGGATTGGAAGCGGCATGGTCCGAGTGAGTATGCCAATTCTAAGAATTCATTTTCTGCTGTTAAAATTGTGGTTATTGCTTAGACATCACCTCAAGTACAACTTCCCGCGAAGTCCCTTCTTGTGATAGTGATGTGGTCTAGTAAGGTCCAATCATTTATTTCATTTGTCATAAGGATAAGTTGACATGGATTGAAATTAAACGACTAAAATGTATATTTTTGTCTGGTCGAGGGGTTCATTTGTAAACGTCCACACGCGTGGCTTGCATGTGGGATTCCTTGGGCGATTGGAGGTTTCAATTAATATTGTTTTATCAAAAGGTTAAAATATTATTATTACGAATTATGTGCGATCGTATTTTTATGTGTTTATAATGCTTTTCAGATATGTCTCTTACACCGATTATCAATATGCTCGCACAAAATCCTATATCCGGCCCAAATTTTATCGAGTGGAATCGAAACATGGAATATGTTCTTATTGCTGAAGAACACATGTTTGTTCTCACTACTCCCAAACCTGATGCCCTTACTGACACATCGTCGAATGAGCATGAGAGTCAAGCAGACTTTGGCATAAGTCAAATAATATGGCCAGATGCTATATGATGACTACTATGTCCAAAGGCTTGCAGCTGCAGCATTAATCGATGGTAGACACGACTGAAATATGGTCAAGTCTCGAGAGTAAGTTTGGGAAGTCGGATCGGACAGTCCGGTTCCACACAATGAGAGAAATCTTAGTGTGTAGGATGGAAGAAGGAAGTTCGGTCCATGAACATGTCTCCCACATGACTCATCTCATGGATAGCCTTGGTCAGTTAGGAGGAGGAATTGACGGAGAAGCCAAGGTCGATATCATCCTTAACAAACTGCCTAAGTCTTTTGAGAATTTTCACGTGAACGCGATCATGAGCAAGACCGAGTATACACTTAGTCAGTTGCTAAATGATCTCGTGGCTGTGGAAGGTGTCATGGGAAAATGAGCACATACCCTTGCTAGCACATCTAGGGACCAAATTTTTCGTTGAAAAATGGAAGAAGAAAAAGGGGGTGCCAAAGGTGGTAGAGGCAAAGGAACTAGTGGGAGCGAGAACATGGTTGCCACCGGAGGCTTGAAAAATCCAAAGGAGAGGGGCAAGTGCTTCAAGTGCGGCAAGACTGGGCATTGGAAGGATAAATGCCCTATGCTCAAGGCTCAAGGTACGCCATTTGCTTTAGTAACGGAAACATGTTTAGCGACTTGTTCTACTCATTCATGGGTAGTAGATACGGGTGCGATTGATCATGTTTGTTACACCTTGCAGGGGTTCCTGCGGACAAGGGAGCTGCATGATGGCGAGATAACGATCTCCATAGGCAACGCGTGAAAGTCGAGGTTGTTGCAGTTGGAGATATTTCTTTATGCTTTGATAGGACATTTCTAGTATTAAAAGACGTTTTATATGTACCGGAGATTCGTCGGAACCTTATTTTGGTTTCCAAACTCTTTATTCATGGATATTCAGTTGTTTTTTATAGTGGTGTTTCTATCATAAGAAATAACTAAGTTATCTATGGAGGCACTTTATATAATTCGCTCCATACTATTTCTCGCCAGCATAATACCTTTAATTATGTCAGCATCTACTTCAAACCCAAGAAGATGAAGTTTTCAAGAAGATGACACAACATTTCTCTCGGCATCTAAGATTAGGTCACATCAATCTAAATAGGATCCAAAGACCGCTAAGAATGGAGCATTGGGTGATATCACCACATTCGCTCCCATCCGCGAATCTCAGATAGAAGGAAAGATTTCACCGCACCCTTCAAAGCGAAGGGTTATAGAGCCAAAGAAGTGTTGGAGCTAGTCCATTTTGACCTGTGTGGACCTATGTCCACACAAACTCATGGAGGATACGAGTATTTTGTCACTTTCATTGACGATTACTCAAGGTACGGGTACATACACCTGTTTCACCGCAAGTCTGAATGCTTTGAGAAATTTAAAGAATTTAAGGCGAAAGTGGAGACGAAGCTAGGTAAGAGTATCAAGTCACTGCGGTCTGATCGCGGTGGCGAATACCTCAGTAACGAGTTCATGGACTATTTGGTGCAGTGTGGGATTACCTCACAGCTCACTACACCAGGTACACCACAACAAAATGGTGTGTCAGAGCGAAGAAATAGGACTCTCTTAGAAATGGTTAGATCAATGATGAGTTATGCAACATTGCCTATTTTGTTCTAGGGGTATGCCTTAGAAACAGCGGCGTACTTGCTAAATCTAGTACCATCCAAGTCAGTCGATAAGACCCCTTTCGAGTTATGGTTTGGGCGCAAGCCTAGTTTAAACCACATAAGGATATGGGGTAGTCCAGCACATGTGTTGAACAAGAAAGCTGACAAGTTGGAGGCTAGATCTAAAGCAAGGCTGTTTATTGGCTATCTTAGATGAACGAATGGTGGTTATTTCTATAGTCCTAAGGATCAGAAGGTCCTTATTATCACTAACGCCCGATTCTTAGAAGAGGATTATATGAGAAACCATAAATCCAAAGTTGAAATCATACTTCAAGAATTAGAAGATGATGGTATTCCGCCACCGATTAAACCAAATGTACGAGATGTCGTGTCTAGTGGGAGGGATCGACACCAAATACTTCAAGAAATTGAAGTGTATCGAGTTCCACTGGAGATACCGACCGTACAAGTGGCACCTATCCAGCAAGTTGTGCAAGATAGAGAACCACATGTTACTGCACCCACCGTTGTCATTGTGCCATTAGCGCCTCGTCGTAGTGGGAGGGTTGTTCGTCAACCCGAGCGATTTATCTTTGTGGGTGAATCTCAGCTCCAAAGCCCACATCTCTTCCACGCTCAACCTGCATCAAGCAAAAAATATTTTGCAGGTATGAGTACCAGAGTGTACTCAGGGGGTAATTGTCAGAATGCAACTTTCAGACTTATAAAAATTCTCTAAGCAATAGCTGTGAATATGACTTGAATAATTACTTCATAAAAGAATTTCATGATTTGATCACCACACATTCACGTTTTGAAATATACCGGCATCACATACCCGAGTTGGTCCCGAAGGTCTCCAACTACGGTCATACCTATCTCTACGCTATTCGGTAATGGACGAGTAGCCTCCTCCCCAATACCATGACCGCCTACGCTTGCGTGCTCACGGCCATAAACATGTGCACAGTATATAACATTTTCCTACCGTAGATAGGTCATTCGCCGTCATACCCACAATGTGGTAAATCCATCATTTTCAACATATCAATAATGTGGTGATTTAAACATTCTTGCAATAGAAATAAGTTTAAAGAATAGCATTAAGCTTTGTTCAAGAAATAATTTGAGAGGCATTACCCACCTTTTACGCCGAAACGATGTACCCCTTTGAAAGGGGAAACTTTCAAAAAGACCTTGTCTCCTACATCAAAATTCAATTCTGTACGACGATTATTAGCGTAAGATTTTGCCTATCTTGAGCTTCTTTCATTCTTTGCTTTATTTGTCGTACTATTTTAATCATTTCTTCTACTGCTTCAGGGCCAAGAATCTTCCTTTCTCCGACTTTATCCCAGTAAAGGGGTGATCTACACTTTTTGTCGTATAGCGCTTCGTAAGGAGCCATATTGATCGTAGCTTGAAAACTGTTATTATAAGCGAATTCGATCAATGGCAGAACTTGTTCCCATTGATCTCCCCTATCCAGTGTTTGGTATGATTTTGTGATGATTCTTGGTATTGTTTTACATGTCATTTTCTATGGTTTGTACTATTTATGCTGTTGGTTTGATTAATATTTATTGATTCGGACTTACTTCGTTCGTCTCGATGTTTTGTAGGAAAATGGCATAAAATAGGATGAATTGGATCTATCAAGGATCATATATTATTGAAGATCATTTCGACAGGAGTTCGTAGGAGCAAACGGTTCGTAAATAGGAGTTCAAACGAGAAAGAACGGAGCAAAACGTCGAAGCCGCGCACGACTCCGTCGCACGCACGCCAGCCCATCGACCGCGCGCGCCCGGCCGGCGCTGCCGCAGCGAGCGCCGCCCGCCGGCGCCAAGACCAGCGCGTTCACCCACCTTCAAGCGCTCGTTGCGAACCGGCGCCACGCCGCACGCCTCACCCGCACACCCGCCCACGAGAACGCACGCCCGCTCGCGCCCGCCGCTCGCCTCATCCGTGCGGCGCGCGCTTCTTCCGACGCTGCACTATGCAGCGCCCGCCCATCGCCCATCGCCGCAACGCCTCGCCCAGCTCGTGCATCCTCCGCGCGATGCCGCCCGCCCGGCTGCACCTCCAGCGCCCGCCGCTCGATCTCCATACCAGCAGCAAAGATCTCCCAGCCTGACGCTGGAGCCGTCCGCGGGCGGGCCTTGCCGAGGCCTTTTCTCCCGCACGCGCTGCACCCCTCGGCGTGAGTGTTGCTTTTCCCAACCGGCGTTTCTTCCAGCCGGCGTTCTATTTTAAGTCGAACGTTTAAGCTCAGCCATTGTGAACCGCGCTCGGTTCTCATTTAATATATAAATAGGCGTTAGGTCAAAAGCGCAGCTTTTCGCTTTGGTTTTTCTTGAGCCGCGCTTCTTTTCACCAATTTCTTCAGAGCTTCTCTTGACGGCGGATAGATGATAATCCTAGTTTTAATTCATGTTTTTAGTTTCATCTTTGAATGATTAATTTATCGCTTTATGCTTTGGATTCATTTGTTCTTTCGGATTAATTTTCAAAGTATTCTTGTGTGATGGTTTTATTGGATTCAATTCATAGTGACAGTGGATTGTTTTCATGTTGCTTTAATTTATATCGCTTTCGATTTACTCATGTTCTTTGTGATGGATTGATGATTATGATTTATCTGCAATTAGATTTAGATTAGGGCTTGACAAACCCTATGAATAATAGAATTGCATATGCTTTTATTTATCGCTTTTGATTTATGGCTTCATAGTTCAACTAGGGATTGACAACCTCTGGTTTAGATTTATTGCTTTATTAGTTTAGCTCGGGATTGACAACCCCTAGCTTAGGATGCTGTTTAATTTTCCGTATTTCATTTCTTGCATGTTCAACCCATATTGGTATTAGAGTGTTTAGGATTTAATCGCTCATGCACAACACCTAACAATGGCCTGTTAAGTTTTCCTTGAGAGACGACTCGTGTTAACTTATCACGCCACGATTACCTCGCATTTATCATGCAGTGAATTTGAGTGTGTTTTAGCTCGATCAATTTTGGCGCCGTTCTTGAGAACTTTAAGCGTATTGTTTGTGTTGTTTGTTTTCGTATTTCTTCCGCTCGCTTTCATTTTTCTCCCACAGTGCGTGTGATCTTTTTTGTTGTTGGTGTCTGCTGATGCGGGGTTACCAAGCGATGCGAATGTGGTCAGCGGTGGGGGAGCAAAGTTCGTCGATTGGGCAACATCTTCTATGAAGAAGGAGCCCGGTTCGATTTTTCCGAGGATACCGTCGAACCATGAGCATCAAGCCCACGATCCTTCCACAGCAACAAGCATACGATCCCTTCGGATCAACCACCTCCACCGCGATGCGAGGAACAAACCTATGATCCCAACTGGGACCAACCACCTCCACCGTGCTTTGAGGATCGAGCCTCCAATCCCTCACGGGATCAACCGCCTCGCAAAGACTATGTGGATCAATCCTACAATGCCTCATCGGGAGCAACCACACCTCCACCTCGGTGTAGTACCCACAACAACCACCTCCACCTCATTACTCATACCCGCAGCAGCCACCTCCACCTCAGATGACAGCTTGGGATGATAAGTTCGTCAAAAGAATGGATTCTTATGACGCCTCACTTCTGCGTTTGGAGACGCAAGCGGGACATGTTAAATGCTTAATGGATGAGCTGTTGCAGCAATGGAGGGAACTTCCAGACCAATCCAATCAGGTCCAGGCGGTCACTGTTCTAGGAAGTGACCCAATTGTTGAAAATTGGGTGGAAGAGACATCAGATGAGCTGCTGCAGTCACAGGGGGTGGAAAACGAGGAAGTGACTGAAATCACACCTTTCCCGCACCAACAAGATCAGACTCAGACGGTCACTTTTCTTGAAAGTGACCCGATTGTTGAGAATGGGGTGGGAGAGACTCCTGATGAGCTGCTGCAACTAGAGGAGGTGAAAAACGAGGAAGAGTGGGCAAATGAAGTGAATAGCATGCCAACGCCCACTCTGGAGGTGATAGAACTACCCAAGCACGTGGAGGAGGATGAAGAGAGGATGGAGAAAAAGAGTGGGCATGTGAAGTTGCAAACATGCCAAAGCCCACTCGGGAAGTTATTGACCTTTGCCTCAACAATTGAGATACGGATCCCGGAGGAGGACAAATCGAAGACAAAGGTTGAGGTAACATCAATTATTTGTCAACATCCTAATTCACCAAAGTACTGTACTTTGAGAATTGAAATTATATATTTTATTTTGGAGAATAGGATGTTCGACTTGAGCTTAAATTGTGCATTACTTGTCTTCTTTACTGTCCTTTGTTCTTATATGGTTACTACTGATGTTTGGCTGAGATGGTATTCCTGCAGGTAAAAGATTATGGATAGTCCGTTGTTGTCTGATTTACGTCGTGCTCACGACGTTAAACTGAGTACTACGTGGGAGTTTACCCACGGTTTTTTTTGTTCTTTCCCTTTCTTTCTTTTTGTTTGTTTGCCTGTTTTTCTTTGATCTATCTGTTGTTGTTGAGTTTGTTTTGCTCAGTTGGGAAGTTGTCAACGGTGAGATGAAGTCGTGATGCTCCGACTCTACAGCACATTCTGCCGATTATCGTGGAAGTATCATCCTCTATGGTCATTTTGAGCTTTTAATGTTTTGAGCATTGGGGCGGTGCTTTCGATTTAAGTGTGGGGATGTTTACTCGGTTTTGTGTGCGTGATATATAGTTTTGTATGCTTAATGACGTGCCTTGTGCTTATTTTGATTGTTTGGACGTAAGCTTTGTCTATCACGTAAGTTAGGATCTTGATTTGTGCTGTTGAACTACGTGGTATTGGTCAACGATTTTGAATTTCCAAACTTTTGGTGATATATGATTTGAGTATAATGTGAATTAGACCGTGATTGATAGAAAATGAATAGGGGAAATTGATGTGATTTGTCCGCTAATGTTAGGGTAGTGTTAACATTGTGGTTGCTATATACTTGTTTCATTTATATTTATAAAAAAAAAAAGTGAAAAAATAGAAGAAAATGAGGAGAATGAAAGCTCCAATATCTTGTTGAGATTGTTGAAATGGAGGATGGGATTATGTCCTCTTTCTCGAAATTTGAGAAATGGACATGGGAAACCACGTTAGGAGACTCGAGTTCATCGAGTGCACCTTTCGAATATTATTCCAAAATCATTAAAACATTCTTTATGCTTATTAAAAGAAACTTGTTGCTAAAGGTGACCACATTAGTTAGTTCACCCCTAACGGAGAGTTGGAGTGCGAGCAGAGATTACCTTTTATTTATTGAAGTCAACCGTCGTTCTTGATTTATTTCACATTATCTTTGAATTCGTAAACACCAAGTGTGGGGGAAATGCAATAAGGTTTGATTGATTAGAATAAGGGTAAGGTTGCATGAGTAATCTTTCGACTCTTATTAGTATAGGCTTTGCTTGAGGACAAGCAAATGGATAAGTGTGGGGGAGTTGTTTGGTATGATTTTGTGATGATTCTTGGTATTGTTTTACATGTCATTTTCTATGGTTTGTCCTATTTATGCTGTTGGTTTGATTAATATTTATTGATTCGGACTTACTTCGTTCATCTCGATGTTATGTAGGAAAATGGCATAAAATAGGATGAATTGGATCTGTCAAGGATCATATATTATTGAAGAATATTTCGACAAGAGTTCGTAGGTGCAAACGGTTCGTAAATCGGAGTTCGAACGAAAAGAACGGAGGCGAACGTCGAAGCGCCGCGACTCCGTCGCCGCGCACGCCAGCCGTCGACCGTGCGCGCCCACCGGCGCTTGCCGTAGTGGCGCTTCGCCCAGCGGCGCTCAAGACCAGCGCGCGTTCACCCAATTTCAGCGCTGCGTTGCGAACCGGCGCTCACGTCGCACGCCTCGCCCGCACACCCGGCGCCCGAGAACGCCGCCGCCCGCCCGCGTCGCTCGCCTCATCCGCGCAGCTGCAGCGTCGTGCGCCCTTCCGCACTGCACTACTCGCGGCGCCCGCCCAGCGCATCGCCGTGCAACGTCTTGCCAGCTCGCGCATCCTCATGCGATGCCGCCCGTCCGTGCTGCACCTCCAGCGCCCGCCGCTCGATCTCCACACCTGGCAGCGGCGTCTCCCAGCAGACGCTGGAGCCCGTCCGGCGCTGAGCCTTGCCTAGCGCCCTTCTCCCGCACGCCGCTGCACCCCTCCGCGTGCGTGTTGCCTTTCCCAACCGACGTTCTCTTCCAGCCGGCGTTCTATTTCAAGTCAGAACGTTTCTTAAGCCCACGCTCACTGTGAACCGGTGTTCAGTTCTCATTTAATATATAAATAGGCGTTAGGTCAAAATGCAGTTTTTCAGTTTTGTTTTTCTTCAGAGCCGCGGCTTCTTTTCACCAATTTCTTCAGGAGCTTCTCTTCAACGACGGATAGACAGATAATCCTAGTTTTAATTCATGTTTTTAGTTTCATCTTTGAATGATTAATTTATCAGTTTATGCTTTGGATTCATTTGTTCTTTCGGATTAATTTTCAAAGTATTCTTGTGTGATGGTTTTATTGGATTCAATTCATAGTGACAGTGGATTGTTTTCATGTTGCTTTAATTTATATCGCTTTCGATTTACTCATGTTCTTTGTGATGGATTGATGATTATGATTTATCTGCAATTAGATTTAGATTAGGGCTTGACAAACCCTATGAATAATAGAATTGCATATGCTTTTATTTATCGCTTTTGATTTATGGCTTTCATAGTTCAACTAGGGATTGACAACCCCTGGTTTAGATTTATTGCTTTATTAGTTTAGCTCGGGATTGACAACCCCTAGCTTAGGATGTCGCTTATTTTCTCAGATTTCATTTCTTGCATGTTCAACCCCGTTGATGTTAGAATGTTTAGGTTTTAATCGCTTTACAGGCACAACACCTAACTATAGCCCCGTTAAGTTTTCCTTGAGAGACGACTCGTGTTAACTTATCACGCTACGATTACCTCGTACGATTGCGAGTGAATTTGAGTGTGTTTTTAGCTCGATCATCCAGCACCACTGTTCGGATCATGTCTTCTAACGTTTGTATAGTTCTCTCAGTTTGGCCATCCATTTGCGGGTGAAACGTGGTGCTGAAGTTTAATTGGGTACCCAGTTCCTTTTGAAAACTCGTCCAAAATCGAGAAGTAAACTTGGCATCTCGATCAGAGGTAGTTGACATTGGTACCCCATGTAAGCGAACTATCTCTCGAACGTAAATCTGTGCCAATATCTGCTCCATACGTCACAGGAATTGGAATAAAATGGGCGCTCTTAGTTAATCGATCGATGATTACCCAAATAACAGTATTCCCTCATTTTGATTTGGGTAACCCAGTCATAAAATCCATTGCTATGTGGTCCCATTTCCATTCCGGAAATTCTAAGGGTTGTAACTTTCCATACGGTCTTTGATGTAAGGCTTTTATTTACTGGCACGCCAAACATCGTTCAACGTAGGATGCAATGCCTTGTTTCATTCCTGTCCACACGAACTTCTGTTTGAGATCTTAATACATCTTCGTGCTTCCAGGATGCGCGGCATATGGAACATTATGAGCCTCACTCAAAATTTCATTCTTCAATCTTTCGTCATTAGGCACATATATACGGTTACCGAACATGATCGCATTATCCTCTGCTTCATGATATCCCGAGATATTCTCTGTTCTGATTTTCGCTCGCAATGTTTCGAGTTGTTCGTCTCGTCGTTGCGCTTCGACTATTCGAGCTCTCAAGTCTGGAAGTACAACTAATGCCGCTATAATTTCTTGAATATTCTGAGGAGGCAGTACAACTTCCAGCTTTAATCTTTCAAACTCTTTCAGCAATTCTTCTTGCTCTGTTAAAAGAATTCCTAGTCTTTCTTGATTCTTCCTACTCAAGGCATCAGCGACGACATTAGCTTTTCCCGGATGATATTTTATCTCGCAATCATAATCCTTAACTAATTCGAGCCATCTTCTTTGTCGTAGATTTAAATCTTTCTGCTTGAAGAAGTACTTCAAACTTTTGTGATCCGTGAAAATTTTACATCTTGAACCATACAGATAATGTTTCCATATCTTTAACGCATGAACCACTGCTGCAAGTTCCAGGTCATGGGTAGGATAATTGTGTTCATGGATCTTCAATTGTCACGAAGCATAAGCGATAACCTTCCCTTCTTGCATTAGAACGCATCATATCCCGTTTCTAGACGTATCAGTGTATATGGTATATTCTTTCTCTGGATCAGGTATTGTCACGATAGGAGCAGTGGTCAGCCTTTCCTTGAGTTCTTGGAAGCTGTCTTCGCATTCTTGAGTCCATTGAAATTTTTCCCCTTTTTTCAATAATTGAGTCATTGGCTTAGCAATTTTAGAAAATCCTTCAATAAATCTTCTGTAATACCCGGCTAAGCCAAGAAAACTTCGAATCTCATTTGGAGTTGTGGGTGATTTCCATTCTTGCACAGCTTGGACTTTCGTAGGATCAACTTTTATTCCTTCAGCCGAAACTATATGTCCCAGAAAATTCACTTCTTTCAACCAGAAGTCACACTTGCTAAACTTAGCATATAATCTTCGTGTTCTCAACCTTTCTAACACAATTCGCAAGTGCATTTCATGCTCTTGTTCACTTGTAGAATATATCAACATATCATCGATTTACCAATACAAATTAATCGAGATATTCATGGAAAACACGGTTCATAAGGTCCATAAACACGGCTGGAGCATTTGTCAACCCAAACGGCATCACTACAAATTCGTAGTGCCCGTATCTAGTCCGAAAAGCAGTTTTGGGTATATCTTCGGGTTTAATCTTCACTTGATGATAACCCGATCTTAGATCAATCTTTGAGAATACCCGTGCTCCTTTCAACTAATCAAACAAATCATCAATCCGGGGTAATGGATACTTATTCTTCAAGGTCACCTTATTCAGTTCTCGGTAGTCAATACACATTCGAAAGTACCATCCTTCTTTTTGACAAACAACACCGGTGCTCCCCAAGGTGACGCACTTGGTCGGATAAAACCTAAGTCTAAAAGTTCTTGCAATTGGACCTTCAACTCTTGTAGTTCTTTTGGGGCCATTCGGTACGGTGCTTTAGAGATTGGAGCTTACCCTGGTTCTAGATTGATAACAAAGTCTAATTGTCGATCCGACGGTACCTTCGGTAACTTTTCTGGAAATACGTCTGGGTATTTTCGAACAATTGGCACATCCTCAATCTTTCTTTCTTTCTTGCTTTCCTTACTCAAACACACGAGAAAAGCACGATTTTCATCATATTTCAACAATTTATCTGCATGCAACGCTGAAATCATCGGAATACGTCTTTTCCTCTCATCAATTCCATAGAAACAAGTGGGTTCCTTCCCTGGTGGCTGAAACGCTATCTCTCGTTGTTCACAACGAATTGTTGCGAAATTCTCAGTTAGCCAATCCATGCCCAAAATAATATCTACATCCCACATACATAGAAGACGTAATGATTCAGCTCTTAATCTAAGTGATCCTAACTCAAACTCTAAGTTAGGACATATTTTGTCAACTACCGTCGCCCCACCTACTAGAGTAACCACTTTGAAACCTATTTCAGTTTGTTCTATAGGGAGTTCAAGATTGTCTACACATGCGGTAGAGATAAAAGAATGCGAAGCTCCCGTATCAAACAAAACTATAATAGGCACACATTTTAAATGGGCCATACCTGTCAAATTGCCCGAGCTCTTCTCCGATTGTTTCTGCTTAAGTGCATACGCTTTTTGATATTGGAATTGAAGTTGAAGAGGTTGAGGCTGCATCTGTGGAACAGAAGTATCGGGACTCGAAATTGCTTGTGGAGGAGGAAGTTGATATCGGGGTTGTTGTGGATAGCCGGTCATAGCTTTTACTGATTGGACTGGCTGGAAAGACTTTGCCCTCTCTTCTCTTCCAGACATATTTGGTCGATAAGGACAAGCAGATGCGAAGTGACCAACTTGTCTGCAGGTGAAGCAAGTATTACTTCCACTTCTACAAACACCGAAATGTGACCGATTGCATTATGGGCATGTTGGTGGCCTCACCTGATTCGGAGGGAAAAACGATTGTTCTGGTGTTGATGGTCAAAATGGCCTTGATGCCACTGGCCCTTGCTTCTGAAAAGGTTTCTTATTCGGAAATCCCTTGTTCTCCCACTTTCTTTTTCCTTTAAACTTCTATTCTGATTGAGGAGGTCTTGCCATCAACAAATTCTGCGATATATTTGAAGTTGACTCAGACGTAGCTTTCTCAGACTATATGTCCATCTCCATATCCAGCGCACTATTCAAAGTCTCAGCGTATGACATCGGTGGTTGTGCAGCCAAAATGATGCGAATTTCCGGGCGGAGTCCAGATCGAAACATCTCCGCCATCTTTTCGTTCGTCTCAACTTTATACGGCGCGTATCGAGATAAGGTGCAAAATTCCCGGTCATATTCTACGACGCTTCTACTTCCTTGCTTCAAGTTCATAAACTCTATTTCTTTCTGTTTACGGTAGCTTCGAGGTATGAACTTCGCATATAACTCCTCTTTGAATTGGTTCCATGTGAAGTTCGTCAACTGATCAGGTGCAAGAGTTTTCTGTCTTGCCTCCCACCAAAAGTCAGCAGGTCCCTTTAACAGAAAAGATATGCATAACAAACATTCCTGTTCGTTGCATTCTAAGAACTTGAATATCCTCTCAACAACTCGCACCCATTCTTCACCTCGGTAGAGACTACCAAATTTTCTGTAAAATTGGGTGGGTTTTGTCGAAGGAAAAGTTCTGCAATTTTCCGGTTTGGTGGAGAGGGTGTACGGTCTGGAAAATTCTGTGGTGTGGTTTCACTTTCTCTTCTTCCAAACTTGGGTTTCTTCGTCTAGGAGGCATACTGATACAAAAGAAGAATATTATCTTCACAACAGATAATAACATCAAAAACAAGGAAGAGAATTTCAAATTATAACCAAGTTCAATTATCACCAAAATTAATAACAACTCACTTAATCACAACAAAGATAAACAAACATTGCATATCATAATTTACAGGAGAAATTGCCTCATTGAGGACTTTTTACTAAATAGGTTAGTTTCATTGTCATTGGGCTGGTAGTTCCACCTTGCTTTTCTATCTCACTACTCTAACTAGATTTAAACTCATTTATCCTAATTCTCCATATCTTCTTCTGGATCCTCTTCCGGATCCTCTTTTGATTCTTCTTCTGGGTCTTCTTCTTCTTCCTCGAGAGCATGAGAATGGTCAGTGGACGAGCAAGTGGGCTCTCCCGACAAAACAAGAGATGGATCAGATAGGGAGGGCATCTCACTAATAGATAAAGGTCGCAAACTAGAAGTGCCATAGATGGTCATTGCTCAAACTGATTGTAACTCTAAACATGTATAAATAAGCAGGAGATTCTCATTAACAAAAGCCGTAATACATATGTCGAGCATGTTCTTGGACTCTAGTACATAAATTAGGTTCTTGCGGTGGAAGACATGTGATAAGTACATATGACGATGTACTATCAAGGTATAAACATATCGTGACAACATTCTATTGCTCAACCTTTGCTCCATCCATCATCGCTCAACTGCACATTTAAAACAAACATGCGGTGAGTACAAGAATACACTCGGTGGACTCATGCGAAAACATTTTATCATTTTAGATTACCTTTGCCACATCATGGTAAGACACAAGGGTTTTAGTTGAAAATGCGCGTGCTTACTAAAACATTTATCGATTCATAAAAATCATCGCTGGCGGGCATTTTTACGGTGTGTATGATCCATATCCCTTATCATCATTTCATCATAGTAACATAGTCGAAAGTCGTGAGGAGGCCTCCTCTACGACCCGTGACCGACCGTGGTGTCCTTACGGCACACGGTCACCATCGGTGTACCGTTAATCTAGCCGGTATAAGCCTTGGCATAGGATCCGATATCGATTTTCATTCATAAGTTGGGGCGACCCAACAACATTCATATCATTCATCATTCTCATGGATAGGATCTGATACACAAAGCGTAAACATTTTGGCGGTAATCATTTAAGCAGTTATCAGCGGTTGGAAAAAAATCGTAAATAAAGGCGGTTAATATAAGTAGCATAGTTGTTTTGTTTTAGAATAAAGCCCACGGACTATTGTTCGTCTTAAACTTGAGTATTCGTCGGCGTCCGGCCATCGGCGTCCGCGTCCACGCTACGTAAAAGCGATGTTTTAGTGCGTCGTTCACGTTTCTCGAGACTCTCAAAGTCTAGAATAAACTTGATATTCTATATCGATATAAACTGAATTCCTTAATGAATTCGATCGCTTTTCAATTCGTATTTCAATTGAATAGTTCTCGTTCTTGAGACACGTTCAACCGTGTCGTTTAACCTTTTCGGTTTAAGCGTTCGGCGTGTTATCGTTTCTCGATATAAGTTTCAATTATGAAATATTTTCTTACTAATGAGGTTTCTTACCTAATTAGTGCGCCTTCAGCGTATTAGCGTATTTATCGAGCGTATTTAAATGCGTTGACTTTAAAAGTCGACAATTTTGACTTTCAATTGTAATTTCTTACTAATTCATGTTATGAATCGATTTCAATCGATTTCTTTTTGTAAAGTCTTAATTCTCGATTTGTCACGTAAATCGATGAACTTTATTGATATTTTCTTAAATATTAATCCATTTATCCATAAATCCTTATTATTCATTTATAACGTTATTAAATATAACGTTTCGTTATAAACATAGTGATCTCGTTTATAAAATTTTATAAATCCCAAATATGTCCAAAATAATATTTAGACATATAATATATTATTACTCTTAATTAGAAAGGATTTAAAATCCTTATAATTCCTTTAATGCTCTCGGAAATTCTTAAAATTACCAAATGATTTCCAAAATTCTTTCTAAATTCATATAGTGTATTATTATACACTTATGGTCATTAATATGTATTAATATCATCCATATAACAATCGATCATCACCCTATTCACATAAGGCATAATTCACCTAGGGGTTCCAACACTTAGTCAAATTTTCAAGTGTTTAATTTCAACAAAACAACTTGAAACAACCCAGTGACGTACTTTGACGATTCATAACTCTCGATTCAGAATACGTATGGTCGCACAAAGATACATTCTGAAACCTCTAAACATGTACTACAAGTTCTAAGAAGAATTAAATCCAAAAGAGTCGTGGTTTTGGAGATATAGGGTCTCAAAGTGGGCAACTCAAACTGACTTCTATACTTAGAAAATTTTTCAGAATTTTCAGTTTTAGCTTAACGACGAGGGGTTTTGCGAGGCTCGTAACTTTTGACTCACAATGCCAAAATGGCTGCAGGCTACCAATTTCGAAACCTTGTAACAAGAACTACATATTTCATGAAGACCATACTGGAAAATATCTGACGCATCGAGAAATACATAAGCCCAAAGTTGACTAGTTGGAATGGACAACATTCAAGTAGGTGACTTTGGGTCAGTGAAAGGTATACCTATAAAACTTGGTTTGGGATCAAACTTTCCAGATCATAACTAGACATGGTGAGGAACATTTCTTGTGAAGAAACCCAAGTCCAAATCGGACTACAAACGGCTTGAACATCTCACGTAAAAGTCATACTCGAACAGCCTATTACATGAAAAAATTCACTAAGGCAGTTTGTCCAAAAAACTTACTGTAATGTATCAACTTCAAAAATTCACCGTGAGTTCATTATAAGGAATCTGGGAATGCAACCAATCATATTGAAAAGCCACTTAAGTCTAGTTTAATCCAGAAAAATCTCACTCAATGATTCACAATAGATTGGGAGCTAAAAATATTTTACCACAAGCTATCGCTACAGTGACAGTTTTGTGCAGTTAGCTTGTAAAATCTGGAATAAATAGTAAACATTTTAGAAAATTCTGAAAATTTACATACATCTTCTAGACATGCTGAATTATTCTTATGCCAAATTTTAGAGTTTTACCATTAGCCAAACTCGGAACAAAGATTATGAACCGTGGGTGATGAACATGGCAAATTTCACAGTTTTGTGCAGTGGTTTTGAAAAATACAAATAAAATAGTAAAACACATCAGATCGACTTGAAATTTTATACATATATACTATTCATGCTTAATATAAACATACTTAAATTTCACCTTCATCTGACCACTGCAACTTAGTCAAATAAATTCCACAATCTACTGTTCGTGCAGCAACTTCCAGTTTTCAGTTTAGCTATGGTGGAAAAGGGTCTCCATTGTAGGAGATGGAGTGAGGAGAGGAGAGGAGGAAGGGGACGACTGCAATCTGAATTTGGGGGGGGTTGTGTGGTGGTAGAGAGGTGGGGTGGTTGCTTAGGGGTGACAAGTGTTGTCCCATGGCCTTGCATAGGTGACACTTGTCTTTACATGCACACACACCTATTATACTATACACCCACACACATATGCACGAAATTGTACACATATATATATATATATATATCAGATTTTAATAGTGTAGTTAGGTTATAATTAATCACATTATCACTTATTAGATACATGTAATAGTGGAAAGTCAACAAGATATATTTTGTTATGCACATAGTAGTTTTCGGCCATTCACTATACTAATAGGTCCAATTTTTTTATTTTCCATGCCAAACATTGATATATGTTATAACATATAGTTTAGATGATAAATAATATCATAGGATAAATTAATGGCATCATTTTCTGCGATAAAAATCGAGTTCGAAAATTAGGGTTTTCGAACGTTTGAAAAATTGGTCACTATCAAATCTTGATGATCTAGCATTGATTTAATGCTAAATAATACTGTAATTACATATAATAATCATAGGAATTTAATTTCTATAATTCCTTGATCATTAAATTAGCTTTTCATTTAGGTCACTAAGCGTTAACGTTTGAAAAGCGTTGCAAAGCGTTCATTATTGACTCATCTCGAAAAGGTCGTAATAAAGTCGTAATCACTTTATTAAAATATTCCATTAACAATGGAATTTAATTCTAAGCAATTGCTTAGAAAATTTCATGAAATTTTAACTATCGATCTGTGATCGGCGTTAAAATAATACTGTCGATACACTTTATAACATTCTATTCTTTGATTCACAAATCTCAGTGAATATAAAATAGGAATTCATTCCTTCGTAAATAATCGAAATCATTATTCGATATCTTATGGATTGAATCATCTCAGCGAATTTCTAATTTACGGGTTTTAAATACCGTAATTAGGCATCTAATTCTGCGGGGTATTACATCCTACCCCCCTTAAAAGAAATTTCATCCCGAAATTTGCATACCTCATAAAGTATGGGTATCTTAACATCATAACATCATAACTTTCCACGTGCTTTCATTTTGTCCATGGTTTTTCCATTGGATTTTCATTAAAAGACCCAAACTTGCTTCTTTAATCGTTGAATAAATGCGATCAAATTAGTCGTAGATTTTCATCATAACTCATCTGAGTAAGAGGTCACATCATCATGTTGGTTTACGAGAATTGGGTCATTTTCGTATTTCCTTAACTGCGACACGTGGAAAAACATTTCGTACTCTCTTCCAAATGTGGTTGAAGTATCAGCTATAGGCTACTAGGCTTATCATTGTTAGGAGCTCGTGGGTCTATAAAGCGTGATCTAATCATTCTTTGTACCTGAATCCTTATAATTTCTCTAGATGGAGAAACCTTAAGAAATGTTAATTCCGCATTTAAAAATGCAGTTCAAAATTACGTGTATCAGCGTAAGACTTTTGTTTGTCCTTAGCTTTTCTTATTCTTTGCCTTATTGGGCAGATATCTTAGTCGTTTCCCTTACGACGTCGGGACTTTATACCTTTGCTCACCCACTTTGTTACAATAAAGTGGTGGTCAATATTCTTTTCATGTCGCCTCATAAGGCTACATTGATCGTTATTTGGTAGCTATGGTCGTCGTAAACTTACCAGTGGTACAATCGTTCTTACTTGCATCTTGGTTTAACACTTATGTTCTATCGTATCCTTAAGCGTTCATCTTGTCCTTTCGATTGTCTATCATGCGTGAGTGGACATCTATGTTAAGGCTCAGTCTCGTGTCTAACTTCTTTTGTGAGTTAGTTCAAAATCTAGGGGTACTCTTGGTGTCTCTATCTGAAGCGATAGGTTCTAGTACTCCTTGTAAATATAAGATTTCCTTTATGTGCGGTGAGCTAACTTATCGGATCTATGAGTCATCTGAATAGGCGAGACAAAACATAATTGGCGAGTCGATCCACTACTAGCCATATAGTAGTGCAACTTCTTTATGACTTTGGTAAAATCATCACAAGATCTATTTCTATATCATTCTATTTCCATTCGCGTAGTTCTAGAGTTATACTCTCTTATAAGGCCTTTGATACAATGCCTTTACTTATTGGTAACGAGAGACCTTTGCTCGACAATATGGTTATATCTTATCTCATTCCTTACTATCTAACCTTTCTCATAATTCACAATGTCATCTTAATGCACGGTTGGGCGGTATGAGAAGGATCATGAACTTTATTCACGATTTCATTTCTAAGCTTATTATTGCTTGAAATATATGTATATATCTCTCTTAGACAATATAACATCCGGTGCTCCTTAAAATATCCTTTAGCTCTTCATTCCTTATTTTAATTTGTATTCTATTCCCATCTTCATTTCTCTTTTTAGTCATATTTCACCTTGGTTGTGAGGGTACCACTTACGTTAGTCCTTGATTTCCGACTATTTACATTCTCGTTTTCTTAACCTTTCGATGAGTTTTCTTTTCTATAAGGACATACCATGATTTAGGCTGAATTTTATATCTTAGGCATTAGATTCTACATTACCCTTCCTTAGGTGATTATTTATCACAATTATAATCTTTCTTGATTAGTGCCATCTTTCCTATCACTGTATCCAAGTTTCTTTGCTCGAAGAATAAGTTCAAACTTTTGTAAATTGTGAAGGGTTCTTAATTTATTGATATAGGGTGAAATTTCCAAGACTTGGTATTTATACCATTTACTATTCAGTCATGAGTTGGGAAATTATATTCATGTGGCCTAAGTCGTTGTGATGCATAAGTTATTATCTTTCTCATATTAATACATGGCCTTTCTTTCATTAATCCATGTAATTTTGATTCTATTTTGGGGTAACTATCTTATTGGTCTTGTTACCTTAGAGAGTTCTTAATGGATCTCTAATAGTAGTTAATCAATCTATAAAATTCCTGATCTTATTTTAGGTCATTGACCTCTTTCATCTTTAATTGTTTTGTCCTTTGTCGGTTACATTGTTTTCTTCTCTGAGACACCATGTGCACGAGGAATATTTCTTTAAGCGAAATTCACAATCTTGTTCTTGGCAAAATTTGCCGACTCTTAAAATTTGTAAAACTGACCCTTGATTTTCTTTATGTTCTTTCTCGTCCTTTGAATAGATAAGAACATCATCCATGAGATTGAGATAAAATTATCTAGGTATGTGTGAAACACTCGATTTTGAGGTTCATGAGCAGGCTGGTGCATTGGTTAGTCGAATGGCGTAACTATTATCTCATAGTAACCATATCTTATTGAACAATTCATTTCCGTATTTGGATACCATTCTTCAAGACCATATAATATTACATCATAATGCCTCGGTGAGGACTTTTCATACATTACTTACGGTCGGTCTCTGGTGATTGATTCTGGCGTCTAGCTCTTTTACACTCAAAACTTTGACACTTCTTCACCATATTCATAAACTCTTCCAAACTACGTTTATTTTACATATTATAATCACATCATTTTCATCATAAACCATTATTTACATATAAGTCTCATAGGATCCTAAGATTCAGGTCTCGAGTGACCTTCGTCAGTCGTACTCTCCTTGAAACTTGTCTTTCTCCAAATGCGTTTTGTTTCATATTTCGATGATTATTCTCTTTCGAGAGAGCTAGGGGTCCTGCTCCTGTTGTTTCTTCTTTAGTACCAGTGTGTGTTACTTTTATCGAGAAAGTAAGGTCGAGTTGGTAGTGGTAATTCTCCTAATCTTGAGGCGATAAGATCACATCCTTTTGCCATTCTCGTCTCTTTCGGTACAATTGATGACACGGGGCGTGGGGCGGCGTTTGGAATATCGGTACAACCATTCCTTTATACCATCTTGTGTAACTTGCGGGGACCGGGACCGATACTCGTAGGTGTCATTCCATCGCATAATATGTATACTTGAGCACATTGACAAATCACAGTAAATCTGCCCGGACTTTGGAATTTTCTCATGGAGAAATTATTCTTTTGATACTTCTTTTGCAAAATTCGCGATCATTGGTAAATGGTGATAAGTCGTTGGATACCATCCTCACTTAACACTCTATAGTTACGAGTATCCATCCGGAGGTGCAAAATTTTCTCAAAGCTGTTCTAAATTCATTCTAGTTCATATCAAAAGAGCCGATATGCTCGTGTGAGTTATAACCTTGTAGGGCTTAGGGTTAACTTTTTACTCGTCGGACTCCTTTTCTCGACATCGTAAACATATAGTTCTAGATGAGTCCGACTTAAATTAAGCAATGGAGGAATTTTTAATAAGAAGGATCTCTTAAAGAATTATACACTTTAAGACATATATAACCGTAGACTACTTGTGACACGACTCATGAGACTTATCATAATACTCATTTCGTTTACATCTTGATCGTATGTTGCCTTAAAGATATTCGCATAGGCGACGGTGGGTCTTGATATTACGTAGTGTAAAACCTCTAACGAAAAGACTAGGCCGGTCACTAATCACATGAATGACAACCATTTCAAAACTTCTTGTCTCTAAAATTATATCTCGTTCCACATAGATATAATGATCCAAATCATTGGATAGCACTTTAGGCGATTCTAGGTTCAATTCGAGCTTGAGCAACACTTGCGATGGTCAAAATTCTCGTATAGGTAAGGAGATTTTCATTTCTTGATTAACTTACCACGAGTTGGGTTCTATCGCTTCTCGCATACTTGTGCGATGTCAGCGAAGCACCTATATCGAACAAGATCTTACGGTATTACGAAAATTTTCCTCACGCCTATCCTGCCTTTTGGTTACTGTTTGATCATTTTCGGTGTGAAGTATAGGCTTTGGTCAGCGGTCTTTCCGTTTATTGAGTAAGTGTCTATTTCATATGTCATTGTCCTTTCCATTGGGACATTATGTTCCCTTGCTATGGTCTTCACATTGCCTCATTCACCCTATACTTCTCGGTATCGATCGTTATTATGCTTTTACGATAGCATTACGTGGTTAGGTTTACATCAACTTATCCTTTGATATTGATATATTTCAATAATGAAATCTTATCGTAGAGATCGTCATGTCTCTATCACTATCATTCATTCCTATTCGGTATGAATGATTCAATTCCTTTTTTTTTTTTTATCGATCTTAGGAATATATTTCTCATATATTCTTACTTTAAACTCTTTTCCAGAGAGGTCCTTGTACTGGCCTTTAGCGCCATCGTTTGTAATATCCCTTTTTGGATATAGTCATTTCTTCTTAATCTTTTATTGATTCATCATGCAATTTCGCATAAGATAAAATCCTTTGTCCACTGGGGATGTATTATACTTTTGCCTTGACGTCAAATATCTTTACCATTTTTTGACATTCATGAATGCTTCATTCCCATGTCCGAGATACTTAATATTCCACTTTATTGATCGTCGCAAAAGTATGAGGGATAATCTTTCCAATTGGATTTACCTTAAAGTCCCTCAATGAGAATCTCTTTCTGTGTTCTCTTGGACGTATTTCCTTTGCAAGATCTATAGAAGCTATCTTGCTTGTTAACTATTAAGTTACACAAGACAAGCGTTTCGTGTCATTATAACTTAGAGTATTAAGATTTATTTCAAAATAATGAATCTATTTCTTAATCCGTTTCCTTACTTCAAGGGAATTACCTTACTTATCGAAGTCATAACATTTCTGAAACTTATGTCATATCATGAACTATCTACTTGTATAGTTCGTAATTTCTTCTGCTATTTTTGACTTTTGTCTGTTTTCATGAGCATGGTATTTGAAAGTAATCTTACTTTCGTTATACTTCAGTTTCCACTTTCAGGACTAGAATCGTTATCATTGTCGTATGGCTTGGTAGGGTAGTACATTCGTACACCATAACTTAATTCTAAGCATCTCATTACCATGTCTTGACTTCGGAGTTATTTCCTCCATACTTAGTTCACATACTAGGGCTATCCTAAATCGTTCACACAATCTTGAGGATTATGATTCCTCAATCTCATTATCTTTTGTTTAACTAAGTTTTAATTACTCGGAATCGATTATGCTCAAGCATAATCTCATTGACTGAGGTATAAAGCGAGAGATTTATTGTCTGGGATGCTATTACTTCTTTATATATATATATTCTTTGAAAAGAATATCTTTCATGCATCTTTATTCTTTTAAACGTGTCTAACCTACTAGCGAGGTTTCAAGGATATCCAACTATCTTAAAGATAAGTTGTAATCGCTCTCGTCATGACATAATAAGGGAAATTCATATCCCACAGATATCATATACTTTTCTTTGCTTTTATTCTTGCATTCAATGCTAAAGGGTATCTTATTCATAACCTTGTTATCATAACAGTCATATGAAGGCATAACTTCACTGTCATCAATCTTTGTAAAGCCCATCAAAGGTCATCACATCCGTGTGTATCATAGGGAAAATAAATATCTCGTCTCATCGAGATTTTCTTTACATCATAATTTCTTGATGTCTCTCACTTTCTTGATGCGAAACTTTTAGGTGACTAAAATAAGTCAACCTATTTCATGTCTAATATTAATCGCTTTACTAATTCGCTCTTAGGTGACAAGGTAAGTCAACTTTCATCTTACTTGATGGTTTCAAGAGTCGAGAAGAAATTATCACGACTACTTACAGGAGGTACTATCTCACCCATCAAGATAACATCTTTTCAATGTTTGAATTAATATGCTCCTTGGACTGAAGAAATGGGGATCTAGGGTCCGAAGACCAGAATGACGACTACTGAGATTTCTTTGGTCATATGGGCTGGCCAGACCCGTCACAATCATATTCTCAGTCACACAAGGCTTTGGGTTCAAAAGGACACTTTGTAAATTTTTGAGTTGGAAGTTTTCTTCAGAAGAAGTGAGAAACTCGAATGATTTCTCAATTGGAACTAGGTCATAGAGTTAAACTCAATGACAGAAATTGGGTAATGGATATAATTTGAAAGCTTATATACCCGTAATAGGTCATCAACAAAGTTCTCATGTATGTCAAGGTTCTACTTGTATTACTGAAGATCTTACTTTCTTAGTAACATTCTAGGATTCGTATCATACTATAACATTCTTACTCTTTTCAAATCATAGAACTAACTTCAACTGATTCTCATGAATTCTGGGTAGGAATCGGAATTTGGTCCTTCATAAGAAATGAAGTATAGTGCATTAGGAGCACGTGAGCGAAAACCGTCGTAAATCGGGTTCACACGACCGAGCAGTCAAAACAGAATCACTGCGCGGTGCGGGGAAATTTACAGCGTTCGCGCCGAGGTCATAAGCGAGGCCGACACCAAGGTCGTGCATGCCGTTACCGATGCCGGTAGTACAGAATATTGCCGACACGGTCGGACAAACTACCCGGTCGACATGTCAAAGGTGATGTTATAAATGCCGATTTCGAAGTCGACGATCGCACATGCGAGTCGAAGCCGGTCGTACATGTCGGTCGAACAATTTCGTATAAATCTTTCACTTTTCTTCACTCAAGATGGAATGAAGTTCTCAAATCCATCACTAATCTTGTTCTTGTAATTGAAGGAAATTCTTACTTCTATGTGTTCTTTCGTAAAAGGGATCATCGTCTATAAAGTCTATGTTACTGTTTGAACTAGCATGCTCATCATCATAATCAACTTTGAGATTGAAGTAAAACTTGAATATTCCTCGTAGCTCATTTATGCATACGTATTTCGTTGAATTTAAAGAATTCAACATATCGTATTTGACAAATAAATGTCCAATCTCAATCATTTTAAAACATGAATAATCATAACTTTGTTCATAATAATGGACCCTTATTACATTCCAGAAATTCAAACATTTCATCTTTGGCACATCATACCAAAACTTTCTCATATCATTGTCATCATCTTCCTTATATCTTCCTTCTTTTCATAACTTTCTTGACAAATCATTTGTCACAACGTTCATTCTCAACCTTTCTCATAGCTTTCATTTCACTTGATAAAATTTTGTTTCACTTTCAAACTTTTCGTTTTCAAACCGAGAAAAATAATTTCATAAACATTCGTCTTGGCCAGGCTAATTTTCAAAACTTTGAAAAAAGAGTCATTTACCTCATTTCGGTTGAGCTTGATGTGATGGAGTGTTGAGCATTGTCAGCTGATCTCTAGAAGTCTAATGACTTAATCTAGACTTAACCCTAAAGAAGATTTTGGGTTCGAGCGAACAGCTCGATACCACTCTGTCACGACCCTAAATCCTAAGTGCGATTTAGTAGGGATTGTAACTCTAAACAGTATAAATAAGCAGGAGATTCTCATTAACAAAAGCCGTAATACATATGTCGAGCATGTTCTTGGACTCTAGTACATAAATTAGGTTCTTGCAGCGGAAGACATGTGATAAGTACATATGACGATGTACTATCAAGGTATAAACATATCGTGACAACATTCCTATTGCTCAACCTTGCTCCATCCATCATCGCTCAACTGCGCATTTAAAACAAACATGCGGTGAGTACAAGAATACACTCGGTGGACTCATGCGAAAACATTTTATCATTTTAGATTACCTTTGCCACATCATGGTAAGACAGGGTTTTAGTTGAAAATGCGTGCTTACTAAAACATTTATCGATTCATAAAAATCATCGCTGGCGGGCATTTTTACGGTGTGTATGATCCATATCCCTTATCATCATTTCATCATAGTAACATAGTCGAAAGTCGTGAGGAGGCCTCCTCTACGACCCGTGACCGACCGTGAATTGTCCTTACGACCTGCGGTCACCATCGGTGTACACGTTAATCTAGCGGTATAAGCCTTGGGCATAGGATCCGATATCGATTTTCATTCATAAGTTGGGGCGACCCAACAACATTCATATCATTCATCATTCTCATGGATAGGATCTGATACACAAAGCGTAAACATTTTGGCGGTAATCATTTAAGCAGTTTATCAGCAGTTGGAAAAAAATCGTAAATAAAGGCGGTTAATATAAGTAGCATAGTTGTTTTGTTTTAGAATAAAGCCCACGGACTATTGTTCGTCTTAAACTTGAGTATTCGTCGGCGTCCGGCCATCGGCGTCGCGTCCGCGCTACGTAAAAGCGATGTTTTAGTGCGTCGTTCACGTTTCTCGAGACTCTCAAAGTCTAGAATAAACTTGATATTCTATATCGATATAAACTGAATTCCTTAATGAATTCGATCGCTTTTCAATTCGTATTTCAATTGAATAGTTCTCGTTCTTGAGACACGTTCAACCGTGTCGTTTAACCTTTTCGGTTTAAGCGTTCGGCGTGTTATCGTTTCTCGATATAAGGTTTCAATTATGAAATATTTTCTTACTAATGAGGTTTCTTACCTAATTAATGCGCCTTCAGCGTATTAGCGTATTTATCGAGCGTATTTAAATGCGTTGACTTTAAAAGTCGACAATTTTGACTTTCAATTGTAATTTCTTACTAATTCGTGTTATGAATCGATTTCAATCGATTTCTTTTTGTAAAGTCTTAATTCTCGATTTGTCACGTAAATCGATGAACTTTATTGATATTTTTCTTAAATATTAATCCATTTGTCCATAAATCCTTATTATTCATTTATAACGTTATTAAATATAACGTTTCGTTATAAACATAGTGATCTCGTTTATAAAATTTTATAAATTCCAAATATGTCCAAAATAATATTTAGACATATAATATATTATTACTCTTAATTAGAAAGGATTTAAAATCCTTATAATTCCTTTAATGCTCTCGGAAATTCTTAAAATTACCAAATGATTTCCAAAATTCTTTCTAAATTCATATAGTGTATTATTATACACTTATGGTCATTAATATGTATTAATATCATCCATATAACAATCGATCATCACCCTATTCACATAGGGCATAATTCACCTAGGGGAGTTCCAACACTTAGTCAAATTTTCAAGTGTTTAATTTCAGCAAAACAGCTTGAAACAACCCAGTGGCGTGCTTTGACGATTCATAACTCTCGATTCAGAATACGTATGGTCGCACAAAGATACATTCTGAAACCTCTAAACATGTACTACAAGTTCTAAGAAGAATTAAATCCAAAAGAGTCGTGGTTTTGGAGATATAGGGTCTCAAAGTGGGCAACTCAAACTGACTTCTATACTTAGAAAATTTTTCAAATTTTCAGTTTTAGCTTAACGACGAGGGGTTTTGAGAGGCTCGTAACTTTGACTCACAATGCCAAAATGGCTGCAGGCTACCAATTTGAAACCTTGTAACAAGAACTACATATTTCATGAAGACCATACTGGAAAATATCTGACGCATCGAAAATACATAAGCCCAAAGTTGACTAGTTGGAATGGACAACATTCAAGTAGGTGACTTTGGGTCAGTGAAAGGTATACCTATAAAACTTGGTTTGGGATCAAACTTTCCAGATCATAACTAGACATGGTGAGGAACATTTCTTGTGAAGAAACCCAAGTCCAAATCGGACTACAAACGGCTTGAACATCTCACGTAAAAGTCATACTCGAACAGCCTATTACATGAAAAAATTCACTAAGGCAGTTTGTCCAAAAAAACTTACTGTAATGTATCAACTTCAAAAATTCACCTTTGGTTCATTATAAGGAATCTGTGAATGCAACCAATCATATTGAAAAGCCACTTAAGTCTAGTTTAATCTAGAAAATCTCACTCAATGATTCACAATAGATTGGGAGCTAAAAATATTTTACCACAAGCTATCGCTACAGTGACAGTTTTGTGCAGTTAGCTTGTAAAATCTGGAATAAATAGTAAACATTTTTAGAAAATTCTGAAAATTTACATACATCTTCTAGACATGCTGAATTATTCTTATGCCAAATTTTAGAGTTTTACCATTAGCCAAACTCGGAACAAAGATTATGAACCGTGGGTGATGAACATGGCAAATTTCACAGTTTTGTGCAGTGGTTTTGAAAAATACAAATAAAATAGTAAAACACATCAGATCGACTTGAAATTTTATACATATATACTATTCATGCTTAATATAAACATACTTAAATTTCACCTTCATCTGACCACTGCAACTTAGTCAAATAAATTCCACAATCTACTGTTCGTGCAGCAACTTCCAGTTTTCAGTTTAGCTATGGTGGAAAAGGGTCTCCATTGTAGGAGATGGAGTGAGGAGAGGAGAGGAGGAAGGGGACGACTGCAATCTGAATTTGGGGGGTTGTGTGGTGGTAGAGAGGTGGGGTGGTTGCTTAGGGGTGACAAGTGTTGTCCCATGGCCTTGCATAGGTGACACTTGTCTTTACATGCACACACCTATTATACTATACACCCACACACATATGCACGAAATTGTACACATATATATGTATATATATCAGATTTTAATAGTGTAGTTAGGTTATAATTAATCACATTATCACTTATTAGATACATGTAATAGTGGAAAGTCAACAAGATATATTTTGTTATGCACATAGTAGTTTTCGGCCATTCACTATACTAATAGGTCCAATTTTTATTTTCCATGCCAAACATTGATATATGTTATAACATATAGTTTAGATGATAAATAATATCATAGGATAAATTAATGGCATCATTTTCTGCGATAAAAATCGAGTTCGAAAATTAGGGTTTTCGAACGTTTGAAAAATTGGTCACTATCAAATCTTGATGATCTAGCATTGATTTAATGCTAAATAATACTGTAATTACATATAATAATCATAGGAATTTAATTTCTATAATTCCTTGATCATTAAATTAACTTTTCATTTAGTCACTAAGCGTTAACGTTTGAAAGCGTTGCAAAACGTTCATTATTGACTCATCTCGAAAAGGTCATAATAAAGTCGTAATCACTTTATTAAAATATTCCATTAACAATGGAATTTAATTCTAAGCAATTGCTTAGAAAATTTCATGAAATTTTAACTATCGATCTGCGATCGACGTTAAAATATCTCATCTTTTACGAAATACACTTTATAACATTCTATTCTTTGATTCACAAATCTCGGTGAATATAAAATAGAATTCATTCCTTCATAAATAATCGAAATCATTATTCGATATCTTATGGATTGAATCATCTCGTGAATTTTCTAATTTACAAGGGTTTTAAATACCGTAATTAGGCGTCTAATTCTGCGGGGTATTACAGTGAGAAAATAACTTGAATAATTACTTCATAAAAGAATTTCATGATTCGATCACCACACATTCACGTTTTGAAACATACCGGCATCACATACCCGAGTTGGTCCCGAAGGTCCCCAACTACGGTCATACCCTATCTACGTCATTCGGTAATGGAAAGTAGGCCTCCTCCCTAATACCATAATCGACCTACGTTTGTAGGCTCACGGCCATAAACCTGTGCACAGTACATAACATTTTCCTACCGTAGATAGGTAATTCGTCGTCATTCCCACAATGTGGTAAATCCATCATTTTCAACATATCAATAATGTAATGATTTAAATATTCTTGCAACATAAATAAGTTTAAAGAATAGCATTAAGCTTTGTTCAAGAAATAATTTGAGAGGCATTACCCACCTGATCTCGTTTATTCCAAAACGTTTGTTTCTTCGTCTTTCACTTCCCGACTTCCTTTGCTCGTTCCTTGTAAAATAAGGTTATCATTGAATTTAGCAAGTTTCCTTATCCACTAAAACATATTACAACTATCTTAATCTTACCCAATCTAAGATTAGGTTAGACTTATCGCATTATTCCATAACTCATTCCTTAATAACTTAAAACTTAGATCACATGCTTTGATTAAAGAAATTAAACAACTTCAAGTAATTAAATATCACTTAACCATTTATCAATAGTTTACCAATTAAAATTTCAAAACGTATTATTATTAAACCATTTCTAACGAAATTTCGACAGAGTAACGTTTATAACTTGAATTGCCATATTAATCCAAACTCAACCAATTTTCATCCCAAACTCCACCAATCATCACCATATACTCAAATATACATTTAGGAACTTAAAACAAGTTCTATTTCATTCATTTACACCATTATACTCATATGCCCTTCAACAAAGTTTATCGGCAAATTTCAAGAATTTTACAATTTAATATCCATTTAATATCAAACAATTCACAATTATACTCATTTATCATCAATAATCATTAATCCATGATCTATTCAAATCTTAACCAAGTTCATCACATAAAATCATAACTTTGCACTAAACTTTAATTTTTCATCTTTTAGTATATATGTTCAATAATTCCCATAAATTCAATTTAAGCATTATTTTTATTATAGATCTCAAAAATCATATCAAATACATCAAATAAAATCAAGAAATCAAAGTTCAAGCCTTCTCCTTCATTTTCGAAAATTAGGGCATTATGTTTAAGCATGAATTAAATTCTTGTAAATTCATATTATGCATTATATATATCCTAAAGCTTAATTATCATGTCAATTTGATCAAATAAAATTAAAATCCTCAAGTTCCAACTGTCCTTAGTTTTCAAAAATTAGGGCTTTAATATACATGTTTTAAATTTCCATTTCTTTAATCATATGATGTTTAATTCTATTCTTAAACATGTATTTAAACTCAATTTAACTAAAGCATATCATATTCTTCACATACCAAAAATTAGGGTTCATGATCAAAACTTTAATTCACCAACTTTAGGAAATGAAAGAATTAAAACCATAGATCATGTTAATTATACATAATAAGCATAATTAAATCAATAAACATAACAAAACTTAAACAAATCAATCTTAAATTAATCACATAGTTTTCGAAAACCCTAGGTATATAAAACATCATATTCTTCAATTTAAATCATAAAAACTTAGCTTAATTAAAGTATTTACCTTGCTTGATATGCTTTCCAATCACTTTAGCACTTAATTATGGATTAAAAATGAAAATTAATTTTTTTTTGTGTGCTTAGTGTGTGAGGGACGAAAATGGAGGGAGAATTGGGGTGGAAGATGATCTTATGCCATATGTAAAATTCTAGAATGTATATATGTAATTAAATGTAAATTTGGTATTCATTTCCTTAGTATTAGACACAAATTTCAATAATTTATAAGTATACCTCTAATTTTACTAATGTTATACATTAATATCTTTTAATAGGTAAAACTATATTCTTAATAAATATTAAAATCCAAAACAATTTATATCCATGATGGAAATTAAATTCATATAAACATAAATTAAATTCGTTCATGTGTTAAAAATTCAATTAATTATACTTAACTTCCATAAATTTTGAAAACCATTAAAGATAATTCCTTTATCATTAGATAATAATAATAAAATTAATTTATTCAAGCCATTTAATAGCTTGAACAATAATTCATCTCATTTTATAAGAAAATTCCCATATAAAAAGAATTAATGCATTTCTTAACACATTTTTCAGTTAATGACATTTTTCATTCAAACACAAAAATAATAATCACATCTCTCACATTTTATCATAATAAAACTCATTTCTAATTAATCTCTACGTCTTCTAATTTCTATTCCTTCGATTAGGAATTAATCGAATTTTATCGCTTAATAATCTATTATGCACTTCTTTATAAATTCTTAAGAAATAAATGCCTTTTAAGCCCCTAATTATACTTAATTAGACTCTAATTAAGACTTAAAGATTTTCATGTTACTACAGCAGTGATGCATTGCGGACTCTACCATGGAAGCCGAATATGTAGCGCCTTGAGGTCACTAAAGAGGTCAGATGGTTCAAGAACTACCTCGTGGATCTAGATGTGGTACTTGGTTTGCCCAAGAGTGTCATAGTTTCTTCGTGATAACTCGGTGCGATGGCAAACTCGATGGAACCACGGACCCACAAGGCAACCAAACACATAGAGATAAAGTACCATGTCATACGAGAAATTGTTAGACGAGGAGACGTCTTGATTGAAAAGATTGGTATGCGGATAACCTAGTGACCTATTCACGAAGGCTTGCATAAAAAGTCTACAAAGAGCATATTCAAGACTTGGATTGCATGAAGATGGCACCCACTTAGAAATGAAACTTTTGTAGAAGTGAGAGTAGCAAAGTGATGGTGTTGTTGTAATAGCTAGTAGAGAGACACATTGTATACAAAAAGTTTGCTTTACTATAGGTGAGAGATTGTTGGATTTGTATCCTGGAAGTAGTTTTGGTTGAGCTTGTATACAATTATTTCAGTTACCACTATTACAATCTCCTATCTGAATTGTTTACTTGATTGCATATGTATGTCCCCTTATCTCATATATATAAGTTAGATCATACAGTGTGTTGTAGATCACGAAATCTGTATGATTGGTCAAGCTTAATGAGATATAAAAGTATCACACCGAGACAACTTGAGGACGAGTTGTCGGTATAGGTCATGTATAGATAAGAAGTGACTTGACTTAGTTGCTTGTCTATGCTGGTACGTATCAGACGTATTGATGGATCATAGTGAGATGAGTTCTTCTATTTGACCGTTAAGAAGAACATAGATCTCGGTGACTTTACGTTGATCTAAACCTCGATAAGGTATTAGGTGAATATGAGTTGCTGACCATCACTTTGACTTGTTATGGGTGAGGGTTACATGAGATAACCCAAGATTCTCTACGTCTTGGGTGGTGACAGTGCTTGTATGTCATGTTAGTGACCTGTGTCGAGTCACCGTATCAGTTTAGGATGATGACGTCCCCTTAAGGAGCTCAAAAAGTTTAGTTTACTAAACCCTGCAGGTTGTGTTATCTCAAGTAGAATAATAAGGTTGAGTGGTACTACTTAAGGAATTAAAGTAATTAATTATTTTAAGCAGTCAGAACGCTGTAAATAATTAATGGACGTACGATATCTTAGATACGGGGATTCGTTCAGTCTAAGTGCGAGCCCGACTCAACTTCAGAAATAAAGGTGTAAGTCTGCATTTATTCTCTAGTGGCATGAATAAATGTTTATGAATTAATTTATGTTCTGGCTGAGCATAAGATAATTAATTTATTTGAGGTCCATCTTTATTCCTTGTATTTGATCCCTGGGCTGGCCCATCCAGGCCTGGAGCTAAGAGAATTTTCGTCTCCCTCACATAAGAGTCCTACTGAGACTCTGTTTTGATCCTCTCTATCTTAGGAGATATTATTATATTTATTAGATATGCAGAAATCCTATTATGATAGGATTTAGGATTGCATTATAAATATAAGGTGAGAGAAAATCAAAGTGGCTAATCTATTCATAATTCTTGAAAATTTCGAAAATTGTGAAGAGAAAGAAAGAAGAATTTTCATAACACTCTCCATAGATTGTCCTCACTCGACATTGGAGATTAGGCAATCGGGATATATTCCAGAAGATCAAAGCACGAGTCTTGATCCAATCCTTCCCTGACAGATTCGCAGGTAAACACGAGAAAACACCAACGTGTTGCAATTAATTATATAGGTGCATGCTAGGAATATAATCAATGTATGGTGAATTAAACATCCAAGATAGATCCTTGGGAGAGGGACTGGAAGCAGTTTTGGATGAGCTTGTATACAATGTTTCCTGTTACCACTATTACAATCTCCTATCTGAATTGTTTACTTTATTACATATGTATGTCCCTTTATCTCATATATAAGTTAGATCATACATTGTGTTGTAGATCATAGAAGTCTGTATGATTGGTCAAGTTTAATGAGATATAAAAAGAATCACAGCTGGGATAACTTGAGGACGAGTTGTCGGTATAGGCTGCGGTATAGATAAGAAGTGACTTGACTTAATTGCTTGTCTATGCAGGTACGTCTCGACGTATTGATGGATCACAGTGAGATGAGTTCTTCTATCTGAGCTTCGTGAAGAACCTAGATCTCGATGACTTTACATTGATCTAAACCTCAATAAGGTATTAGGTGAGTATGAGTTGTTGACCATTACTTTGACTTGTTATGGGTGAGGGTTACATGAGATAACCCAATATTCGATGCATCTTGGGTGGTGGCAGTGCTTGTATGTCATGCTAGTTTCTTGTATCGAGTCACTGTATCCGTTTAGGATGGTGACGTCCCCTTAAGGTGCTCAAAAGGTTTATTGTATTAAACCCTACGGGTTGAGATATCTCAAGTACAATAATAAGGTTGAGTGGTACTACTTAAGGAATTAAAGTAATTAATTATTTTAAGCGATCGAGCAGCAGAATAATTAATGGACGTACGATATCTTAAATACAGGGATTCGTTCAGTCCAAGTGTGAGCCCGACTCAACTTCGAAAATAAAGGGGTAAGTTTGCATTTATTCTCTAGTGGCATGAATAAATGTTTATGAATTAATTTATGTTCTGGGCTGAACATAAGATAATTAATTTTTTGAGGTCCATCTTTATTCCTTTCATTTGATCCCTGGGCTGGCCCATCCAGGTCTGGAGCTAAGAAAATTTTCATCTCCCTCACATAAGAGTCCTACTGGGACTCTGTTTTGATCCTCTCTATCTTTAGAGATATTATTATATTTATTAGATATGCAGAATTCCTATTATGATAGGATTTAGGATTGCATTATAAATATAAGGTGAGAGAAAATCAAAGTGGCTAATCTATTGATAATTCTTGAAAATTTCGAAAATTGTTAAGAGAAAGAAAGACGAATTTTCATAACACTCTCCATAGATTGTCCTCACTCGACATTGGAGATTAGGCAATCGGGATACACTCCAGAAGATCAAAGCACGAGTCTTGATCCAATCCTTGCCTGACAGATTCGCAGGTAAACACGAGAAAACACCAACGTGTTGCAATTAATTATATAGGTGCATGCTAGGAATATAATCAATGTATGGTGAATTAAACATCCAAGATAGATCCTCGTGAGAGGGTTAAAATCAATTTTCCTTACAGGAGATTGTTGGATTTGTATATTGGAAGCAGTTTTGGATGAGCTTGTATACAATGTTTCCTGTTACCACTATTACAATCTCCTATCTGAATTGTTTACTTGATTGCATATGTATGTCGCTTTATATCATATATAAGTTAGATCATACAGTGTGTTGTAGATCACAAAAGTCTGTATGATTGGTCAAGTTTAATGAGATATAAAAAGAATCACAGTTGAGATAACTTGAGGACGAGTTGTCGGTATAGGCTGCGGTATAGATAAGAAGTGACTTGACTTAATTGCTTGTCTATACAGGTACGTCTCGACGTATTGATAGATCACAGTGAGATGAGTTCTTCTATCTGACATTCGTAAAGAACCTAGATCTCGATGACTTTACATTGATCTAAACCACGATAAGGTATTAGGTGAGTATGAGTTGTTGACCATTACTTTGACTTGTTATGGGTGAGGGTTACATGAGATAACCCAATATTCTCTGCATCTTGGGTGGTGGCAGTGCTTGTATGTCATGCTAGTTGCTGTATCGAGTCACCGTATCCGTTTAGGATGATGACGTCCCCTTAAGGTGCTCAAAAGTTTTATTGTACTAAACCTTGTAGGTTGAGATATCTCAAGTACAATAATAAGGTTGAGTGGTACTACTTAAGGAATTAAAGTAATTAATTATTTTAAGCAGTCAGAACGCTGTAAATAGTTAATGAACGTACGATATCTTAAATACGGGGATTCGTTAAGTCTAAGTGCGAGCCTGACTCAACTTCGGAAATAAAGGGGTAAGTCAGCATTTATTCTCTAGTGGCATGAATAAATGTTTATGAATTAATTTATATTCTGGGTTGAACATAAGATAATTAATTTATTTGAGGCCCATCTTTATTCCTTGCATTTGATCCATGGGCTGACCCATTAAGGCCTGGAGCTTAGAGAAATTCGACCATCTCCTTGTAGAGTCCCTATGGGACTCTGTTTTGATCCTCTCTATCTGAAGAGATATTATTATATTTATTAGATATGCAAAAATCCTATCATGATATGATTTAGGGTTGCATTATAAATATAAGGTGAGAGAAAATCAAAAGCTAATCCTAAGTGTGAAATTTTTGAAAACTATACTTCTAAAAGTTAGGATTTTCGAAAACTTCAAAAGAAGGAATAAGGCGAATTTCTGCAGTAATCTCCATAGATTGTCCTCACTCAACATTGGAGATTAGGCAATCGGGATACAGTCCAGAAGATCAAAGCACGAGTCTTGATCCAATCCTTACCTGACAAATTCACAGCTAAACACGAGAAAACACCAACGTGTTGCAATTAATTATATAGGTGCATGCTAGGAATATAATCAATGTATGGTGAGTTAAACATCCAAGATAGATCCTCGGGAAGGGTTAAAATCAGATTTCCCTACAATAAGACCCCTTTCGAATTATGGTTTGGGCGCAAGCTTAGTTTAAACCACATAAGGATATGGGGCAGTCCAGCACATGTGTTGAACAAGAAAGCTGACAAGTTGGAGGCTAGATCTGAAGTAAAGCTATTTATTGGCTATCCTAAAGGAACGAAGGGTGGTTATTTCTATAGTCCTAAGGATCAGAAGGTCGTTATTAGCACTAATGCCCAATCTTAGAAGAGGATTATATGAGAAACCATAAATCCAAAGTTGAAATCATACTTCAATAATTAGAAGATGATCGTATTCCGTCACCGATTAAACCAAAGGTATAAGATGTCGTGTCTAGTGGGAGGGATCGACACCAAATACATCATGAAATTGAAGTGGGTCGAGTTCCACTGGAGATACCGACTGTACAAATGGTACCTATCTAGCAAGTTGTGCAAGATAGAGAACCACAGGTTACTGCACCCACCGTTGCCATTGTGCCAGTAGCGCCTCGTCGTAGTGGAAAGGTTGTTCGTCAACCCGAGCGATTTATGTTCATGGGTGAATCTTCGAATTTAGTCCCAGGAAACGAGCAAGCTGTAATCGACCCATGGACATACAGTGAGGCGATACAAGACACTGATGCAAGATCATGGCACACCGCTATGGACTTAGAAATTGAGTCCATAACAACTACGGATGTATACGAAAAAACACCTCTACCAGATGACAAGGAAGCCATAGGTGATAAGTGGGTATACAAGAGGAAGAGAGATTCAAATGGAGAGGTTTCGGCTTTTAAAGCTAGGCTTGTGGCGAAAGGGTACACTCAGATTGAGGGCATCGATTTCGATGAGACCATTTCGCCTGTAGCAATGCTCAAGTCCATCAGAATTCTTCTGACCATAGCAGCCCACTCAAACCTTGAGGTTTGGCAAATGGATGTGAAAACCGCTTTTCTAAACCCACTTTGAAGAAGGTAGAGACATCTATATGCAGCAACCCGAAGGTTATGTGGTGAAGGGTGATGAGCATCTAGTATGGAAGCTTAAGAAATCCATTTATGGACTTAAGCAAGCTTCCCGATGATGGAACATACACTTTGACGAGGTGGTAAAGTCCTATGGATTTACTCAGTTGCCTAGCGAAAGTTGTGTGTATCGTTTGGATGTCAACGGTGACGTGGTATTTCTTGCACTTTACGTAGATGATATTCTTCTACTTGGCAACAATGTGATGCTGTTATCAGACGTAAAGAGTTGGTTATCCGATCAGTGTCAAATGAAAGACTTTGAAGATGCAGCGTACATTCTTGGGATCAAGGTTTACCGAGATCGCAAGAGGAAAATGTTGAGCTTATCTCAGGCGTCTTACATTGATACTGTAATTACTCGTTTTAGAATACAGACCGCCAAGATGGGATTGCTACCTTTCAGACATAGTGTTCCTTTTATCTAAGGAGCAGTCACCTACGACTGCAAATGAGATAGAGGAAATGAGACAAGTTCCTTACGCTTCCGCCTAGGAAGTCTCATGTATGCAATGCCATGTACGAGACTCGATCTCTGCTATGCGGTAGGCATAGTAGCTAGATATCAGTCTAACCCTGGATAAGCTCATTGGACTTCGGTAAAGCATATACTTAAGTACTTGAAAAGGACTCGAGATTATAAGCTAGTTTACCAAGCAGATAGTATAATGCCTTTGGGTTATTCAGAGTCGGATTTCCAAGCTGACCGTGATGAGAAAAAGTCTACATCAGGCTATGAGTTTACCTTGGGAGGAGGTGCCGTATCCTGGCGGAGTGCAAAGCCGCGATGCATTGCGGACTCTACCATAGAAGTCGAATATGTAGCCGCTTGGAGGCTGCTAAGGAGGTGGTATGGTTCAAGAACTACCTCATGGATCTAGATGTGGTACCTTGTTTTCCCAAGAGTATCATAGTATACTGTGATAACTCAGGTGCAATGGCAAACTCGAAGGAACCACGGACCCAAAAGGCAACCAAACACATAGAGAGAAAGTACCATGTCATACGAGAAATCGTTAGAAGATGAGACGTGCGGATTGAAAAGATTGGTACTGCGGATAACATAGCTGTAATAACTCGAAAATTTTAAAACTTTTATTAGTGATTCTTAAACCAATTACTAGTGGTGCTTAGACCTTAATTATGTTTAAGGTGACCAACGAAACGAATTAGAATCGATTCGGAGGTCGAAAACTTGAGAAATAAGAAAAAACAGTGACTAGTCCTACCGGATTAGGGTTTTCTGAATAGCCTGAACATAGAATGCAAGATCGAGAATGAATCTTGACAAAAGTATTTCATTTCTAGAATCCTCTCACGAAAACATGTGAGAAGCCAAAGAATGAGAATTTTCGGGCATGTTTGCCCGATCAGCCTTAAAAGCACTATTCACAAGCCGAATCAACTTTCAGTCCGTGCTAATCATGGAAATTAATGATAACAATCAAAATCATGGAGGAATATATTATTATGAATTTAGAATTCATAAGAATCAATTTCTGAACGAAATTTCTGAAGAACTTAACCGAACGCCGGGAATATATACCGAAAAAACCCTAAACTGATCCGAACGAACCGAAACTTGAACCAAGGGTCTAAATCAATAAGAAATGATTTATAAGACTCAAATAAATTATGAAAGCTCAAGAATTCAATAGAATTTCGAATGAGCATAATTTAATCGCCGAATGCTGTTTTTCCGCGATAACTCGGAATTGACTTATCGGATGCCATCCGAACTTCATGAAATTATTATAAAAAATGAAATAAGTCTTTTTAAGGATATTTAAGAAAATAAATCTTAAGGTTCCGAGAAATCAATCGAAAGCGCGTTAAAACTTAAAGAGTCGGTATTAACATGCCAAATCGGGTAATTTGATCATTCCTTCTCCCAACCATCACCAAAGACATCCCAAATGAGCTTACAAAAGCTCTTTAGGCAACAATGCAGTAGAATTTTCGTCCATTTTCAGCCTCTCACTTTGGAACCCATTTTCTCTCTCTAAATTCAAATCATCTCTTTTGTTCTTCCATGTTCTATGCTTCAATCCTCATTCCCAACCTATTTCAACTCTAAAAATATGTTTCTAAGACCATATAAAGGTAGTATTCATCATCATCTTCCATCCTAATGGAGTGGACTTTATTTTAGATTTTTTTTTAGTTTGAAACCCTAGTTTCGAACCATTTCAATTTTGTGGCTTTTGAGCCACCAAATCCTCTCAAGCTATGAATGAAATATGCTTATAAATATATTCTAAGGTTGTGTATAAAATTTGGGAATATTTGGAGCATGTTTGTATTTTTTTGATTTAGTTATGATTTCTTTTTATATGAGATAAAGCATGCTTTTGTGAATATTATTTGATATTGTTGCTTGTTGATGTTTAGGAGCACGTAGAATAAATATGATAATTTTCAGAATATTTTTGGAATTTTTCTTGAATTTGTTTGATTTTATTTGTTGAGAAATAGTTGAGATATAATGTTTAATATATGATATGAACATCATATATTAATCTTGAAATTTTTGAAACACTACTCCTATTTTTCACAAATGGGCAGAATTTATTTAAGTATTTTTAAGCCATTGTTTGATTTTATTTGTTGAGAAATAGTTGAGATATAGTGTTTAATATATGATATGAACATCATATATTAATCTTAAAATTTTGAAACACTACTCCTATTTTTATGAAAATGTCGAAACTATGTATAAATATTCTAAGATTTATTTGATTTTTATTTGTTGAAAATAATATAATATATGATGTTCAGAAATAATATGAACCTATTATGCATTGTTAGGAATTTATTGAACACATATGTAATATATGTGTGAGGACAAAAAGAATCCCAAGCATTTAGTTCATATTATAAATATTTAGTTGAGGTTTAATGTTAATATTACATGTTTATTGCATAATATAAACATATTGTGAAGTGAATGGAATTCATTGAATATATATATACATATATATAGTGATTACCGAAAGTATATAGGTGTAATACCCAAGAAATTTAAAACTTCGATTATTAATTTCTTTAGCTAAATCGAGATTTGAATTTAGAGCGACTATTAAATTTTAAAATTGTCGACGCTTCGATTTTATTTCGAACGAGAAAATTTAAACGAATGTCGAGAACGAATACAATTATAAGTCGAACCAGATATTTTATACTGAATAAATTATCTAGTCAAATCACATCAATTTTTATTCCCCAAAATATTCCACTTTATCCTACTTTACTCTACTTTTCCCTAAACACTCATCATTTTGGTCAAACTTCATCATTTCTCTAAGCATCCAATGCCAACTTACAGCAACACCATTTTCTCTCCTCTCATATTCAATTAACTCACATTTTATCCACCTTGCAAGTCTGTCGACAACAGCAGAAGAGAACCAACCAACAATGTAAGAACCCATTTTCCTTGTATTTCTCATCTTCTTACAAAATCAAAGCTAACAACATCAATTTCTTTGTTTGAACCAGCAAATGTTGTTCACTCCTAAACAGACCTCATTTCAGTACACAAAACAAGCAGATTTCACTAAGGTTATACCTTCTCAATTCCTCATTAAATTCTTTTCTATACTATAATAATGTATGCAAATATATGTATATTGGTAACCATTGATTTATACACCTGATTCTTGGAGATAAATCTGCAAGTATGATGCATACAATCCAACAAATAAAATCATAAAAATGTAGAAATGTAGCAATACAGAACCTAAGAAAATTCTTAAAAATTTGACCGAGCCACTAGGGCTCGGTTGTGGGTCGTTGGAGGTGGCCAAGCAGAAGCGGCGCGACACAACTACACGGCGACGCCAAGCACCCTCGACAGGGCCTTCCCGAAGCACGGCGAGTCGGCGATAGTGGTGACCTGAAAAACAAGACGAGGGTGAGAGATCGAGAGAGAAAACGAGATCTGTGTATGTGTTCGTGTGTGTATGAGCGATGGTTCGTAAGAGAACCGAGAGAGAGGAGAGGAGGCTCAGGTCTCAGCGGCGGCGCTCGCTGGTCTGGACGCCACGCGGTGGCTGGGGATAAGAACTAAGAGGCGAAGCTACGGATCTGGGTGATTGTAGCGCACGGCGATCTTCTGTATGCGTGTGAGTCGATTTGCACCGAGAGAGAAGGGAGATGGGACTGAGATCACGACGGTGGCCATTCACCGGAGACGACGACATGGAGGTGGCCTTGCCGATGGCGACGCGCCATTAGAAGATGAATGATGGCGGCGGTGTGGGCACGGCGTGTGTGTGAGCTGCATGAGTAAGGAAAGAGAAGAGAGGAGAGGAGGCGGAGGCGCATCTTGCCGACCGGCAACGTGTCTGCCGGAGATGAAGGTTGCGGCGGCGGTGGCATCCCTATGTGTGTGTTGTGTGAGCACCGAGAGAGAGACGAGAGATAGATCTGAATTGTTGGGGGGGGCGGCTAGGTCATAGTGATGTTAGGTTTTAGTTTAAATGTTGTTGTAAATGGGCCTTATTTTAAGTGGGCCGAGAAATGGGTATTGGGCCTTTAAAAAAAAATGAAGACATAATGGGCCAGATGGATAAATTATTCTTTGGGCCAAACAAATGGGCCATGTGTATTAACTGTGTTTGGGCCTTAAGTCATTGGGCCGAGAAGTTAGTTTGGGCTATGGAAATTAAATTGATATGGGCTGATTTTAATTCATTTGGGCCAAACGAAAATGGGCCGAATATTAATTAATGCTGGGCTTGAGAGTTGGGCCGAAATTTATTACTGTTGGGCCGAGAATAATAAGTAATAGATGGGCCGAAAGAAAAAGAAAAGAGATGGGCTATGTGTTAAATATATTGTAGATGGGCTTAGACTTATTTTTTTAAATGTTGGGCTAAATATATAAATGGATAATGGACTTGAATTAATTACTTCCATGATCCATTAAAAATGTAATTAAGGATTTCATGAATTCTATATTAATTAAATATGAGATTTAATTCTAATAATTAAATTTTGGAGATTAATTCTTAATTAATTAAATAATAATCTAAATATCAATTATTTAGAGTGAGTTAATTAAATTCATTAGAGTGAATAAAGTCTAGTTTTTAGAAATTGAATAACATAATTAATTAGTTATGTTAAGGGATAATTGGAGAATTATTCTTTTTAAGTAATTTATTTATACGATGAACCTTAAGCTAATTGCTAAATAGATGTGATTGGAAATAAATCCTAATTAGTGAGTACATATAATGAATTAAATTAGTTTGATTAATTAATCAAATGTTAGTGGATTTTTTTATTGATCCATTTAATTAACTTAAATTATGGATTTAATTAATTAAATTAAAGATTTAATTAATTAATTAATATTTATTGATGGTGTAGTATAAGTATGAGTTTTTTGTTAAAATATATGGGACGTGTGAGGTGAGAAACGTGACGAGGAAATGATAATAATGAATGAGTTATTGGAACTCGAAATCGTTTAACAAACGACGAAGATTAGTTATGAACTTAGGATTCATAAATTATACGAAACGACGTGAAGAAACATCGATCGTGACGACAAAGTGTCATGTATCGTTATGGCGAGAATAATCGAATAGACGAAATACAGTTGTTAATTGAGTCTTAACGATAACGAAAATCCTAAAACCCAAAGACTTAAAGGATATCGAGTACGTTGAATATTAACGATACTTCTCGAAAGAAGCGAATGACATACTAAATTATATTTCTTACATTGACAAGGTTCAGCATGGACGTAAACGAAAACAACAGAGGATCGCTAGCAGGTACTTCAAGAAGGACAATTCTTGAGGTGGGCTCTCTTGAAACAAAAATGACATGCATGTCTATCTCAAAGCATGATTTACAAAGCTTTATGAAATATTATCACATGAAATGTTATTGACTGCCAAATGTTTATGTTTTGTTGTTGCCTATCTGAGATTGGTATATCCAATGTGGTATGTGAATGATTTGGTCCACCAACGTTAAAAAAAGGGTAACGATCAGATCCGACTTAGTTGAGGACTAACTCGGATTGTGTATACGTGTGACTATGTGTTAAGGTTAGCTACCTCGACCGGTCACGGCGACTATGTGTAGGTAGCCACCTCCATAGTGCGCGAATGAATGGGTGAATGAATGAATGATCAGATATGGAACAACGTGGATGAAATTGTTCGGCCGAACGCTTTTTGAAAATGAAAAAATGTTTGATAGGCATGAGTCTTTCAACTAAAATCCTCATGTGCTATTGTGGGCAGTTCAATAACTTTTATAAAGAAAATATTTTCGGCAATGAGTCCACTGAGTACTTTTGTACTTAGCCCTACATCTCGTTTTTGATGTGCAGGTTGAGCATGAATTGATGATGGGTGTGAAGTGGTGTAGGGTGGCAGATGTTTTGTTGCTTTATTAGAAAGGATTTATAGAACCTTGGGCATGTATCGTCATATGCATGTCCACACGTTTATTGCTGCCTAACTCGATATTGTTTGGTACCTTTTGATTATAACCTTTTCACATCGTATTGAACTTGAGGTCGTACCTGCTTCGACTTGCATACGATTGGGCTATATTTGAAACTTTAACCTTTTGGTAAGTCCTTCTGTGTCATAAGTTTGTATCGAAACGGCTTATACATTTCAGCCTATGCATTTATTCGTAGTTGATTGGTTAATTGTATTGGTTTAGTTATATATATATATATATATATATATATATATATATATATATATATACCATATATATATATATATCCATATGATCCGTACTTCTTGAGAAGCCGGGTCGTCACAATAGGGGTGAGAAGCATGTTTTAATTTTAATTTATGATATGAAATGATATTTCATGTTTAGTATATGATATAAGCATGATATGATTTTGTGGAATTTATTGAACACCAATGTTCAATAAAACCTAAATACCGAAAACTATATGCATTTTTAACCTATGGTTTGAAATTTTATATGATGATATTGAGTTGGTAATTAAATTCTATAGTATGATAGAAGTATAACATGATTTTATTGGAATTTATTGGATACATATGCTAATTATTGCTAATTATAAAAAACGTAGCAAAATGGCTAAGTATGAGTTTAATTCTAATGTTAAATGATGCTATGATAGTTAAACTATAATCTTGGAATGAATGGTTGTGATTGTGATGAATGAATGAGACATTTATGCACACATACACAATGATTGTGTATTATGTTAGAAATTAGGGTTTTCTAATGCTTTAATATATAGTATATGTTGTGTATTGTGTTGAATGGTTACATTTTTATTGTGCCGACAAACAATACCCCAAACGTAAACAACATAGTACTTTATGTACGAGAATCCAAAAGAAATCGACAAATTTCGATAACTTAAGAAGGAATTAATGAGAATCGAAATTAGACATAAATTAAGGTTTTCTATTAATGATATGATACTCAAACGTGAGTTCCTAAGTGAAAGAAACCAAATGCCGACTTACAACGTTAATGCTCAACAACGACAACTTAATACGATATTAGATTGAGCTTTAAGACAACTCGATACGAATAGCGATTATACAACGTACACAATCTCCGATGAGTTAAGAGAAATAAACAATGTCGAAAAGTGTAAGCAAAGATTCGAACATAAGATGTCGATCCATGTCTCAAAAGTCGAGTTAATATTCCCGAAGCACTTCATCTATTCCTAAAGTACTTACTTACATAATAGTATGTGATCACTTGAATCATAAGTTAAGACTTCCTTTTATTCGTCGTGCTAATACGACAAGTCGTCAAGCATATAACCTACTAGGACGTAACAACAATTGTTAAGTCTAGTTAGTGGCTTGAGAATATCCTAATATACCAATCATAACTTGATTACCGACAATCTATAACGTAATAACATTTAGAAGAGCACTAAGGTTAAGAGTCGAGGATAGATTCGGAGTATATAACACATAAGTTGAGGTTCGTCTATGATTGAGGAAGTAATATAGTTTGAGAGTTTGGGAATGTAAGATAATAGAAATTATCTTAAAACCATCACATGAAATCATAAAGAAACCCTAATTGGGAACTTTAAGTCATAATTTATAAACGACCTTCGATCGATAGAAATAATCTAAGAAGGGTTATTTTCTTATGAAGAGTTTGATCATACGTAGTCGGCGAAGAAGACAACCACACCCTGCTCCGCTTAGAATTATTAGCTTCGGATTAGCAGGTGGGCTCTCTTGAAACAAAAATAACATACATGTCTATCTCAAAACATGATTTACAAAAGCTTTATGAAATATTATCACATGAACTGTTATTGACTGCCAAATGTTTATGTGTTATTGTGATCGATCTGAGATTGGTATATCCAATGTGGTATGTGAATGAATTGGTCCACCAACGTTAAAAAAGGGTAACGATCGGATCCGACTTAGTTAAGGAGTAACTCGGATTGTGTACACGTGTGACTGTGTGTTAAGGTTAGCTACCTCGACCGGTCACGACGACTATGTGTAGGTGGCCACCTCCATAGTGCGCGAATGAATGAATGAATGATCAGATATGGAACAACTGGATAAAATAGTTCGGCCGAACGGTTTTGGGAAAATGATAGATGCTTGATAGGCATGAGTCTTTCAACTAAAATCCTCATGTGCTATTGTGGGCAGTTCAATAACTTTAATAAAGAAAATATTTTCGGCAATGAGTCCACTGAGTACTTTTGTACTTAGCCCTGCATATTCGTTTTTGATGTGCAGGTTGAGCAAGGATTGATGATGGGTGCGAGGTGGTGCAGAGTGACAGTTGTTTTATTGCTTTAATAGAAAGGATTTCTAGAACCTTGGGCATGTATCGTCATATGCATGTCCACACGTTTATTGCTGCCTAACTCTGATATTATTTTGATGTCTTGATTATAACTGCTTTCATATCGTATTAAACTTGATGTCCTACCTCGTTCCTTGAATTGCGCCCTGATTGGGTTATATTTGAACTTTGAACCTTTTGGCAAGTCATTCTGTGACTTGAGTTGGTATTAAACAGTTTATCCCTGTTTAGGTCCATGCGTTTATGAGTAGTTCATTTGTTAATTGCATTGATTAGTTATGTATATATCCGCTACATTATCATACCAGTGACGATCCGTATGATCCGTACTTCCTTGGGAAGTCGGGTCGTCACAAAGTGGTATCAGAGCTTCGCTCTGAACCCTAGAAACCCTTTCCTTGAATCCTAAGTTGAAAGTTGAGTCTAGAAATTGTTTGTGTTTGACTGTCACTGCACTGCACTCCATCATCATCCTGCTCTACGAGGAAGAAGGTAACTATCTCAACTAAAAGTTGTTTTGAAATGATGGAAGTATATGAAATATGAATTGAAATTTAATATTGCCTTGTTGGGGAGTTGAAATACATTTTGGAAAAAGGTATGTTGGGAAATTGAAAAGTTGTTTCAAATGATTGGTCATTAGTTTGAAAGAAAGTTGCAAACTTTAGGGGCTTGGTAAAGGAGTAATATGAGGATACTTGATTATCGCACAATATGCCATGATCTGTGTTTACTGTTATATGCAAAGAATGCTAGAAGCAGGATGTAAATGAGTATGTTTCCCCATGAGAATGTAGACTCTTAAGACTCATGATCCCTTGGCGCCGAACTTAGTATGAGAACATAAGGTATCCCCGATTGAACGGAATACTAAGGAAGAACGAGAAAAAAAAATTAAGAATCACAATCCGAACGGATTCGAGGATGAGAACACGACGAGTCTACGATGACGAAGCGATTGCTTAACTGGAGGTTCGCACTGCTATGAGTCCTAACCTCTCTACGTGAAGGAATTCCGAACACCATGCGTGTTGCCTCTATCGTGGCAATAATGAAAAGAATCAAAGTGTAACGTTAAGGAAGTATAAAAAGAAGGATCAAATTGTAAGTACATTATAGGAAAGATTATGATCGAATGTTATGATGCTAATAGAAATAAGGAATCCAGAACCCAATAAGTTGGAGTGACCACTTTGCCTTTATCCGAAGGCTAGACATCGAACGTTTATTCTATCCTAAGGAACCATGCAGTCTCTTCCCAAAGACCAAACCATGAAAGTAGTTTCATAAGAATTTAGGAATATAAGATGGTTTAGACCATTTTTACGACTAGGCTCCCTTTATTTTCTAGAGTCACACCCGATGAGGTGATACGCTCCTACCGTTCCTACCAGATATACCGAGTAGACAACATCGGCGAGTTCCTTGCTCATTTTGTACGTCATTGGGCTGCTGCACATGCCCGTGGTACGTCACATTATAACGGTGTGCTTCGACTGATCACGGACTACCATCCGACTGGTAGGGATATGCCCGTTAGATATCGGCAGATTATATCTATCGACGCCGAGAGAGCTTTGATCTTGAGGCAGACGTGCCTCGTTTTGTCAGTCACATGAGCTACGTATTCATGGTATATGGAGCTACACCATGTGAACTGTATCTCCCCGAGTAGGAATACACCTGGCGTGATGAGATTCCCGAGTGGTTTCACCCAGAGGTACCTCGTTTGGCATCTGATTGACCCGTATTCTTACCCGGTGGCAGGAACATGTTCGAGGCTGGACCTTTCCATCCTCGACAGCTCACTTTTTTGGTCCTACCGCTAGTAAGATTCGAGCCCCATCATTAACAACCCAGACCATCGCCACCGAGCATTCTATGTCAGCATCCATCTCTACCTACTGGCGCTCCTCCAGCTTAGCTGCCGTAACCCCCGCATGGACCCCTGTACCATGATACTGTCGAGGTTGATGATCCATGTGGCCTAGTTGCAGGCATTGTGAGATGAGCTTGTGCCCGTCTTGCTGCTGCTCCGTTTCCAACCACTGCTTTCAAAGAGATCACGATTGAGATCTATCGAGACCTGGCTGCTATGGGAGAAGCTATGGTCATTAGAGTCCGAGAGCCCGTGGATCCCACATTTGATGCTGAGATTATAGACGAGGAGGATCCTGAGAAGGATCTGCTGCGCGACGATGAGATAGAAGGAGTAGACAGTACCCATACTCCCGGTTCTGACTCCAACACGATGAGTGATGTCTGCACCCCAGGAGATTATGGATCTAGTTATTAGGACAAGATAGTGCTTGTCGATATACCCTTGTATATCTTTTGATGCCTGCGAAAACGATGAGTCATTCTGACATGAACCCTTATTCTGATGACCACGGTACCATTTAGATTTTTGTCACTACAAGAAAAAAGGGCATAGACTACGCATAAAATGCGTAGTCTATGTGCGTTTTGAACCGTAGAGAAAAGTGGTATAGAGAAAGCTAGGCGCACATAGACTACACTTTTTATGCGTAGTCTATACCGACTATAGACTACGCTTATCGCACATACACTACGCTTTTTAAGCGTAGTCTATACCGACTATAGACTACGCTTAATTTCGTACATACACTACGCTTTTTATGTGTAGTCTATACCGACTATAGACTACGCTTAATTTCACACATACACTACGCTTTTTAAGCGTAGTCTATTCGACTATAGACTACACTTAATTTCTCATACACTACGCGTTTTATGCGTAGTCTATATCGACTATAGACTACACTAATTTTCACCCATACACTACGGTTTTTTGGAAAAAAACGTAGTCTTAATGCCAATTTACTACGGTTTTTTATAAATTACTACGGTTTCTATGCCAATTTTATATTTTATATACTACGTTTTTTCTATTACATCCGTAGTCAATTTAGCATACAACTACGGTTGACTTTTTAAACCGTATTCAATATATCTTTTGTACTACGGTTGAAAATTTTCAACCGTATTTAATTTCTTTATTTAAAACCTGTACAATTAATAATGCGCAATCTAATAGCGATTAAAATATACTTGCTTTCATTACATTCAAAATCACTATATAAAATATACAATCTGTTTTCATTAATGCTACAAAATCACTATACAAAAATATTGCTATATCACATAACAAAACAATAAGAACGTATTCCACATATCACAGCTCAAAAAATTGAAAGATCGATAGCTTACGGCTAAAACATCACAATACTATATGTGAAGAAGCATGAGATTGGCCCGTTCAACACGAACTTCATCAATGTCCTCTCGTAGTAAGTCCGATTTTGAAACTATTAACAATTCAAAATAGAATATTAGCACTCTTTGATGTCAAAAATGATTATATTAAAGATTTTTACCCAATAAGAACATAAATGAAATATTTATCTTACATGTGAACGTTAAAAAATAGAACCATCTTTAAATATCTCACTCAAGTGAGTGAGACAAAAAACACGCAAAAACATGGAGAATCTAGATATGTCAGACAAGAAGTTGCTTGAATATAGTTGGACATCCTTCAGGAGATTGTGTAGGAATCTATTACAAGTTTTAAAACCAAGCAAATATTAGAACGAAGTTTTGTAACCAACTAGCAAATACTGCCATATTAGCGAGGATAGGTCAGTTAGAAGGTTTATACATAGTAGATTATGAGACAAGATATATTGAACTCTGCGAATATACTTTTGGTGCTAAATCAAATATATCACATTTTGTAGCAGATAATAAATTTACCATTCCACGCATGTTTCGCAACTACAATAAACCTCTTAGTTATATACAGTAACAATCATGACCTGGCTTAACAAGGTAACATGGAAGCAAGGACTTCATTCTTCGCCAAGTAGTTCATCTGACCCAAAATAGATAGATCAACTTGGGTTATCATGCAGTTTTAAAGGGAGTTTCAAAAGACATATTTTAAAAATATTTAAACAATAGTCTTAAAAAATTGGGTGAGTTAAATGGGGTAGGTCAACTTATCAATTTGAACCATATGGCCAAGGCTTCTCTGTTTTAAAGAAAAAAGACATAAAAGATACCCTAACAACTGTCTGATGAAGGAAGTAATAAAAATGTCTGATGAAGGAAGTAATAAACAGTTTCCTTTAACCTGAGATGAAAAAAGAGAGCCAATACCAAACCTTTGGGGGATTATCATAAGAGGCAAAATAATTTATGGTGCCACCAAGGGGACCAATGCCATCTGGAATTGACATTAAGGATGTTAGATAATAGCAGCAGCAACCTTAAAATACTAAAGAGTCCTACATTCTTGCATTCAAGGAAAAAAAAAAGTGATGTTCAAGATCTTAATTGATATAATTTTATCAATTTAAACTTACATACCTCAACATCATACCTATTTGTTGGAGATCAATCATAAAAGTAGATTGTTCAGCAGTCATATACTTGCTTCCCATCGCACAAAATATCCTGATTTAACAGATGGAAGCATTAATTATTCTCCCCAAACAAAATTTAAAGCCTGAAAAACAATGAAATAGAAACAAAAAGATCATTTGTGAAGCTGCCATTGGAAATAATTTACTCATATATGGCGGACCAACTCAATGCAAATGTCAATTCATTAGTCAAATGTGAACCATTGACTGATACAAAATAAATGTTTTTCAATAAAAATTAAGTAACTTTACATGTTTATTATCAAAAATAGGTAGTTTAATTTTCTCTTCAGAAATCAAAACACAAACACATCTACAATTCCACTTTTGAGTCTGAGTTCACTATTCCAAGAACCTTACCAGCCAAGATTTATCATTATGAAATAATAAAATGGGCGCTTCACTTCGAAGGAAAGGTTGAATAGTGCAACCCCCTTTAAAATAAAGAATTTAGTTTGACTTTTTAAGTAGTAGATGACAAGAACAAATATTCACAAATAGACTTGGAAAAAAAAAAGTTTCTGCATTTCCAAACAAAGCTAAACTGCACAATGCTTACAAAACTTGCGCACAAAAAGACACTGCCACATTCACAATCATTCCAAACAAATTTGAAAAGATTAAAAAAAAATATGAGTGTTTCCATGTTAATGATCAGAAAAGCGTAATTCTTTTGCCTTAGCAGCAAAGTAGTCAATCCCATATACCCAGTCATGACTTACAATAAATCACTATTTATCTCCAGGAGGAATAGCAGAATGAGAGAATGATAGAAGACGTTACGATCGTGAAGGAGTATCCCGATGTATTTCCAGACGAACTACCGGGATTACCGCCAAACCGACAGATTGAGTTCATGATCAACCTTGAACCAGGTTCTGCCCCTGTATCGAAAGCCCCATACCGGATGGAGCCAAAAGAACTTGAGGAATTGAAGATCCAACTGCAAGAACTCTTGGAGTTAGGTTTCATTAGACTCAGTGTGTCTCCATGGGGAGCACCTGTCCTTTTCGTGAAAAAGAAGGATGGTACACTGAGAATGTGCATAGACTATCGAGAGTTAAACAAGATAACTCTTAAGAATAAGTATTCTTTGCCCTGAATTGATGATCTGTTTGATCAGCTTAAGGAAGCAAGAGTCTTTTCAAAGATAGATCTAAAGTTTGGATACCATCAGCTAAGGATTAGACCATAGGATGTACCTAAAAGGCTTTCCGTACAAGGTATGGTCATTTCGAATTCATCGTTATGCCCTATGGACTTACGAATGCCCCAGCAGTATTTATGGATATCATGAATAGGGTATTTCACCCATACTTAGACAAATTTATCTTAGTATTCATAGACGATATCCTAATATATGATTGAGCTAAAATCACACTCAAATTCACTCGCAATCGTACGAGGTAATTGTAGCGTGATAAGTTAACCCAAGTCGTCTCTCAAAGAAAACTTAACAGGGCTATTGTTCGTGTCGTGCACAGAAAGCAATTAAATCCTAAACATTCTAATACCAACGAGGGTTTGAAACATACGGGAATAGAAATACGAGAAATAAAAGCATTCCTAAGCTAGGGGTTATCAATCCCGAGCTAAACTAATAAAACAATAAATCTAAACCAGGGGTTGTCAATCCCTAGTTGAACTACGAAAACGATAAATCGAAAGCAATAAACAAAAGCGATATAAATCGAAGAAACATGGAAACAATCCACTGTCACTATGGAATTGAATTCAATAACAATCACAAAGCAATAATTCTATGAAGTTAAATCCGATAAACTTGATAAATCCCAAAGTATAAATCCAACAGCAATCTCAAAATAAAGCATGTAAATATTCGAATGAAACATGAATTGAAAGGAAAGAAAGCAGAAATTAATACTATAAAATTGTATCTATTTTGTCGCCTGAAGAATAGCCGGAAGAAATCTGAAACGGAGTGGCGCGGCTGCGCCACGGAACAAGAAACAAGAACTGAGAATTGAGTATCGAGAGCCGCCTTTTCTTTAGACCTAAGCGCTATATATATATAAATTAAAGAGTGAGCGCCGGCTGTACATGAGTGCTCGCTCAAAAATCATTCTGTATTGAAAGCGAGCGCCGGCTGAGGGTGAGCGTCGATTGGGTGAAGAGGTCGAGCGTCGGATGGAGGGGTAGCACCGGGTGGAGTCTTTGGCGATCACGAGAGATGAGGCGCTGGGCCACCCACCAGCGGGTGAGCATTGAGCGGGAGTCGCTGTCGGGCGTCTTTGGAGCGGCGTGGAATGGGTGCTTGTTGGAGGCGCTGGAGGAAGCAGCGTCGGGCCGGGTCGAGAGTGGGGAGCGGGCGTTCATCTTGGCGCGGATGAGGCGACAGCTACCGGGCTTGCTGCTGGGCGAGTGCTCGGGAGTGAGGGCTGGGGTTGAGCGCCAGTCGCCCAGGCCAGACGGAGGATCGCGAAGGCCGGGCGGCCGGGCGAGAACTAGGCGCCTTGGAGATCTGCGGTGACGAGCACCGATCGGGCGGCCACGCGCGACCGGAATTTAGGCGAACGCGCGTGTTCAAGCGCCGGTTGGGGAGGCCGCACCATGCCGTGCCGGGCGAAGCGTTGGGCTGGTGCGCTGGTGCTGAGCGCAACGCACACGGGCGCGGGGCGTGGGCGACGTGCACGCTTGATCGAGCGCCGGGCTCGACGTGCGTGAATATATTGATTCGCTCCGTTCTCCCTCGTCTGAAGTCCGAATTAGGATCCGTTTTCGCCTACGGATTCCTGTTAAGATGCTCTTCAATTTACTTTACTCTTGGCAGATCCGTTTCATCCTATTTAATGCCGTTTTTCTACAAAACATCGAAACAAACGACGTAAGTCCGAATCGATAAATATTAATCAAACCAACGGCATAAATAGGACAAACCATAGAAAATTACATGTAAAAAAATACCAAGAATCAGCACAAATTCATACCAAACAACTCCCCCACACTTTTCCATTTGCTTGTCCTCAAGCAAACTCTATACCAATAAGAATAGGGAAGATAATTCATGCAACTTCACTCTTATTCTAATCAATCAAACCTTATTGCTTTTCCCCCACACTTGGTGTTTACATATTCAAAGATAATGAGAAATAAATCTAGGACGACAATTTATTTCCAATAAATAAATGGGTAAACTCTGCGGACCCAACTCTCGGTTAGGGTGAACTACCCTTTAATACATAACATTACACTCGATAATCATAAATCACCAAAAAAGTCTCCTCCATTTATAAAATCTCAACAAAAAGCGGGTTTCATTCTCATTCTTTTCTCTTCTTTTCACAACTTTTTTATTTTTTTTATTTTAAGAAACAAGTATAAATTCAAAATCACTACCCCTAACATTAGTCGGACAAACCACGTCAGTTCGAGATGCAACAATCAAAATCCCAACCTTATGAGCAAATCACCAAAAGTCTAGGAAATAAAACTTGATTCCAAAATCATCATCACAAAATTTTATCACCATAAAACTTGCCAAAATATCTTTTATCAAATGGATGTAACAACACACCAACACCAACAATCATCACAACAATCATCACACAACAAACTCATCCCCCACACTTAATTCGAGCACAGTCCTCAATGCTCTAAACAATGAAAGAAAAACATATAAGAGGATGAGAACTTCCCTGAAGAAAGATGGCGAAAACAGGGCTGGAGAATCACGGCTTTACCATACTGCTTACAACGTCCCAAATTCGAGCAAAACTAACACAGAGACAACAGATAGATCAAAGAACAACGAAACAAAACAAAAAAAGAAAGAAAGAAAAAGAAAATAAAAATCTGTGGGTAAACTCCCACGTAGTACTCAGTTTAACGTCGTGAGCCCGACGTATTCCGGTCAACAACGGACTATCCATAGTCCTTTACCTGCAGGAATACCATCTCATCCAGAGCATCAGTAGTAACCATATAAGAACAGAGGATAGTAAAGAAAACAAGTAATACATAATTTAAGCTCAAATCAAACATCATATTCTCCAAAGAAAAATAGATTAATTCAATTCCCAAAGCACAATACATTGGTGAATTAGGATGTTGACAAATTATGGATGTTACCTCAACCTTTGTTCTCACTTTGTCCTCCTCTGGGAACACGTACTTCAATTGTTGAGGCAGTCCTTTCACTTCAAGAGTGGGTTTTGGTATTCTAGTGACTTCAAGTGCCCACTCTTTCTTCATCCTCTCTTCATCTTCCTCCACGTGTTTGGGTAGTTCTTTCACCTCCAGAGTGGGTTTTGGCGTGTCATCAATTTCATGTACCCACTCTTCCTCGTCAGCCATCCTGATAACAACTTCCTCGTGGCTTTGATCCTGCTTCTCATCCTCACGTGCCCATTCTTCCTCAATTTCCACCTTCTCGCAGCTCTGACTCGTCAGGTGTCTCTCCAACCCCATTCTCAACAATTGGGTCACTTTAAAGAGTAATGACCGTCGGAGCTTGATCGGGTTGGTGTGGGAAAGTCGGCTCATCTGATGTCTCTTCCACCCAATTCTCAATAATTGGGTCACTTTCTAGAATAGTGATCGCCTGGACCTGATTGGATTGGTTTGGAAGTTCTCTCCATTGCTGCACCAGCTCATCAAGCAGGCTATTAACATGTCCCACTTGCGTCTCCAAACGTTGAAGTGAGGCGTCATAAGTATCCAAACTTTTGACGAACTTATCATCCCAAGCTGGCATTTGAGGGTGAGGTGGCTGCTGCGGGTATGAATACCGAGGTGGAGGTGGTTGTTGTGAGTACGGATCTTTGCGGCGCAGGTGGTTGATCTAGTATGGATTGTAGGATTGATCCTCATAGAGCGGCGGTGGTTGATCCCGATGGATTGTGAAGCTTGATCCTCGTCTTGCGGTGGAGGTGGTTGGTCCCGAGTGGGATCATAGGCTTGTTGCTCGGGGTAGGGATCGTGGGCTTGATACTCATGGTTTGACGGTATCCTCGTAATAGTCGAGGCGGGCTCGCGTCTTCGAAGAATTTGCCCAATCGATGAACTTTCCTCCCCCCAGCCTGTTTGATCACATTCGTACTGCTGATACCCCTGCATTAACAGACACCAACAACAAAAATAAGATCACACGATCGGGAGAAAATAACCAAATGTAACGAAAGAAACACGTAAAACAAACAACACAAATAATCGCCTAAAGTTCTCCCCGGCAACGGCGCCAAAATTGATCGAGCTAAAATCACACTCAAATTCACTCGCAATCGTACGAGGTAATTGTAGTGTGGTAAGTTAACCCAAGTCGTCTCTCAAGGAAAACTTAACAGGGCTACTGTTCATGTCGCGCACAGAAAGCAATTAAATCCTAAACATTCTAATACCAACGAGGGTTTGAAACATACGGGAATAGAAATACGAGAAATAAAAGCATTCCTAAGCTAGGGGTTGTCAATCCCGAGCTAAACTAATAAAGCAATAAATCTAAACCAGGGGTTGTCAATCCCTAGTTGAACTACGAAAGCGATAAATCGAAAGCGATAAACAAAAGCGATATAAATCGAAGAAACATGAAAACAATCCACTGTCACTATGGAATTGAATTCAATAACAATCACAAAGCAATAATTCTATGAAGTTAAATCCGATAAACATGATAAATCCCAAAGTATAAATCCAACAACAATCTCAAAATAAAGCATGTAAATATTCGAATGAAACATGAATTCAAAGGAAAGAAAGCAAAATTAATACTATAAAATGTATCTGTGTTGTCGCCTGAAGAATAGCCGGAAGAAATCTGAAACGGAGTGGCGCGGCTGCGCCACGGAACAAGAAACAAGAACTGAGAACTGAGTATCGAGAGCCGCCTTTTCTTTAGACCTAAGCGCTATATATATATATATATATATATATATATATATATATATATATAAATTAAAGTGGCGTCATTATACATGGCGCTCGCTCAAAAATCATTATGTACTGAAAGTGAGCGCCGGCTGGGGGTGAGCGCCGGTTGGGTGAAATGGTCGAGCGCCGGATGGAGGGGTAGCGCCGGGTGGAGTGCTGGCGATGCGAGGGAGATGGGGCGCTAGACGCTACCCAGCGCCGGGTGGAGGCTGAGCGAGCACCGGGTGAGCGTTGGAGAAGGAGTGCAGCGTCGGGCGTGCTGGAGTGGCGTGGAATGGGCGCTTGGTGAAGGGCGCGCTGGAGGGAAAGCGCGTGGGCTGGGGCGAGAGCTGGGTTGGACCGGGCGCTCATGCTGAGCGCCGGATGAGGCGACCGCTGGGTAAGCCCTGGGCAAGAGCCGAGGTTGAGCTCCGGGTTTCGCCCAGCGCCGGACGGAGGACCCACGAGCGCTGCCGCTGGGCGAGGAACTAGGCGCCGCTGGAGATGCACGAGCTGACGAGCGCCGGCTAGGCGGCAATACGCGCTGGAATTTGGGCGAACGCTTGCGGTGTTCATGCGTCGGTTGGGGAGGCCGCACCACGCCGGGTGCTGGGCGAGCGGGCGTTGGGCTAGTGCGTGAGTGCTGGAGCGCAACGCACGCGGGGTGCGCGGGACGTGGCCGACGTGCACGCTTGATCGAGCGCCGGGCTCGACGTGCGCGACTATATTGATTCGCTCCGTTCTCCCTCGTCTGAAGTCCGAATTAGGATCCGTTTTCGCCTACGGATTCTTGTTGAGATGCTCTTCAATTTACTTTACTCTTGTTAGATCCGTTTTATCCTATTTAATGCTGTTTTTCTACAAAACATCAAAACAAATGAAGTAAGTTCGAATTGATAAATATTTATCAAACCAACGCCATAAATAGGACAAACCATAGAAAATGACATGTAAAACAATACCAAGAATCAGCACAAATTCATACCAAACAATATAGTCCAAGAATAATAAAGAACACAAAGAGCACTTGAGAACTGTGCTGCAAACATTAAGGTAAGAGAAACTCTTCACCAAGTTTAGCAAATGTGAGTTTTGGTTAGGAGAGGTGACATTCTTAGGTCACATCGTATCCGCCGAGGGAATCAAAGTGGATCCCTCGAAGATCGATACAGTTCGAGAATGGGAATCACCAAAGAACCCGAATGAAATTCGAAGATTCTTAGGACTTGCTGGCTACTATCGAAGATTTATCGAAGGATTTTCAACGATAGCCCGACCCATGACCTAATTATTGAGAAAATGAATCAAGTACACTTGGACCGCCGAGTGTGAGGCTAGTTTCTAGAGATTGAAGGAGTTGCTAACAACAGCACCTGTACTCACAGTACCCGAAGCAGATAAGGAGTACACAATCTATATAGACGCTTCGAAGAATGGGCTAGGATGTGTTCTGATGCAAGAAGGCAGAGTTATTGCTTATGCTTCAAGGCAGTTATGCCTACATGAGTTGAACTATCCTACGCACGACCTGGAATTAGCAACAATCGTACATGCCTTAAAGATTTGGAGACACCATCTCTATGGAGTTAGATGTGAGATCTACACTGACCATAAAAGCCTGAAGTATTTCTTTGAATAGAAAGATCTTAACATGAGGCAACATAGATGGCTAGAATTGATGAAAGATTACGACTGTGGTATCAATTACCACCCAGGCAAGGCTAATGTTGTAACCGATGCTTTGAGTCGCAAATCTCACCCTAGTTTGGGATGTCTCCTCAGTCATGAGGAGATACTTATAAAGGAATTTCAGAGGATGAACATCGGAGTCATAGACCCATCTCTGACAATAGAAGGGCTGTATTGCAACGTTGATTACAATCCCAGACTTAAGAGTCCGAATCTTAGAAGCCCAGAGGAAGAGCAAGAAGCTAGAGGAAATGCGAGCTAAGATCAAGGACAACAACCACAAGAATTTCAAAGAAGCAACAGATAACATTTTGTTGTATGACGGGAGAGTGTGTGTTCCAGAAGACGAAGGGCTTAAGAGCGAGATCTTGAAAGAAGCCCATGAGACTTTTTACACCACACACCCCGGAAGTACCAAAATGTACCATTATCTCAAGGAGAAATTTTGGTGGGATGGAATGAAGCGAGACGTAGCTTCATTCATAGAACGTTGTTTAACGTGCTAACAAGTGAAAGCATTCCACCAACGATCGTATGGAACCTTACAACCGCTAGACATACCGGAATGGAAATGGGATGACATAGCCATGGATTTTGTTACCAGGCTACTCAAATCACAAAGAGGAAATACCGCAATTTGGGTCATCATTGATTGTTTAACCAAGAGCGCGTATTTTCTACCAATTCCGATAACACATGGATCAGACAGACTGGCACAGTTGTACGTTCGAGAGGTCATACGTTTACAAGGAGTTCCGAAGACTATCATGTCTGATAGAGATTCAAAATTTACATCCAGATTCTAGATGAGTTTACAAAAGGAATTGGGGACTCGACTACATTTCAGTACCGCGTTCTACCCACAGACGGACGGACAATCCGAGAGGACCATTCAAACGCTTGAAGACATGTTGAGAATGTACTCGGAGAAAGTTGGGAACAAGTGTTACCACTTGTGGAATTCGCCTGCAACAACAGGTACCAAGCAACTATTGGAATGGCCCCGTACGAAGCTCTCTTTATGGAAAGAAATGTCGATCACCACTCTACTGGGATGAAGTGGGAGAAAGAAGAGTATTAGGATCTAACTCTGTGGGAGAAATGATCGAGATTTTGAGACAGATCCGCCAACGGATCAAGGAGGCCCAAGATGCAGACAAAGTCGATGCAGCACAAGCGCCGCCTGTAGTCAGTATTTTGAAGTGAGAGACAAAGTCTTCTTGAAGATTTTTCCTGTAATACCCCGTCTTTTCTAAGCACCAGGTTTGCATGGCACGTTTTTCGAGAAAAGGTCAAAAGGTTGACTTTTTGTTTCGGTGATGCGACCGTCACGAAACCTCAGGCGTTGTGAAGGGTGTCTTATGACGAATTCATAGACACTAAGTATGTAGGTTTTCGACCACCCACGAAGGTTTGGCACTCCGGGGAAGTTATCGAAAAACCGAACTTTTCATGGGTCTTTTAAAAGCATATCTTGTTTATAGCCGTTGTGTCCGGTATTTTATTTCGTGTCCATGGGTACCAAGTTTGCTAAATTTGGAGTCCGTTTGCAAAAGTTGTGTCGCTTTGCGTTTTAGAAAAGGGCAGCTTGCATGGCATTGTCATGACCAACTTTTCCTATAAATAGGAGGCTAGGGCCTTGGTTTCAACGTTCATTTTCCTTCGTCTCTGTGTTTACGGAAGAGTCGAGCAGCTCAGTGCTGCGGAAGCACTGGAGGAGTGGGGATCGAGTCGGGGAGGCTCGGCGGCGGCGCCATTGCGCTGCTACCGAGCCACCACCGCCGATCAACCTCCTCCCGACAGCCTCGTTTTTCTGTTTTTGTCCTTTTCTTGTTTTGATTCCGCCTTTTAGTAGATCGTATAGCATAGAACTCGGGATTCTAAAGGGACGAGACGGGAAAACGGCCGGAGGCCGGCCAATTTGGCCGGCAAAGGGCTGCCGAATCGCCGCCGCCGCCGTGCCTTGTTGGCCGCCGATTGGTGGCGACAGGCCACCTTTGCCAGCTCTGGGTCCTTTAGGTTTGAGTTCGGGCTATGCATTCTACTAAAGTACCGATTACTGTTTTACATTTTTCGCGTTTACGCATGTCGGGATGTTTTCCGTTGCTTGAGTTTTCTAAAGAAGTACATGCCCGGTTATCCATTTTCAACATAGTTTCTCATTCCATGTTAGGTCGCTATGCATATTGCTTATGTTTCCATTTTCATGCATCGATTTTGGATGGTTTATCTAGATCGAGGATAGGCATCAATTTTTGAAACTTCTTGTTGCTAAGATTTGAGTCAACTTACATGCATGCATATTTTGAAAGTACCTATTATAGGTCTTGATGCCCGAATATATTTCCTTACGCATCGAGTTGATTTGAAAACCGGAGAGTGCCAAATGTGAGTTCGTAAAGTCGAAAACCCTAGTTTTGCTACGATCTTTGTTTGGATCACGATGTTGCTTTGCTTTGTGGGATGTGACCCCAAAAGTTGTTCCGTCTTGTTACTGTGTACCTACCAAAGGTCTGATCGGTGAAGTCATCGGATCCGTAGATACCTCCCGGTTAACGTTTCGTCTGTTCAGGTTGGGTTATATATGTTTATTTTGAGTTATTTACTCTGATATTTCAAAATAAAACATGTGCGTCGTAAAATATTTTGGTGAAGTTATTACTGTTCTCTGATCCGAGATGTGGTTCTATAATGGTTGTGCACGGATCTCTATTCGGTGGGTTGATCACCATCTTGAGTATTGATCGTGGGGATAGACCCCAACACGTGGTTATGGTTACGAAGGGATGAGACCGGAAGTCCACACGGAAATGGTAATGAGGTGGTTATGGTTACGACGAGATTTGACCCTGAAGTCCACACCGAGTTAGCCCGGTGGATACGTTAGGGCATGGGTGACCGGATATGTTCCGGCCGAGATATTATGGGCCGATCGGATATGTTCGGGCGAATGAGATGTGATGGGCTGGCGAGGATACGTTCCGAGCCGTGGTTCTTTGTTCTATGATGGGAGTATGATAATAACGGATCGGTATCGAAAAACAAAAATCTATTTTGCTTATTTAGAAGTGGATTTACGTTTTAAAACCTTCTAAGGTAAGTGCTCGAACACGGCATCATGATTCTTTTTGATTTATGATAAAACCCCACCGAGTGCGCTAGTACTCACCCCAAACTCTTTTCAAAATGTTTTCCTGAGATGGAGGAAGGCCGGACGGGCGACGAGGGGTTGATTTGGTTGAGCTGCGTTTCATTTCAAGCTACCGCTTCCGATGTTGTTATCTTATATATATGTGTACTCGATGTTGGCGTATTCTTGTCCCTTATTTTGCTTTCTGATTGGGAACAAGATTCATTATGTTATTATGCTGTGAGTCTCGACGTGAGCATGCTACGTGGTTGACGGTCTAGTTGACAGGATGTAATGCCATTTTGCTTTCTTGCATTACTTGTTATAAACCAAGATCATGTTTTCTGAGGTTATGATATCGATATTATTACATTGGTGGATTGTTTGTGCACCCTCCCCTGAGGATATGTCCTAGTTATAGAGGAGATGTTGCCCGATTTCATGGTCACATCTTCTTATCATGTATGTTATGTGTACCCCCCCTTCTTCCCCGTTTCTTAACCCCCACCCCTAATCACACCCCGGCATCCGTGCCTTCCCTCGGGAATTGGGGCGTGACAGCATGGTATCGGAGCAATGTTCTTGGCATCTAGGTTTCATAATTGTTTGATATCAAAGCAGTTTATTTGATTTATATCATACATGTTCTTGAAATTGAGTGTTTAGAACTTGTCCTTCTAAACTGTTTATCGAATCTGACTACCCTCATTCACCGTCAGGCCGCCTCCTTTAAAAAGGGGATGAGGTATGTGTTTATTTGCTGATGCTTTATGTGGTTATGTGAGTTGATGTGATCTTGGTTTCATGTGTTTTGGCCTGGTAAGAGTTTACGTGAAGTAAACGTGATGTGGATGAGATGTGGTTGGATGGTGATGTGGATGTGGAAGTGATTGTTGATGGAACAAAAAGGCATATGTGGCTGTGATATGAAAACCATTGGTGTGGTATGAATTGATGTGATTAATATGATAACAAATGGATGATGTGAATCTATGTGTTTACATAGAAATGTATTGTTGATTGAAAATCTTGTTTATTTTGATAAACAAGTGTCTGTAAGTGAATCTTGTATTTGCTTACGTAATTATTATGATGAATATCGATATTGATATTGATATGTGTTAAAATGAACATGTGTTTGAGACATGATTACCCGGATAGTAGAGGCAAAAAATGGAGCGTGAATATTTGCTGTTATTTTAATAAACTAACATGTAGGTTTATGGATATTCAGTGGCCCAGACAACGTTGGTTAAGATCTCACATGATGGATGAGCATATCCGTAAATTCAGGGAATGTACCAGGAATGTCCATGAGCCGTTGGGAGTATTTCTGGGGAGATTTGATTGGATTGTGGAGAAAGATTCGAGATAGTGGAAAGGTATCCGAGTACGAGGCTTACTATCGGATGACAGAGAGGCTGCCGACAGGTTGGCAACCATGGGCAAGAAGGCAAGGGTACGTGATGTTCCGTCGGGATCCTATCACCAGACACCTTACCTTGGATTTCACAGAGTTCGCTGCTCGAGTGTGGAGACGGTGGACCGATCATCGAGCATACCATCGAGGCGGATGTGATAGCAAGGCATGTTCGAGGCGATCAGTTGATAGCGAGATGATGTTCCTGAAGAGCCTTTGGGAGAGCAGCCATCGCGTATACGATCGCCAGTTCATCAGGATACGCCAGTCACTACACCTCCATCGACGATCCTTACCTTCCGAAGGACCCGAAACGATTTTGAGGCAGGAACCTCCCGGGAGAGAGATTGTCCATCCGGCGATGGCGGGGAAGATGCCAGGATCGAAATCTTCATGCCACCGAGCAAGATCGGGTTGGCCTCTCGGGAAGAAGATTACGAGGAGGAGGAAGACCCGGAGGAGGATGAGGAGGACAGTGAGGACTCAGAGGAGCCGGTGATCCAGATAGCGGATGACTCTGATGAGGTCGGGCATGTTGAGGAAGGGCAGCGCGAGACCGGAACCCGATACAACTTTCACGAGACTCGTGCAATCGGGGCACTGACTTGGAAGGATCATACCCACGAGGCTTGCTTCCATGCGGGATCGCTTTTACAAGGCGGCCAATTCAAGCCCGATAGGAAGGAATTGGAACCGCCGAGACAAACGGAGAGTAGGGAATGGAGGAAGATCTAGGTAGTCGGTGATGATGATGAGCATGACAGGCGACATCTTCGCATGACAGTCGATTCTTTGCTCATATCGACCTTTTGAGACATACCTTGATCTTGATTTTGACTAACAATCTCGATACTAACGCATATGGATGTTTATGTTTGATGCTTATATGTGATATGAGCTATGTGATGATGATATATGATCTATGTGGTATGTGATGATGTTATGTGAGATAGATAACGATGATATGTTGACAGGATTGCATGATTATATGTGATCGTGCGTGATATGTGACATATGTGATGATATGTGATATGGGTGATGATGTATGTTGTGCGATGATACCCGGTTATCTATGCGAACGTGTTTCTAATGTTTCAACGCACAGAATGCCGAGAACAAGGAACCAGAGGAACAATAACGTGGAAGAAGCCCAAGAACCGCCTTTGGTTCAGCGGCATGCGATCGAGATTTTTCGCAGTGAATCCCGTTCGGCGGTCTCGCGAACCGATCGGCCGAGCTGGATACGATCCACGAAGGATCTTGAATACATCGGTGCGAAGAAGCGTAAAAGCTGAATTGCGCGATCTTCGACTAACCGAGGCGATTTACGGTGGGAATCGTGAGAAGGACTCTAACACCGGGACGATGGGGAAGGTATACGTGGGAAGATTTCAAGGAAGAACTCATGGAAAATACGTGCTGGCGTTTGAGCAACGTGAAGGTAGAACAATTCTTGAATCTTCGTCGAGGAAGAAGGGCGGTCACCGAGTACGATCGCTCGTTCAATCGTGCATCGCGTTATGCTACGTACTGGTTGGCGAGGCTGCCGGGCGAGCGGAGTTCGAGAGAGGACTCACCGAGATCGAATTTCGCTCGTCGATCGGGGAGATCGGCGTATCGCGATCTTGAACCGGCTTTAAACATTGAGTCAATGTTGCCCCAGGAGAGAACAATGCCACCCGGTCAGCCAGCTGACGGAGGAAGAGGTAAGAGGAAATGGGAAGATCGAGGAAAGGCAATCGGTGTTCGAGGGACCAGGCGGTCAAGTGATTCCGAGGAATCTGGGTATTCAGGAAAGAGAAAGGCAACCTTGGGGAAGGAATTTCCAACCCATGCGGCAGGGTGGGGAAAAACCTTGGTGCCAGAAATGCCAGAGGAATCATTTAGGCGAGTGCAGGCAAGGTAACATCGAGTGTTATCGTTGTAGGAAGTTTGGACATTACGCTCGAGATTGTCCATTAGGAGGTCCAGCAGTGCAGCCACCAGTGAGACAGCATCCAGCTCCGCAGAGGCAAAACCAAGCTCCGCCGAGGACAAACAACGGAGCAGGAGGTCACCCTAGGCCAGCAAACCAAAGGCCACCGCAACAAGCAAGGGTGTACGCCTTGAATCGGCGGAAAAGACAAGCTCACGGAAATCTTGCGGTATAATCCATATGAGTGATATACCGTTTTAGCTTTGTTTGATCTGAGGCCTCACATTCTTTCATTTCGAGAATCGCATGTGAGAGGTTGGGTTTAGTACCCAAGGAATCACAGTACCACGAAATTAGCATCCCGTCGAGAAGTGCTAAAGTGCAAAAGAGATATGCCCGAACCGGAGGTAGAAATATGTGAGCGAAGGTCTTTGTCAATTTGCATGTCATCGAATGGAAGATTTCGATGTCATCTTTAGCATGGATTGGTTGGAAAAGCACAAGGCAACTATCGTTGTCTCGAGATAGAAGTTGTTTTCCAAACAGCGAAAGGAATGGAAGTTTGTTTCACGGCATAAGGATGGGTGTTTGCGTGCGAATGATCTCAAAGACCGAAGGCGGTGAGGATGATCAAGAAGGAAGGCGTCGGACTTTCTTGGTAAGTTTGACGAGGCACGGATGAACAGCATAGCGATTGCAAGAGGAGCCGATGGTGTGTGAATGTCCGGACGTGTTTCCCGAGGACTTGCCGGTGCTTGCCACCGATGAGACAAGTGGAATTCACTATTGATGCGGAACCGGGAGCGGACAAGTATCGAAGGCACCATACGAGAATGGCACCTAAGGAATTGCAAGAACCGAAAGTGCGATTGCGGGAGTGTTGGATCTAGGTTTTATCCAACCTAGCGTGTCGCCGTGGGGCGCAAATTACATTCCTCAAGAAGAAGGATGGGTCGATGTGGATGTGCATTGACTACGAGAGAGTGAATAAGTCGATTTATCAAGAACAAATATCCTCTTCCAAGGATCGACGATCTGTTTGACCAACTCAAAGGAGCAAGTGTCTTATCTAAGATCGATTTGAGGTCAGACTACCATCAGCTGAAGATCGGGAAGGAGGGCGTTGCGAAGACCGTGTTCGGGGCGAGGTATGGGCACTACGAGTTCATCGTGATGCCGTTTGGTTTGACCAATGCGCCATTTTCATGGATCGATGAATCGAGTTTTCCATCGATGTCTGGATAGTTTCGTCTTGGTTTTTATCGATGATATTCTCATCTATTCGAGAATGTAGAGTTGCATAGAGAACACCTCCGTCTTGTTTTGGAAGCGTTACGACGAGAGGTTGTATGCCAAGTATAGCAAGTCGAGTTTTGGCTAAGAGAAGTGATGTTCCTTGGACATATCTTGTCTGCGAAGGAATCAAAGTCGACCAGTGAAGGTTGAGCGGTAAATGCGGAAGGTTCCGACTAATGCCAATGAGGTTGAAGCTTTCTAGGCTTGGCGGATATTATAGGCGTTTCATCGAAGGGTTTCAAAATTGGCGAGGCCAATGGCGCAGCAGCTCGAGAAAGGAATCAAGTTTTCATGGTCGAAGCTTGTGAAGCAAGTTTTCGAGAGTTGAAGAAGAAGCTAACAACCGCTCGGTGTTAGCCGTGCGGAAGGAGCGATGGGTTTGTGGTCTACACCGATGCATCAAACTTGGTTTGGGTTGCGTTCTTATGCGATAGGGAAGGTTATAGCTTACGTCTCGTCGATTGAAGCCGCACGAGTTGAGCTACCCAACGCATACGACACAGGTTAGCGGCGATCGTTCATGCGTTGAAGATTTGGAGGCACTATCTCTATGGAGTTAAGTGTGAGATCTTCACGGATCACAAGAGCCTTAAGTATTTCTTTGAACAAAAAGAGCTTAACATGAGGCAAAGGAGATGGCTAGAGTTGGTAAAGGATTATGATTGCTCTATCAGTTATCACCCGGGGAAAGCCAATGTCGTAGCAGATGCCCTTAGTTGCAAGTCGAGAGCGAAGTTGGGATATCTTCTCACGCAAGAGAAAGAGCTTATTCGAGATTTTGAGAAGCTCGACTGGAAGTGATTCATCCGCGGAATCGGTGCAAGGTTTCGTCAGCGACTTTAACAACCGAACCGGATCGAGAGAAGCCGTTGTGGCGCTGCGAGGAGGCGAGTTCTTGGAAAGAATGTGTTTGAAAGCAAGGCTAGAAGATAGCAAGGGTTCATGGGCGAGAGACAACACGCTATTATTCCGAGGAAGGTTATGTGTGCCACTCAATAGGGAATTGAGAGATAAGATCATGAGTGAAGCTCATGAGGCACCATATATAGCTCATCCTGGAAGCACCAAAATGTCTGAGAGACCTTAAAGGAACTTTTGGTGGGAAGGAATGAAAAAGGATGTAGCAGCGTTTGTGGAACGTTGTTTAGCTTGTCAGCAAGTGAAAGCTGTACACCAACGTCCGTCAGGTTTGTTGCAACCGCTACCTATCCCAGAGTGGAAATGGGAGCATATCGGTATGGATTTTGTGGTGAGTTTTCCAAGGTCGTGAGAGGAAACACCGCTATATGGGTTGTCGTCGATGGTGACAAAAGTTAGCTCATTTCTTACCGATTCGGATGGCGTGCGGGTTAGATAAGCTTGCTCGACTTTACGTCAAAGAAATCGTGCGGTTACATGGTGTCCGGTATGGATTCGTCGGATCGTGACCCGAGGTTCACGTCGAGGTTTTGGAGGAGTCTGAGGAAGCCATGGGGACCAAGCTGAATCTCGGTCAACATTCCATCCTCAAGCGGCGGTCGGTCGGAAAGAACGATTCGGTCTTGGAAGGCATGTTGCGGCGATCGTGGCCGATGGAGGAGGGTTAGGAAGAGATACTACCTTTGGTGGGTTGCCTATAACAACGGTTATCGAGGCCACCATAGGAATGGCTCCCTATGAAGGGTTGTACGGAAGGAAGTGTCGATCGCCACTTTATTGGGACGAAGTGGGCGAGAGAAAGATGTTAGGACCAGAGATGGTTCAACAGACGGTCGAGGTTATCGATCGAGATTAGCGAAGGATCAAGGAAGCTCGGGGCGAGCGAAGTCCTATGCGGACAAGCGTCGCACGGATCTTCAGTTCATGATCGGAGATCGCGTTTTCCTTAAGGTTTCCTCGACGAGAGGAGTCGTTCGTTTTGGGAAACGAGGTAAGTTACAACCGAGGTTCGTTGGACCTTTCGAAGTTCTTGAGAGAATAAGCCCCGTTGCCTATAGGTTAGCTTTGCCGCCTAGCATCGGAGATGTTCATGACGTGTTTCACGTTTCTCGGTGAGAAATGCGTGTTCGACCCAAAACACGTGATCAAGCACGATCGGTGATTCTTGCTCGGGATCCGAGTTACGAGGAGAGGCCGGTGGCTATCTTGGAGCGAAGTCGAGGAGTTGAGGAACAAGCGATTACATTGGTGAAGGTGTTGTGGAATCACCATGGCGAAGAGGAAGCTACGTGGGAGTTGGAAGACAAGTTCGGGGCTTAGTACCACAGGTTGTTTTCTCACGTGTTTGAAATTCGGGGACAAAATTTTTCTAAGGAGGAGGATGTAATACCCGTCTTTTCTAAGCACCGGTTTGCATGGCACGTTTTTGAGAAAGGTCGAAATATTAACTTTTGTTTGGGATGATCGACCGTCACGAAACCTCGAGGCGTTGTGAAGGGTGTCTTATGACGAATTCATAGACACTAAGTATGTAGGTTTTCGACCACCCACGAAGGTTTGGCACTCAGGAAGTTATCGAAAAACCGGACATTTCATGGGTCTTTTAAAAGCATATCTTGTTTATAGTCGTTGTGTCCGATATTTTATTTCGTGTCCATGGGTACAAAGTTTGCTAAATTTGGAGTCCGTTTGCAAAAGTTGTGTCGCTTTTTGCGTTTTCGAAAAGGGCCGCTTACATGAAGCATGACCCACTTTTTCCTATAAATAGGAGGCTAGGGCCTTCAGTTTCAACATTTATTTTCCTTCGTCTCTTTGTGTTTACGGAAGAGTCGAGTAGCCCCAGGTAAAGTGGCGCGAAGCATCGGAGGAGTGGGGATCGAGCCGGGGAGGCTCGGCGGCGGCGCCATTGCGCTGCTGCCGAGCCACCACCGCCGATCAACCTCCCCCCCGGCAACCCCGTGATCGCTCCCTTTTCACGTAAAAGGCGTATATAGAAGGTAAGTCGAGTATCGTATCCACATGGATTGTGTCTGAAAACACGAAGCTAGCTCAACGATAATTCATCATTATTCGCCACGAAAATTGGGTGAAAGGTTTTAAGGGCTTGAATTTAATCAAAGCGGCGTAACCATGCGTAAAATAAAACAAAGCAATAAACACACGGAAGATAAAGCAGATAAGAGAGACTAACCCTAGGGATGCATTAATCCTATCCACAACGTATGTTTATCACTGCTCCTATTAGCCAATTTTAATCCGCACAAGATGGAAGATCACAAATATAACCAACAACTTCAATTCGACAATTGCGGCGATGAGATTACGAGTTTTCCTACCATTCTAGGTGAAAACAAGTAACTCCAAAAGGATCACTAAGAATATGCTTCCTCTGAATATCCTATCTCATTTCGACTCGAGGCTTATTAGTATCATGCATTCAAGATCGATTGACAATTAATACAATTACGTAATTAACCGACAACTAGATATGCATCAAGATTGATCGAAATCAACACATATAAATAAGCACCAAGAATCATGAATCAATGCGGAAGGTAAATAGCGATAACGAAATCACAACATATAGGATCGAATCATGAAAACCACAGGATCGATGCACGAATTTTAGCTACGCATAATTAAATTACCAAAGCAATAAATAATTAAATAAAACATAAATTAAGATAGATAGATAAAACCGTAAGAATCCACGAAGAACAATTGTAGCGACTTGAATCCGGAAGAAATTCTGAATTCTAATACTAAACTATGAAATTGGAATGAAAATACTTAAAGAAAAAGCTAAACTAAATTAAACGGAAAAGAACTTGCAAAAGAAAATAAAGAAGAATTTGTGTTCTGCTCTGGAATGGTGTTGAAAACAACTGCCCTCTCTCCCCCTTTTATAATGAATTGCGAGCTCTCCTTTCTCCTTAAAACTCTCGTCCCTCTCTTGCTCGGATTCAGAAGTACACTCGGAATCGGAGTCTCGCCTCGCGTGGCGCTATCGCGGGCAACGGTCGCGATGCCCAGGCGCGAAAGAATCTCGGTGCGGTCATCTGTTTGGGCTCGCGAGCAATGGTCGCGATGATGGGTCGCGATGCCGGGTCGCGACGCTCCTTCGCATGACTTCGCGATCGTAGGTCGCGATGGTTATTCGCGATGCCGGGTCGCGAGGCCTCAATGATGCGCGCTTCAGCCTTTCCTCGCGAGACATCCTCGCGTGTGTTGCTCATTCATGCGAGGAAGGACTTTAGTATCTGATAGTGTGTATTCTCCATTTTAGATCAAAACACGTGCTAAAATAACACAAACTACACACGGCGTCATATCTTTCAAGGTAAATGAAATATATCACAAATGCAGCTCAAACAATCCTTTATCAATTAGAAATAGGACAAATATAACCTTTTAAAACAGTAAAATGAAGCTTATCACCCGTTTTTACTGTTTTGTCCTTTTCTTGTTTGATTCCACCTTTTAGTAGATCGTATAGCATAGAACTCGGGATTCTAAAGGGACGAGATGGAAAACGGCCGGAGGTCGGCCAATTTAATGAAGAAAGGGCTGTCGAATCGCCGCCGCCTTGTTGCCGCCGATTGTTGGCCGACAGGCCACCTTTTGCTACGGGTCCTTTAGGTTTTGAGTTCGGGCTATGCATTCTACTAAAGTACCGATCCGTTTTACATTTTTGCTTACGCATGTCGGGATGTTTTCCGTTGCTTCGAGTTTTCTAAAGGAAGTATATGCCGGGTTATCCATTTTCAACATAGTTTGTCATTCCATGTTCGTCGTTATGCATATTGCTTATGTTTCCATTTTCATGCATCGATTTTGGATGGTTTATCCTAGATCGAGGATGAGCATCGATTTTGAAGCTTCTTCGCTGCTAAGATTTGAGTCAACTTGCATGCATGCATATTTTGAAAGTACCCTATTATAGGTCTTGATGCCCTGAATATATTTCCCTTCTGCATCGAGTTGATTTGAAAACCCGGAGAGTGCCAAATGTGGGTTCAGAAAGTCGAAAACCCTAGTTTTGCTACGATCTTCGTTTGGATCACGATGTTGCTTTGCTTTGTGGGATGTGACCCCAAAAGTTGTTCCGTCTTGTTACCAGGTACCTACCAGTGCAATCGGTGAAGTCACCGGATCCGTAGATACCTCCCGGTTAACGTTTCGTCTGTTCAGGTTGGGTTATATTTGCTTATTTTGAGTTATTTACTATGATATTTCAAAATAAAACATGTGCACCGTAAAATGTTTTGGTGAAGTTATTACTGTTCTCTGATCCGAGATGTGGTTCTATTATGGTTGTGCACGGATCTCTATTCGGTGGGTTGATCACCATCTTGAGTATTGATCGTGAGGGATAGACCCGAACACGTGGTTATGGTTACGAAGGGGATGACCCCGGAAGTCCACACGGAAATGGTAATGAGGTGGTTATGGTTACGGCGAGTTTGACCCAAGTCCACACCGAGTTAGCCATTTGGATACGTTAGGGCATGGGTGTTGGATAAGTTCTGGATATGTTTCGGGCGAATGAGATGTGATGGGCTGGCGGGATACGTTCCGAGCCGTGGTTCTTGGTTCTATGATGGGAGTAATGATAATAACGGATCGGTATCGAAAACGAAAAATCTATTTTGCTTATTTAGAAGTGGATTCGTTTTAAAACCTTCTAAGGTAAGTGCTCGAACACGGCATCATGATTCTTTTGATTTATGATAAAACCCACCGAGTCGCTAGTACTCACTTAAACTCTTTTCAAAATGTTTTCCCGGATGGAGGAAGGCCGGACGGCGATCGCCGAGGGGTTGAGCTGGTTGAGCTGCGTTTCCTTTCAAACTACTCGCCTGATGTTGTTATCTTATATATATATGTGTACTGATGTTGGCGTATTCTTGTCCCTTATTTTGCTTTCTCGATTGGGAGCAAGATTCATTATGTTATTATGCTGTGAGTGTCGACGTGAGCATGCTACGTGGTTGACCGGTCTAGTTGACAGGATGTAATGCCATTTTTCTTTCTTGCATTACTTGTTATAAACCAAGATTATGTTTTCTGAGGTTAGGTATCGATATTATTCTGTTGGTGGACTGTTTGTGCACCCCTCCCCTTCAGGATATGTCCTAGTTATAGAGGAGATGCTGCCCGATTTCATGGTCACATCTTCTTATCATGTATGTTATGTGTACCCCCCCTTCTTCCCCGCTTCTTAACCCCCACCCCTAATCACACCCCGGCATCCGTGCCTTCCCTCGGGAATTGGGGCGTGACATTTCCATCAAAAGGAATCGTGAGATTCGAAATCAAAGGAAGCTACGACCACGTTTCATAGGACCCTATGAAATTATGGAAATGATAGGGCCAGCAGCTTATAGATTGGCATTACCGCCAAGCTTTTGGAACTTACACAATATGTTCCACGTTTCGCAACTCAGAAAGTACATACATGAACCCAGTCATGTGATACCGCCGATGGATATTATCCTCGATGACAATATAAGTTATGTAGAATTACCTACGAAAATCTTGGACCGACGTACCCAAAAGCTAAGGAACAAAGATATACCGTTAGTAAAAGTTCTATGGCGACACCATGGACAAGAAGAAGCAACCTGTGAATTAGAATCAGCTATGAAAGAGAAATACCTAGATCTTTTCCAAGGTTAGCAAATTTCGGGACGAAATTTATTTTAAGGGGGATGGTATATAATAACCCGAAAAATTTAAAACTTTTATTAGTGATGCTTAAACCAATTACTAGTGGTGCTTAGACCTTAATTATGTTTAAGGTGTCCAACGAAATGAATTAGAGTCGATTTGGAGGTCAAAACTAGATAAATAAAAAAATAGTGACTAATCCTACCGGATTAGGGTTTTCTGAATAGCCTGAACATAGAATGAAAGATCGAGAATGAATCTCGACAAAATGATTTCATTTCTAGAATCCTCTCACGAAAACATGTGAGAAGACAAAGAATGAGAATTTTCGGGCATGCTTGTCCGATCAGCCTTAAAAGCACTATTCACAAGCCGAATCAACTTCTAGTTCGTGCTAATCATGGAAATTAATGATAACAATCAAAATCATGGAGGAATATATTATTATGAATTTAGAATTCATAAGAATCAATTTCTGAACGAAATTTCTGAAGAACTTAACCGAACGTCGGGAATATATACCGAAAAAACCCTAAACTGATCCGAACGAACCGAAACTCGAATCAAGGGTCTAAATCAATAAGAAATTATTTATATGACTCAAATAAATTATGAAAGCTCAAGAATTCGATAGAATTTCGAATGAGCATAATTTAATCGTCGAACGCTGTTTTTCCGCGATAACTCGGAATTGACTTATCGGATGCCATCCAACTTCATAAAATTATTATAAAATATGAAATAAGTCTTTTTAAGGCTATTTAAGAAAATAAAACCTTAAGTCTGAGAAATCAATCGAAAGCGCGTTAAAACTTAAAGAGTCGGTATTAACATGCCAAATCGGGTAATTTGACCATTCCTTCTCCCAACCACCTCCAAGGACAGACCAAATGAGCTTACAACAGCTCTTTAGGCAGCAATGCAGTAGCATTTTCGTCCATTTTCAGCCTCTCACTTTGGAACCCAATTTCTCTCTCTAAATTCAAATCCTCTCTTTTGTTCTTCCATGTTCTAAGCTTCAATCCTCCTTCCCAACCAATTACAAATCTCAAAATAAGTTTATAAGACCATAGAAAGATAGTATTCATCATCATCTTCCATCCTAAAGGAGTGGAATTTTTTAGTTTGAAACCCTAGTTTGAAGCATTTCAATTTCGTGACTTTTGAGCCACCAAATGCTCTCAAGCCATGAATAAAATATGCTTAGAAATATATTCTAAGTTTGTGTTTAAAATTTGGGAAATTTTGGAACATGTTTGTATTTTTTCGATTTAGTTATGATTTCTTTTTATATGAGATAAAGCATGATTTTGTGAATATTATTTGATATTATTGCTTGTTGATATATTAGGAGCATGTAGAATAAATATGATAATTTTTAGAATATTTTTGGAATTTTTCTTGTATTTGTTTGATTTTATTTGTTGAGAAATAGTTGAGATATAGTGTTTAATATATGATATGAATATCATATATTAATCTTGAAATTTTTGAAACACTACTCCTATTTTTCAAAAATGGGCAGAATTTATTTAAGTATTTTTAAGCCATTGTTTGATTTTATTTGTTGAGAACTAGTTGAGATATAGTGTTTAATATATGTTATGAACATCATATATTAATCTTGAAATTTTTGAGACACTACTCCTATTTTTATGAAAATACCGAAACTATGTATAAATATTATAAGATTTATTTGATTTTTATTTGTTGAAAATAATATAATATATGATGTTTAGAAATAATATGAACCTATTATGCATTGTTGGAAATTTATTGAACACATATGTAATATATGTGTGAGGACAAAAAGAATTCCAAGCATTTAGTTCATATTAAAAATATTTAGTTGAGGTTTAATGTTAATATTGCATGTTTATTTCATAATATAAACATATTGTGAAGTGAATGGAATTTATTGAATATATAAATATATACATATATATAGTGATTACCGAAAGTATTTAGGGGTGAGAAGCATGTGTTTTCATTTTAATGTATGATATGAAATGATATTTCATGTTTAGTATATGATATAAGCATGATATGATTTTTGTGGAATTTATTGAACACCAATGTTCAATAAAACCTAAATACCGAAAACTATATGCATTTTTAACATATGGTTTGAAATTTTATATGATGATATAGAGTTGGTAATTAAATTATATAGTATGATAGAAGTATAACATGATTTTATTGGAATTTATTGGATACATATGCTAATTATTGCTAATTATCGAAAACGTAGCAAAATGGCTAAGTATGAGTTTAATTCTAATGTTAAATGATGCTATGATAGTTAAACTATAAGATTGGAATGAATGGTTGTGATTGTGATGAATGAATGAGACACTTATGCACACATACACAATGATTGTGTATTATGTTAGAAATTATGGTTTTCTAATGCTTTAGTATATAGTATATGTTGTGTATGGTGTTGAATGGTTACATTTTGTTGTGCCGACAAACAAAACTCCAAACGTAAACAACATAGTACTTTATGTACGAGAATCCAAAAGAAATCGACAAATTTCGATAACTTAAGAAGGAATTAATGAGAATCGAAATTAGACATAAATTAAGGTTTTCTATTAATGATAGGATACTCAAACGTGAGTTCCTAAGTGAAAGAAATCAAAAGCCGACTTACAACGTTAATGCTCAACAACGATAACTTAATACGATATTAGATTGAGCGTTAAGACAACTCGATACGAATAGCGATTATACAACGTACACAATCTCCGACGAGTTAAGAGAAACAAACAATGTCGAAAAGTGTAAGCAAAGATTCGAACATAAGATGTCGATCCTTATGTCTCAAAAGTCGAGTTAATATTCCCGAAGCACTTCATCTATTCCTAAAGTACTTACTTACATAATAGTATGTGATCACTTGAATCATAAGTCAAGACTTCCTTTTATTTGTCGTGCTAATACGACAAGTCGCCAAGCATAACCTACTAGGACGTAACTACAATTGTTAAGTCTAGTTAGTGGCTTGAGAATATCCTAATATACCAATCATAACTTGATTACCGACAATCTATAACGTAATAACATTTAGAAGAACACTAAGGTTAAGAGTCGAGGATAGAATCGAAATATATGACTCATAAGTTGAGGTTCGTCTATGATTGAAGAAGTAATATAGTTTGAGAGTTTGGGAATGTAGGATAATAGAAATTATCTTAAAACCATCACATGAAATCATAAAGAAAACCCTAATTGGGAACTTTAAGTCGTAATTTATAAACGACCTTCGATCGATAGAAAGAATCTAAGAATGGTTATTTTTTTATGAAGGGTTTGATCGTACGTAGTCGGCGAAGAAGAACAACCACACCCTGCTCCGCTTAGAATTATTAGCTTCGATTACCAGGTGGGCTCTCTTAAAAAAAAATGACATGCATGACTATCTCAAAACATGATTTACAAAAGCTTTATGAAATATTATCACATGAACTGTTATTGATTGCCAAATGTTTATGTTTTGTTGTGATCCATCTGAGATTGGTATATCCAATGTGGTATGTGAATGAGTTGGTCCACCAACGTTAAAAAAGGGTAAGGATCAAATCCGACTTAGTTATGGACTAACTCGGATTGTATACACGTATGATTGTGTGTTAAGGTTAGCTACCTCGACCGGTCACGGAGACTATGCGTGGGTGGCCACTTCCATAGTGCACGAATGAATAAATGAATGAATGAATGATCAGATATGGAACAATGTGGATAAAATAGTTCGGCCGAATGCTTTTGGGAAAATGATAAATGTTTGATAGGCATGAGTCTTTCAACTAAAATCCTCATGTGCTATTGTGGGCAGTTCAATAACTTTAATAAAGAAAATATTTTCGTCAATGAGTCCACTGAGTACTTTTGTACTTAGCCCTGCATATTCGTTTTTGATGTGCAGGTTGAGCAAGGATTGATGATGGGTGCGAGGTGGTGCAGAGTGGCAGTTGTTTTATTGCTTTAATAGAATGGATTTCTAGAACCTTGGGCATGTATCGTCATATGCATGTCCACACGTTTATTGCTGCCTAACTTTGATATTATTTTGACGTCTTGATTATAACTGCTTTCATACCGTATTGAACTTGATGTTGTACCTCGTTCCTTGAATTGCGCCCTGATTGGGTTATATTTGAACTTTGAACCTTTTGGCAAGTCCTTCTGTGACTTGAGTTGGTATTAAACAGTTTATCCCTTTTTAGGTCCATGCGTTTATGAGTAGTTCATTTGTTAATTGCATTGATTAGTTATGTATATATCCGCTGTATTATCATACCAGTGACGATCCGTATGATCCGTACTTCCTTGGGAAGTCGAGTCGTCACACTAGCTGACCCATTCACAAAGAGCTTGCCACAAAAAGTCAACGAAGAGCATATTCGAGGACTTGGATTATGCAAGATAGCACCCACTTAGAAAGAAAACTTTTGTAGAAGTGGGAGAAGTCTGTATGACTTGTCAAGCTTAATGAGATATAAAAAGAATCACAACTGAGACAACTTGAGGACGAGTTGTCGGTATAGGCTGCGGTATAGATAAGAAGTGACTTGACTTAGTTACTTGTCTATACTGTTACGTCTCTGACGTATTGATGGATCACAGTGAGATGAGTTCTTCTATATGACCGTCGTGAAGAACCTAAATCTAGGTGACTTTACGTTGATCTAAACTCGATAAGGTATTAGGTGAGTATGAGTTGTTGACCATCACTTTGACTTGTTATAAGTGAGGGTTACATGAGATAACCCAATTTTCTCCGCATCTTGGGTGGTGGCAGTGCTTGTATGTCATGCTAGTTGCCTGTATCGAGTCACCATATCCGTTTAGGATGATGACGGCCCCTTAAGGAGCTCAAAAGGTTTATTGTACTAAACCCTGCAGGTTGAGTTATCTCAAATACAATAATAAGGTTGAGTGGTACTACTTAAGGAATTAAAGAGATTAATTATTTTAAGCAGTCAGAACGCTATAATTAATTGATGGACGTGCGATATCTTAAATACGGGGATTCGTGAAGTCTAAGTGCGAGCTCGATTCAACTTCTGAAATAAAGGGGTAAGTCAGCATTTATTCTCTAGTGGCATGAATAAATATTTATGAATTAATTTATGTTCTGGGCTGAACATAATATAATTAATTTATTTGAGGCCGATCTTTATTCCTTGCATTTGATCCCTGGGCTGGCCCATCAAGGCCTGTAGCTATGAAATTTCCGTCCACCTCCCTTAGAGTCCCATAGGGATTCTTTTTTTGATCCTCTCTATCTGAAGAGATATTATTATATTTGTTAGATATGCAGAGATCTTATCCAAATGGGATCTAGGGTTGCATTATAAATATAAGGTGAGAGAACTCAAAAGATGAACTATTCATATATTTCAAAATTCTCGAAAATTGTGAGGTGAGGTAGAAGGCAAATTTCTGCAGTACTCTCCATAGATTGTCCTCACTCGACATTGGAGTTTAAGCAATCGGGATATCCAGAAGATCAAAGCACGAGTCTTGATCCAATTCTTGCTTGACAAATTTGCAGGTAAACACGAGAAAATACCAACGTGTTGCAATTAATTATATAGGTGCATGCTAGGTATATAATCAATGTATGGTGAATTAAACATCCTAGATAGATCCTCGGGAGAGAGTTAAAATCAGTTTTCCCTACAACACCTTGATATATAATATGACGTGCTTGACTATATGAAATGGAGTTCTACATCATTCTTGATTTTATAAACAATTTCTTTTCCGATAAATTGGAAACTCCATTTTGAGAACTTAGCATCGAGTGCTTTCTTTATTTAGAGAATAAATAAACTTTCACTTGTGAAGGTTTCCTCCAGGATAAGGACCTTCAAATTCTTATCGGATTTTTCTCATACCAATTATTACTAAAGATGAAAATACGGGGTGTTAGAGTTACAGCCTCGTTATGTGGGACCTTTTGAGATACTTGAAAGGATAGGAAATGTGGCATATCGGCTAGCTTTACCTCCAGATTTAGTTGGCGTTCATGATGTGTTTCACATGTCAATGCTTAGGAAATATATCTCAGATCCAGGTCATGAGAGTTTACAGGTTTCACCGAACTTAACATATGAAGAGGTACCGATTGCAATTCTAGATAGAAAAGTGCATATTTTAAGAAATCGAGAGGTACCTTTGGTGAAAATACTGTGGAGTAGGTATGGACCTGAGGAAGCCACATGTGAAAGAGAAGACGAACTTTTACTTCGCTATCCCTACCTTAGAGACTTATCAGGTTAATTTCGAGGACGAAATTATTTTCAAGGAAGGTAGAATGTAATACCCCGAAAATTTTTCTTAAAGAAGTATGATATATATATATATATATATATATATATTAAATGTGAATTATTTTTCTTTAAATTGTGAACTAATAAAAAAAATTGAGTTTTGAATGTTTTTACAGATTGTTCGGCTAAGAGCGAGGATGCGCCCTAGCAAAAATGTAAAGTTTGATATTATAAGTTTTAAAATTTTAGTAATTTATAATTATGATTTTAGAATGAAACTTTAATTTTTTATATGCATTGGTTATTAATTCATGATATTAGTGATTTGGATATAAGAATTGAATAGAAAATTTATTTGTTATACATTAAAGTAATATATTGTGAAGAATAATATTAAATGGATATATATGAATTTATATATATAATTTATGCTTAGTTGTGTAGAGAATTATAGAATTCTCTAGATATGGTGAATAAGCACCATATTAAAGAAAAGAAAAAATAAAAGAAAAAATTGTGGATATTTATAAATACACTACTATTCATTTTTTTCAATTTTTCTCCCTAAAATTCATCCAAAACACACACTACACACACTAAAATTTTCAAAAATTTTGAGCTCAAATATTTCGAGATCCAACCGTTAAATTTTCGATCCGTGTTCGTATTCAGGTATAATTCAATCTCTAGAATATATCTATGGTTTGGAAAATTGAAAAACATGAACTTTTGAGCATGATATATTTTCGGTCATTTTGAGCTTTCTGAAGAGGATATGTTGTTTGATTATTTCTTGATATTATGTTAGGTTAGTCACCGACGAGTTGTTTAACGTTGAATTTTTGAGCATATGTTCATTCTTGGGAATTTGATGATTTTCAAAAATTTGGAAGGTCTTGATCTTTAATTTATGATGTTTATGTGCTTGATATTCCTTCATATATGTGTTGTTCGGTTGATATAAATATGTTTTGAGCAAGAAAAACGTTTGAAATCGAACTTGTGTCGAAACCCCTTTTTTTGGCCGAACACCCTAGACATATAATGTTGGATTTTTGATTTAATTTGATCATTTTGAGTTCATAATTGGATTCTATGATATGAATAAAGCTTAAAATGACTTATTCGGATTTTTCGGCCGACGTATTCAAAAAATTGGAAAATATTAGTTTGACGTCAAGTTTGGGTTTTCAATGCTAAAGCTTTGATAATTATGTTTTGATGGTTGATTAGTGATCTTTAATGATAGTTAAGCATATATAGAGGTTCGTCTAAGATAGATGACGTCTTACGCGATTTTTCACGTTAGACATATGTTATATTTGAAGGATATTGTCGATTTTTGGTTAAAATTAGACGGTTTACGCGCGTTGATGAGTCTTATATACTTTTTTGGCCATATGAAACTTACTTAAGAGTAATTTTAAAGTGCTAGGTGGTGCGACATCCGAAGCTCAAGGACGGACAACCAAGCAAGAGCTTTATTTTCGAAACGTCTACACGAGGTGGGGTTTACTCTATCTGTAAGTACGTTGTATGGTTATAATCATTGTTGTGTTTTGTGCATGCATGTGAGCTAGCAATGTGACCCACAAGGGGTCAAGGCTGTGTGTCGTAAAGAACAACCCTCGAGGAGGCCCACAAGGGGCTATCCAATGATAATGAATTACCCTCGAGGAGGCCCACAAGGGGCTCAATGTTAAAGAAGTACCCTCGAGGAGGTCCAAAAGGGGCTACCCAATGAGTTAAATAATGAGTACCCTCAAGGGTAACTATTAATGAAGTAGTTCATTATGTTGTGTGCATTACGCAATTGGTTATAACTGCTTGCAGTGTATTCCCCACTGAGTATGTTTGCATACTCACATCCCCTATTTTGATATATGTTTTGCAGGTTGAGAAGTTGACGGTTGATGTTGACGGGAATGAGCTCCATATACACATTCTCTCAGAATAACGTTTTATGTCAATATGTAAAAACTATACCAGTACTCAAGTGTGTTTACGAACAAACTTAAATTTTTTTGGTGAAAAACTAAGTTTGCATTAGAATGTTGTTTAATGAGTATTTATATATTTTGATGAGGGCTGTGTCCCTAGTTGTTGTTGTTATTGTCGTAGTTGTTGTTGGAAACTTTTAGTGTTGTTTTTGTTTCAGGTTGGCATATACATATTTGTAGGGTATATGTCGTCCGTTCGTCGAATTTTTCTATAACCTCCGCTGTTTATATATATAATTAATATCATTACTATTCTAATCAATTTAAAGATATAAAGATTTTAGTAATGTCTCAATTACAATAATGGGGGCGTTACAAGATAAGGAGTAAACAATCTACACGGACGCTTCGAAGACTGGATTAGGATGTGTTCTGATGTAAGAAGGCAAAGTTATTGCTTATGCTTGAAGGCAATTATACCTACATGAGTTGAACTATCCTATGCACGACCTGGAATTAGCAGCGGTCGCACATGCCTTAAAGATTTGGAGACACCATCTCTATGGAGTTAGATGTGAGATCTACACTGACCATAAAAGCCTGAAGTATTTCTATGAACATAAAGATCTTAACATGAGGCAACATAGATGGTTAGAACTTGTGAAAGATTACAACTGTGGTATCAATTACCACTCAGGTAAGGCTAATGTTGTAGCCGAAGCTTTGAGTCTCAAATCCCACTCTAGTTTGGGATGTCTCCTCAATCATGAAGAGATGCTTATAAAAGAATTTCAGAGGATGAACATCGAAGTTATAGACCCGTCTCTGACAATTGAAGGCTGTATTGCAACGTTGATTGCAATCCCGGACTTAAGAGCCCGAATCATAGAAGCCCAGAGGAATAGCAAGAAGCTGGAAAAAGTACGAGCCAAGATCAAGGACAATAACCACAAAAATTTCAGAGAAGCAACAAATGATGTTCTGCTGTATGATGGGAGAGTGTGTATCCCAGAAGAAGAAGGGCTTAAGAGCGAAATCTTGAAAGAAGCTCATGAGACATCTTACACCGCACACCGGAAGCACCAAAATGTACCAAGATCTCAAGGAGAAATTTTGGTGGGATGGAATGAATCAAGACGTAGCTTCATTCGTAGAATGTTGTTTGACGTGTCAACAAGTGAAAGCACTCCACCAGCGACCGTACGGAATCTTACAACCGCTGGACATACCGAAATGGAAATGGGACGATATAGCCATGGATTTTGTTACCGGGCTACCCAAATCACAAAGAGAAAATACTGCTATTTGGGTCATCATCGATCGTTTGACCAAGAGCGCACATTTTCTACCAATTCCGATAACACATGGATCAGACAGATTAGCACATTTGTACGTTCGAGAAGTTGTACGTCTACATGGAGTTCCGAAGACTATCATGTCTGATAGAGATTCAAAATTTACATCCAGATTCTGGACGAGCTTACAAAAAGAATTGGGGACTCGACTACATTTCAGTACCGCGTTTCACCCACAAACGGATGGACAATCCGAGAGGACCATTCAAACGCTTGAAGACATGTTGGGGACTGTTGTCCTCGATAGAAGAGAAAGTTGGGAACAAGTATTACCACTTGTGGAATTCGCCTACAACAACAGCTACCAAGCAACTATTGGAATGGCCCCGTACGAAGCGCTTTATGGAAAGAAATGTCGATCACCACATTACTGGGATGAAGTGGGAGAAAGAAAAGTAATAGGAGCTGACTCTATGGGAGAGATGATCGAGATCGTGAGACAAATCCGCCAATGGATCAAGGAGGCCCAAAATCGACAGAAGTCGTACGCCGAAAAACGGCACACAAAGCTACATTTTGAAGTGGGAAACAAAGTTTTCTTAAAGATCTCCCCGTCAAAAGGAATCGTGAGATTCGGAATAAAAGGGAAGCTACGACCACGTTTCATAGGACCCTATGGAATTTTGGAAAGGATAGGGCCATCAGCTTACAGACTGGCATTGCCGCCAAGTTTTGGAAACGTGTACAATGTGTTCTATGTTTCACAACTCAAAAAGTACATATATGACCCCAGCCATGTAATCCACCCACAAATATTGTCCTCGATAACAATATAAGTTATGTAGAATTGCCTACGGAAATCTTGGACCGACGTATCCAAAAGCTAAGGAACAAATAGATACCGTTAGTAAACGTTCTATGGAGACACCATGGAAAAGAAGAAGCAACATGGGAATTAGAATCAGCTATGAAAGAGAAATATCCAGATCTTTTCCAAGGTTAGCAAATTTCGGGACGAAATTTATTTTAAGGGTGATGGTATGTAATAACTCGAAAAATTTAAAACTTTTATTAGTGATGGTTAAACAAATTACTTGTGGTGCTTAGACCTTAATTATGTTTAAGGTAACCAACGAAACAAATAAGAATCGATTCGGAGATCGAAAACTAGAGAAATCAAAAACTAGTGATTAGTCTAACCGAATTAGGGTTTCCTGAATAGCCTGGACATGGAATGAAAGATCTAGAATCTCAACCAAAGGATTGCATTTCAAATAATTAGAATTTTCAGGCAGACTTGCCCGGTCAGTCTCAAAAGTAATATTCACGAGCAAGATCAACTTCCAGTCCGTGCCAATCATTGAAATTAATGAGAACAATCAAAATCTTGAAGGAATATATTATTATGAATTTAAAATTCATAAGAATCAATTTCTGAACGAAATTCCTGAAGAACTTAACCGAACGCTAGGAATATATACCGGAAAAACCCTAAACTGATCTGAACGAACCGAAACTCGAAGCAAGGGTCTAAATCAATAAAAAATTATTTATAAGACTCAAATTTATTATGAAAGCTCAAGAATTTGATAGAAATTCGAGTTAGCATAATTTAATCGATGGACGATGTTTTTCCACGATAATTCAGAACTGACTTACCGGATGCAATCCGAACTTCATGAAATTATTATAAACAATGAAATAATTCTTTTTAAGAATATTTAAGAAAATAAAACCTTAAGGTTCTGAGAAATCAATCGAAAGCGAGATAAAACTTAAAGAACCGGTATTAAAATCGGGTAATTTGACTAGTCTTTCTCCCAACTACCACCAAGGGCACTCTATATAGGCTTAAAACTGCCCATTTGCAGCAGAATTACAGAATCATTTCCGTGCCTTTCTCTCTCTCTTTTTGGAAGACAAAATTCTCTCTTGTTTTTCAAATTCTTCACCTTCTCCAAGCTTCAATCCTCCATTCCAACCATCCAAATAATTTTCTAAGACCATAAAAATGTAGCATTCATCATTCTCTCCAGTTTTAATGGAGTAGAATTTTTTTTAGATTTTTTTTGAATTCTTTCATGAAGAACTCTAATTTTTGTTCTTTATTTTCTTCATGACTTTTGAGCCACCAAATGCTCTCAAGCCATGAATGAAATATGCTTATAAATGTGTTCTATGGTTGTGTTTAAAATTTGGAAATTTTTGGAGCATGTTTATTATTTTCAAATTTTGTTAGAATTTTTTTTGTAGATGATGAAGCATGTTTTTGTGGATGTTATTTCATATTGTTGCTTGTTGATGTGTTAGGAGTATGTAGAATAAATATGAGAATTTTTAGAATTTTTCTTGTATTTTTATTGAAAGGGCCGAGAGCTATGGGGCTTTTTAAGCCATTGTTTTGATTTTATTTGTTGAAAAATAGTTTTTAATATATGATATGAACATCATATATTAATCTTGAAATTATTGAAATACTTCTCCTATTTTCTTCAAAAATATCGAAATATATATATATATATATAATGTTTAAGGTTTATTTTGATTTTATTTGTTGGAAAATAGTTGAGGTATAGTGTTTAATATATGATATGAACATCATATATTAATCTTTAAATTATTGAGACACTACTCCTATTTTTTCAAGAGGGCCGAAAACTATATGCATATATTTAAGATTTATTTGATTTTTATTTGTTGAAAATAATATTATATATGATGTTTTGAAATAATATGAATCTATTATGCTTCGTTGAGAATTTGTTGAACACATATATAATATATGTGTAAGGACAAAAAAATTCCAAGCATATAGTTCATATTATAAATATTAGTTGATGATTAAAGTTAATATTTCATGTTTATTTCATATTATAAACATGTTGTGAAGTTAGTAGAATTAATTGAGTATATATATGTATTTTGTGTCATTATCGAAAATATATATATATATATATATATTAATGAGCATGTGTTTTAATTTTAATGTATGATATGAGATGATATTTCATGTTTAGTATATGATATAAACATGATATGATTTTTGTGGAATTTATTGAACACCAATGTTTAATAAATCCAAATTGCCGAAAACTTTAGTGTTTTAAACTCATGGTTTAAAATTTTATTTGATGGTATTGAGTTGGTAATTAAATTCTATAGTATGATTGGAGCATAACATGATTTTATTGGAATTTATTAGATACTTATACTAATTATTGCTAATTATCGAAAATATAGCAAAATGATTAAGTATGAGTTGATTTTAATTGTGAATGATGCCATGGTAGTTAATCTATAAGTTTAGAATGAATAGTTATGATTATGATGAATGAATGGAACACTCATGCGCACATACACAAAAGTTGGATATTATGTTAGAAATTAGGGTTTTTTAATGCTTTATTATAGTTTATGTTATGTATGGTGTTGTATGGTGTTGAATGCTTATATTTATGTTGTGCCTGTTTAGTACGATTTTGTGCTTGTTCTTGGTATTCTTTTACATGTCATTTTCAATAGTTTATCCTATTTATGTCGTTGGTTTGATTAGTATTTTTCGATTTGGACTTATTTGGTTTGTTTTGATATTTTGTAGAAAAGCGGCATTAAATATGATGAGATAGATCTACCAAGAGTTATCCTATATTGAAGAGAATTTTGATAGGATTCTGTAGGCGCAAACGGATCGTAATTCAGAGTTCGGACGAGAGAGAACAGACCAACTGCGTGAAGTCGCGCCTGTGAAGCGTCCGGCGTCAGACGACGTCCGGTGGGCATGCCAGTGCCTCCTTCAGCCTCCAAATGCGTTCAACTGCCTCCACCTGGCGTTGCGACTCCATCCAGCACCACATCCCTCGAAAGCTTTGTCCGCCAGCGCCACTTCTCCCAGCGCGCGCTCACTCCACGCCCAGCGACATCCCCATCCGGCGCTGCACCTCCAACCGGCGCTCTCTAGCGCCTCGTCCAACCTCTCCAGCGCCATGCACAGCGAAGTCTCACGCTTCTTTCACCCGCGCGCCTCCTTCCAGAGCCGAGTCCATCCGACGTTGGGCGATCCGCAGCGCTCCAGCAACACGGTCGTCCGGTGCTGCGACCTCTTCCGGTGCCTCGTCCCACACGTCCGACGCTCCGCTTCCATCCGACGCTGGGCTTCTCTCACTATTCTTTCCAGAGAGCGCTCGCGTCCGACGTTGGACGTGCTTTTTTGGGCCTATTTTTAGCGTATTTTTACTGGGCTTCCTGAGGGTTTATAAAAGAGAACAGCCGCTCTTCTCACAGACACATCTTGCACACGCGATTACTCTCTTTTCTTTTCTCATTTCTTTAGCCCTTTTCCTTTCCATTTAATTTTGTACTTGGATTTGGATTGTGCAATTCCGGATTTTTGGAAGACGAATTTATCAATGAATGGTTTGTAAGTTTTTCTCGTTTCATTATGTCTATGTAATTGTTATGGGGATAATTTCTACTATGAGATGAATTATCTATTTGTTGAGAAATAAATGTTGGATTTGTTCTTGTCTTGAATCGTGATTGTTGGGTTGATGATTTATAATTTTCTTATCCATATAAATTGTTTATTTCATGATCTTCATACATGGTGTTCGAGAGAATAGTGTAGGTTGATTATGTGCTTAGGTTTGATTATGAAGTAATGCGAGAGCATGTTTATGTTAAATATAAGTTTGACAACGAACGTGATCTAGAGATTGACTAGTTGTTGAGTAATTAATATATGTGGATAGGGTTTTTGCTATCGTGTTCATTTGTAGTAAAATATCCTTCGTAGTTGATGGCGGTTTGATTGAGAGATTTCACGCCATTAAATTCGAGTCTAACATTGACGTGGTCGAGAGATTAGTTATTATTGAATGCTTGGTGAGAGGCGTGGGTGTTTTATGCATTGTGTACCGGTCCTTGATTCATTAATAACGAAGATAGATTTGAACCCTAGAACACCGTCACCAATTCTGTGTATCTGTAGATTCCTCTTATTGTCCAAGTGCATCCTTTTTATCTGTTTTATTTTATTTCATGCTTTCATCCATTCCGTGACAGACCCCCCCTGTTTTAGGACGTTAGTATTTCTTTTATGTTTTTGTGTGTGACATCAAACCGTAGCCCTGTTAAGCCTTCCTCGAGAGATTCGACTTGGGTCGACCTTACCGCTCTATAAGGACCTCGTACTATTGCGAGCGACTTAAAAGAACAATTTGGTCCGAAAAATTTTAGCACAGTTGTCGGGGAATGCTTTAGGCTTTTGGTTTTGTGTGGCTTTGTTTTTCTTGTTTCCTTTTGTTTTTCTGTTTCTTCTCTCGTGCTTCTTCTTTTTATTTCTTTCTTTTTCTTTTTCTTTGTTACTATTTTCTCTAACAGGTGCGTGTGATCTTGTTTTTGTAGTTAGTGTCTGTTAATGTAGGGTTACCGACGATGCGAATATAGTCAGACAGGCCTGGAGGAGGAATGCTTGTCGTATTGGGCAAATTCTTCTTACGAAGAAGGAACCCAATTCGACTATTTTGAGGGATACCCGTCAGGCTGTGAGCATCAAGCTTATGATCCCTACTGGAGGCATCCTCAGAGTTCTTCATATAGTCAGGACCTCTTATTCCAGCAACAACCGATGAAGCCGACATTGGAGGATACATTGCAGGCTTTCATTCAGTCGAGTCGGTCGGTGAAGCCAACATTGGAAGACACACCGATGTCTTTTATATAGACGAGTCAACAAAGGTTTGAAATGTTGGAAGCATCTATCGAACGTGTAATGATCCAAGTCAGTCAGTTAGCCAGGACAGTGGAAGAATTGGTTCACAACCAAAGTGTGGAGGAGATGCCGAGTCAACTGGAGCAGACTTCTTCTGTCATATTCTTTGAGGATGATGAAGTTGAGGAGAGAATCAGGACAAATGATGAAAGTGAAGAGTCAATGTTTCATCAAGCTGAGACTAAGTATGGACAACTTGATCTCTTTCCGAACCAGTTGAAGGATGAGGAGAGGACAAACGTTGAGGTAGCATCTGTAATTTTTCAACATCCTAATTCACCAAAGTATTATGCTCCAGGAGTTGAGATTATCTATTTTTCTTTGAAGAATAAGATGTATGATTTGAGCTTAATTAATTTATTATTTGCTACCGTGACTGTCCTTTGTGCTTACATTGTTACTACTGATGCTCTGGTTGAGATGGTATTCCTGTAGGTGAACGACTATGGATAGTCCGTTTTTCATTGGTGGAGCTCGTGCCATTGAAACGAGCACTGCGTGGGAGGCAACCCAAGAGTTTATTTATTTTTATCTGTTTTGTTCCTTTTCTTTTTCTTTTTTAGGTTTTTAATAAGTGAGATGAGAATTGTGGCGAGTTGCATATCATGAAAACTCAAGCCACTGGATGTCGTCACCACCGTACCTAGTTGACTTGCTCTCCCAATTTTAGGAAAGTTCACTTCTACATTTTACCTTTTTGGCTTTTTGATAAACTCGCATTTTACACGTTTATTCTTGATTTTTAAAGATGATTTTAGATTGATAAAGTGCGTTTATGTCTTGGATCTCAATACTTTTAAATATTTTTGGAAGATACTGCTCTTGGGTTCCTCTTTGGTGTTTTGTAGGCTTATAAGATGATAATCGAAGCATGGAACGAAGCACGAGCGAAAGAAGGACAAAAACAGCGCCTAGCGCCACCTTCGCGGCCGCTAGTCCGAGCGCGAGCCGCGAGAGCAACGCAGACTGATGTCTCGCGACCGGCCTAGCGACCGCTAGGTCGGCCGGGAGGAAAATCTACACGACACGGCCACACCCAGCGACCGCGAGACGTGACCGCGAGCTACCCGACGTGTGAAGCCTTTGAAAAGAGCTACTGCCCGATTTCTCGCGACCATACCTAGCGACCACGAGCTAGGTCGCGAGGCAAGCCAGCGAGCGCATGTCCAGCCGAGAAGCCGAAGGAAGCCCAGGCGAGCAGATCCTTCGCGACCGAGCTCACGACCGTGAGCTCGGCCATGAAGCGTAGCGGACAGGCCCAAAAATTAGGGTTTTCACCCTTGCCTATAAATAGGGCTTCGCCCCCTCGCGCCCCCAACGTGTTCCAAACCTCAAATTTATGTTTTTATTCAGTTTTTCACTATTTTTCCTTCTTTTGCACTCTAGCTTTGATTTAGATTCATTCTAGCATTAGTTTTTCATTGTTCTACGTTAGTTTTACGTATTGTCGATGCTTCGGAACGCTTTTGTTCGAACAATTTTCGTGTTTTACCGTTTTTCGCTGAGGTTGGGATACGAAACCAACGATTGTTCTTCCGACGCTACACTATGGGTTTGATCTATTTAATTCCTATTACTATGATTATTTCGTATTTTATTTCGTTTATTATGTCTAGCTAATTTTCGTTGTAATCCTAGGGTTTGCATGATTCTATCCTAAATGTTGTCATTCCTGCTATTGCTATTTACCTTCCAGGCATTGATTTATGATTCTTGGTGCTTAATTATATGTGTTAATTTCGATCAATCTTGATGCATATCTAGTTGCCGCTAATTACTTAGCCGTTTAATTGTCAATCGATCTTGAATGCATAATCTGAATAAGCCTTGAGTCGTGGTGAGATAGGAACATTCGTAGGAAGCATATTCTTTGTGATCCTTTTAGAGTTGCTTATTTTTACCTAGAGACGTATAAAGAATAGGGAAAATTAGTAATCAACTGCCACAATTGTCGTAACTGAAGTTGTTGGTTACATGTGTGATCTTCCATCTTGCCTGGATTAAAATTGGTTAATAGGAAGCAGGATAAACATACGTTGTGGGTAGGATTAATGCATCCCTAGGGTTAGTCTTTCTAGTTTATTATCTCTTTGAGTATTTATTGCTTTTGTTTATTTTCAAGTTGTCACTTTTGCTTTGGATTTAATATCTGAAGCCTTAAACCTTTCAAAACCAAATCTGTTCTTGGATAATGATGAAATATTGTTGAGTTAGCTTCTGTGTTTTCGTGTTACAATCCCTGTGGATACGATACTCTGCTTACCTTTATACTTGCGCGTTTTCTTGTTAGAAAAGTGAGCGATCAAATTTTGGCGCCGTTGCCGGGGATTGTTAAGATCATATAGGAATAACTTGACGATTTGGAATTATTAATTCAAGTTGTATTTTTTTATTTTATTTTTATTTCTTGCCAGAGCTGATCTCCTTCTTTTTCCAGGTAATTTATGTTCACAAGGTCCCAAGGACCTCCTGAACTGCACTTAGATCAAGAAATCGAGAATTCCCAAAGGAAACGAAGACGAGAAAGAAGAAGGAAAGCAATGGCAGCAAATCTGAACAATGGGGGCATTCCTCCCGAGCAAGCTGCACGTCTGCTAGCGGATTTTACAGAGATGCAGCGCCAAATGGCGAATATGGGACTCCTTATCCCTTCTCCAGAGGCAACACCGCTGAATTATATGTACAGACCTCCTATTGAGCAATTTCAAGGAGGTGGATGGGGCTCGGAAATGAATGCTAATAATTTTGAGTTGAAGTCGGCCCTGATCAGTATGGTTCAAGGGGAATAGTTCGGAGGAGGAGTGACAGAGGATCCGAATGCCCATCTCGAGACATATCTCGACATATGTGACACCATCAAATAGAATGGGGTGCCACAAGACACGATCCGGATGCGCATGTTCGGATTCTCTCTGCGCAGCCAGACGAAGGATTGGTTCAAGAGCCTGGACCGTACTGGGATAGATAGTTGGGGAAAACTTTGCGAGAATTTTCTTTCGAAATATTTTCCGCCAGCGAAAGCACAGAAGATAATAGCCGAAATCTCCCATTTCTGCCAACAAGGAGACGAGTCATTATTCGAGGTATGGGAGAGATTCAGGGGCCTATTGAGAAAGTGCCAACAACATGGATTCTCCAAAGAGCAACAGATCACGTAATTCTATAGTGGATTGATGCTTCACACGAGGAGCATAGTAGATGCATCGGCAGGGGGATGCCTATTGAATTGCCGAGTAGAGGAGACCAGCCGCATCATAGAAGAGATGGTGGCCAATAGTTATCAATGGCCGATGGAGAGAACGCCAGTGGTTAAAGCAGTTGCCGTAGAGGTTGACTCGAAATACGACGATCTTATGAAGAAGTTCACTCTTTTGAAGAGCCAGATCGAGACAGATGATGTCAATTATATCAATCAGAGAAACCAGGGGGGAAATCAGGCGTACCATCATAACAACAGGAATCATCCAAATTTATCATATGCCAACCCCAATAACTTCCAACAACCTCCAGCAGGCTTTACTGTGCAGAATGGTATGATTCAAGAATCGAAGAAGCAGAGCCTAGAGGATATGATGCAACAGTTGGTTGTGAGCAACCAACAACTGGCGACACAGCAGAACTCGTTCATCAGTGCTACTAGTCGAGGATAACACAGTTGGAATCCACTGTAGGATCAATGGGCAAACATCTGAAAATAATGGAGAATCGGATCGGTCAGATAGCTGCACAACAGAATGCACAGTAAAAGACGGGCCAATTTCCGAGTAATACGGAAGTGAACCCAAAGAAAGATCCAGGCAACTTCACTATACCTTGTGTCATTAGAGGGCATACTTTTTCAAGAGTTCTGTGCGATTTAGGGGCAAGCATCAACCTGATGCTGTTGTCCATTTTCAACAAATTGGAGATTGGAGAATTAAAGCCAACTACAATTACTCTCCAAATGGCAGACGCATCAGTCGCCCGTCCAAAAGGGATAGTGGAAGATGTGCTTATCAAAGTCAAAGGATTTATCTTCCCAGCGGATTTTGTAGTCCTTGATATGCCAGAGGACAGGATCACGCCTCTCATTCTAGGGAGACCGTTCTTAGCCACGGGCAGGGCTCTGATCGATGTGCAGGAGGGTGATCTCACATTCCGCGTGAATAAGGATGAGTTAACCATCTCGATCTATGATGCCATCACGAGAAATGATAACTCAGAACTTGAAGAGTGTTATTCGGTCACCACTGCCACAGCTAACCCATTTTTGAACTTGAATTCCAATCGACCATCGGACGAACATGCTACAAAGAAAAGGTGGACTCGACATAAAAATCAGAGTGAGTCGTTTACGTTTGGGAAGCTACTCTTACACTAAATGGTGGTCTGTTGTCAATGATAAATACAAGGGCAAGCAAAAGTTTGGAAAGACCACAGTTGTCAAATCGCCCGATTGATGAGAGGTAACGTCGAGCTAGCGACGATAAATCTAGCTCTGGTTGGGAGGTAACCCAACATTTTTCATGCTTTTATGTTTTTCGTTTTGTTTTTCTTGTTTTTCTTTGTTTTATCGTATCGTGTCCTGTTTGTTCGTTTTTAAGTCCCAAGGTATAATTGCTTTCTTTTTAAAACATAAAAAAAAATACCACGCGACCACCCTCGCGACCGCGAGGAGTGGTCGCGAAAAAACGGGCAGTAGCTATTTTGGCTACGAGAAAACAAGTGCACAACTTTTGGGCATACCTCGCGACCGCGAGCCGGCCGCGAGGCATGCCCCGACCCACGTCCGGACGTGACCCGCGTGTTTTGGCTTCAATTTTTAACCCCATTCCCCCTCATTTTTTACACACACACATGCATATTACAGCAAACACACCTTTTCAAAGCACCAAAACCCTAGTTCTTCACTTTACTTGCAATTTTCCCCTCTAATCCGCTCAAGGTATGCTACATTTACTTAATACTTCTTGAATTTACGCTTTTTAGCATGATTTGGAGGAGTTTTGTCCATTATATCTTCTTGTTGTGGGTTATTGAAGATTTGAGGAACTAGGGCTTCTATTGCTAAATTTACTTGGTGTTTGAGCATGTTTGTTCCAATGTTAGGTCTATTGATGTTCCTAGATGTGTATTATTGGTTTAATTTGTCTACATTGTTGAATGGGGTTGGAAAATTTCGAAAAATTTCCAAATTTTCTGCTGTCACGCGTTCCTCGCGATCGAGCTCGCGACCGCGAGCCCGACCACGAGCATCTACGCGCCTCTGCGTGAGCGTCCTAGCGAGCATAGCTTGCGGGCGCGAGTTGCTACCTCGTGACCTCCCTCGCGACCGCAAGGTTGGCCGCGAGGCAGTCCCAGTTTGATGTTTCCATGCATGTTTGAGTGTGTGTGCGTTTTCTCTCCGTTGTTTCACCTTGTTAGATCATATGTTAGTATAGGGGGAGGAATTTTACCAAGTTCAAGTTCGGGGAAGATATAATATTGATATAGGTTGACGTTTGCTTTTTAAATTCATGTTTAATACGTACATGAGCTAACTTTGAAATTTCTTTAGGTACATTATGTCGCATTCCTCCGGCCACAAGTGCAAGGGCAAGGATAGTGCTTCATCGTCTCGTGACGAACCACATGACGAGTTCCACCCCGCAAGTTTTGGGGTGTGACTGTCGGATCCCTCGTCCAGGGAACGTTGGAGGAGATTGGTACAGTAAAAGCACCGACACTCGAGGTTCATGTGCATCGATACGTGCCAAGCAATGGGGATAGCAAACGACGTAACGTGGTTAGCCGAGAGGGCCGATCTATACCCTATCATCACAGCCAATCATCTAACATACCAGACCCTCACTCTGGAGTTTCTTTCGACAGTCCACGTCCACAAGACACATGGTTCTCCCGACTACATCACATTCCAGATGGATAATGAGCCCAGACAGCTCTCGGTGGATGAATTGAACTCTATCATTAAGGGCCACCCCGAGGGCAAGTACATAGGGGATTTGGAGAACTCGCCGCAGCAGCTGTGGCCGTTGTTCACGGACGCCTCACTCGAGTAGACCCCGCACTATGACACCTCCAGGGTGAAGGCGTGTTCGATACGGAATCCAGCAGTCCGCTACTTCCACTGCCTCATCATATTCACCATTCATGGCCGCTCAAATGCCGGCACTGTTCTTTCTCAAGATATGAGCCTCATGATTGGTGCGGCGACAAACCAGAAGATGCACGCCGGTATGTTCCTAGCCTAGCACTTCCAAATGCAAGCAGCGGTTTCGGGGAATGCACGGATATGCATAGGGGGATTCATTACCCCTATTGCCGATTTTTTTGGGGTGACGATTCGCGAGAATCCCATCTCTCAGGATATTTTCCTGGATAAACCTTGTTTATATGTCCAGTGTAGGGAAAACTAGGTTTAGCCCTCTCCCGATGATCTATCTTGGATGTTTAATTCACCATACATTGATTATATTCCTAGCATGCAGCTATATAATTAATTGCAACACGTAGGGGTTTTCTCGTGTTTACCTTTGAATCTGTCGGGGATGAACGGATCAAGACTCGTGCTTTGATCTTCTGGACTGTATCCCGGTTGCTCAATCTCCAATATCGAGTGAGGATAATCTATGGAGAATGCTACAAAAAATCACCCTATTTCTCTCTACAATTTTCGAAAATTATCTCCTAATTCACACTAGGAATTCTCGAAAATTATGCTTGGTTAAAAGTGAGGATTAGCCTTGATCTTATCTCTTACCTTATATTTATAATGCATTACCATAATCCCATAAGGAAAGGATCCATGCATATACCATAAATATAATAATATCCTTATAGGATAAAGAGAATCAAATCATATCCATAGAGAGAGAGGGGGGCGCCGATTTCCATAAGCTCCGGGCCTGGATGGGCCAGCCAAGGGATCAAATGCAAGGAATAAAGATGGGCCTCAAATAAATTAATTATCTTATGTTCAGCCCGTAACATAAATTAATTTATAAACATTCATTCATGCCACTAGAGAATAAATGCCGACTTATCCCTTTATTACCGGTTGAGTCGGCTTGCACTTAGACATTACGAATCCTCGTATTTAAGATATCGCACGTCCATTAATTATTTAGAGCATTCTCGATCGCTTAAAATAATTAATATCTTTAATTCCTAAGTAGTACCACTCAACCTTATTATTGTACTTGAGCTAACTCAACCTCGCAGGTTTAGTAAAATAAACCTTTTGAGCTCCTTAAGGGACGCCATCATCCTTAACGAATACGGTGACTCGACATGATAACTAGCATGACATACAAGCACCGCCACCACCCAAGATGTGGAGAATATTAGGTTAGAACATATAACCCTCACCCATAACAAGTCAAAGTGATGGTCAGCAACTCATACTCACCTAATACCTTATCGAGGTTTAGATCATCGTAAGTCACCGAGATCTAGGTTCTTCACGACGGTCGATAGAAGAACTCATCTCATTGTGATCTATCAATACGCCGAGACGCATCAAAGATAGACAAGCAACCAAGTCAAGTCACTTCTTATCTATACCGCAGCTTTATACCGACAACTCGTCCTCAAGTTGTCTCACCAGTGATTCTTTTATATCTCATTAAGCTCGACCAATCATACGCACTTCGTGATCTTCTACACATCGTATGATCTAACTTATATATGAGATAAGGGGACACGATATATGCAATCAAGTAATCAATTCGGATATGAGATTGTAATAGTGGTAACAGAAACATTGTATACAAGCTCAACCAAAACTGCCAAGATACAAATCCAACATCCGTGACGTTTTGAAGAAACACCTCACCGCCACCGGGTCGCTATATGACAAGCACGGCCACCAGATTCCACTGCCCAACCTAGATTTCACCGCTTTAAGCAGACGGCGCGCGGAGGCCAATCGAACTCGAGCTCAGTCTTCATTACGGATGGAGTCGCTAAATGCGCAAGACGAAATTGAGGGAGAGCAGCCACAAGAGGAGGAAGAGCAGCAGGCGGCGCCCGAGACGGGTGGCACGTTGCTTTCAGAGATTGCGCAGCAGGCCCGTCGATCTACCGACGTCGTCGTCGCCTTCGCCGGTGAACCGCACCAGATCTGGCGCCATCGCCACGACTTTGTCTCCATCTTCGATCGGCGAGCCGTGCCATCGCCGCTGCGACCTCTCCGGTGAGATCGTCGCCGATTGATTCCAGATCTGGAGTCGTTTCTCTCCTTCTCGGCTCAACTCTCTCACTCACGATCACACGCGCACAACATATCTCTCTCTCAATCTCTCAACCAAAACTGCTTTCAGTATACAAATCCAAAATCCAGACGTTCTTGAAGAAACACCTCAGCCGTCAGCTCTAGCTTCTATATGACAAGCACGGCCAGTCTGTATTCCACTTGCCCAACCTCGATTTCACCAGTTTAAGCAGATTTGGTGCGGCGTAGGCCAATTGGAACTTGAGCTCAGGTCTTCATTACGGATGGAGTCGGCGCTTAAATGCGCAAGACGAAATTGAGGGAGAGCAGCCACAAGAGGAGGAAGAGCAGCAGGCGGCGCCCGAGACGGGTGGCACGTTGCACCCACAGCCCATCATAGGCGATCCCGGGATATATGAGCGATTAGATCGCATAGACGGTCGTCTCGACCGCATTGACGGAATATGACCTCCATGATGGCTCAAAGAAGAGGCCTCCTAGCCCAACAACAGGCGCATCAAGAGCACCAACGACAAATGATGGAGATGATGCAGCGTTGGGATCAATGGAGAGGATTCTACCCGCCACCGGAGTAGCGCGGCATATGAGGTAAGGTCTCTACCCATCACTCTTTTCTGCAAACCTTATTGCCTCCATTTCACACATGTTTACAATAAGTTTGGGGGGAGTGGACGAGTTTGATTGGGTTGAGAGTCCTTTTTATGTTTTGTTTTGTCTTGTTAAGTTTTTATATTTTGGGGCTTTTGTCGTATCTTTTGTTTCGTTGTTGTGTCTGTGGATCAACGAGTTGAAGTGAAATGTTTTAACTCATGTGGCCAATGATGATAGAAATTTTCTGAAAAATATGTTTATAGTGCCCATGATATGTTAGAAAATGACACATGGACAACTTGAGATTGCTTAGCTTGTTGTTTTTCGCCATTTGCTTAAACCGTGAGACTTGAGCTTCACTGTATAAACATCTTATTACATTTTCTTTTAATTATGTGATATCGTGCATGTAATTATCTTCTAGAACTTGCCGTATTTTCTGTGTCGAGGCTGCAATATGTGTTTCGAATATGGAAAGGATAAAAGGCCATCTTTGTTAACCACATATTTACCCAAACACTAGCCCAATGATATATACCGTTTGTCGCCTTCTTTGAGCCTTTATTAGACTTTATTCTTTCGATTAACCGGATGATATGAGGTGAGGATGGTTATGGGAATCAAAGGGGAGAAAAATTTGTTTTGACATTCTAAGTTGGGATAAAAGATGGAGAGTAAGAGAATGGTACCGTGTGAAAAAAAATAGACCCTATAAGCTCTATTACAAAGCCAAGAAAAATATTGTGAAAAATGTGAGCATAAAGGGATTTAGTTATCATAGTATAAGGTACCTTGTGTTGAATAAACGATGAATTAGCATGTTGGAAAGAAAAGGGGAAATGGACAAAGTCCATATGAGTTGATTGTATAAATGGAGGTGCTTGGAGTATATTTGAGTCACTTAGCCATATATTATCCTACCTTGACTAATGTGCCTACATTACAACCTATCAAAAGACCTTTTTGATCCTAATTTGAATGCATTTGATGTGGTGGAGACATTAGAGAAATGGCAAGCCTATGGTAAGATTTTGCATTACATTGATTTTTGAGTGTATACACGTCCTTAATTTCTTTATGAGTTTGAGTGTACTCTATATTTTACGCACATGCCGTTGTGAGGGTTGAATTGAATGAGATTTTTGCTTTCAATGGTTGTACATTGTTGAGTTGACTAATGTCGTCATGTGCGCTAATGATTTTGAGCTTTGAGATATTTCTAAGGCTTGATTGTGTTAATCACCTTTGCTGACGCTCGTTGATCTTTCGTTGTGTCTCTCTTTCCATTTTGTCTTGTTTTTGTTTGAGGACAAACAATGCTTTAAGTTTGGGGGGTTTGATAAACGCGCATTTTACACGTTTATTGTTGATTTTTAAAGATGATTTTAGATCGATAAAGTGCGTTTATGTCTTGGATCTCAATACTTTTATATATTTTTGGAAGATACTGCTCTTGGGTTCCTCTTTGGTGTTTTGTAGACTTATAAGATGCTAATCGAAGCATGGAACGAAGCACGAGCGAAAGAAGGTAAAAAACAGGGCCTAGCGACCACCTTCGCGGCCGCTAGCCCGAGCGCGAGCCGCGAGAGCAACGCAGACTGATGTCTCACGACCGGCCTAGAGGCCGCTAGGTCGGCCGCGAGGAAAATCTACACGACGTGGCCACACCCAACGACCACGAGACATGACCGTGAGCTACCCGACGTGCGAAGCCTTTGAAAAGAGCTACTGCCCGATTTCTCGCGACCATACCTAGCGACCGCGAGCCAGGTCGCGAGACAAGCCAACGAGCGTGTTCAGCCGAGAAGCGAAGGAAGCCCAAAGTAGCAGATCCTCGCGATCGAGCTCATGATCATGAGCTCGGCCGCGAACCTTTCGTGATAGCTCAAAAATTAGGGTTTTCACCCTTGCCTATAAATAGGGCTTCACCCCCTCGTGCCCCCAACGTGTTCCATACCTCAAATTTACATTTTTCTTTAGTTTTTCACTATTTTTCCTTCTTTTGCACTCTAGCTTTGATTTAGATTCATTCTAGCATTAGTTTTTCATTGTTCTAAGTTAGTTTTACGTATTGTCAACGCTTCGGAACGCTTTTGTCCGAACAATTTCCGTGTTTTACTATTTTTCGCTGAGGTTGGGATACGAAACCATGATTGTTCTTCCGACGCTACACTACGGGTTTTATCTATTTAATTCCTATTACTATGATTATTTCATATTTTATTTCGTTTATTATGTCTAGCTAATTTCCGTTCTAATCCTAGGGTTTGTATGATTCTATCCTAAATGTTGTCATTCCTGCTATTACTATTTACCTTCCGACATTGATTTATGATTCTTGGTGCTTAATTATATGTGTTAATTTCGATCGCCTGATGCATATCTAGTTGCCGCTAATTACTTAACTGCTTTAATTGTCAATCGATCTTGAATGCATAATACTAATAAGCCTTGAGTCGTAGCTGAGATAGGAATATTCGTAGGAAGCATATTCTTTGTGATCCTTTTGGAGTTGCTTATTTTCACCTAGAGACGTAACAGTAATAGGAAAATTAGTAATCAACTGCCACAATTGTTGTAACTGAAGTTGTTGGTTACATGTGTGATCTTCCATCTTGCCTGGATTAAAATTGATTAATAGGAAGCAGGATAAACATACGTTGTGGGTAGGATTAATGCATCCCTATGGTTAGTCTTTCTAGTTTATTATCTCTTTGAGTATTTATTGCTTTTGTTTATTTTCAAGTTGTCACTTTTGCTTTGGATTTAATATCTGAAACCTTAAACCTTTCAAAACCAAATCTGTTCTTGGATAATGATGAATTATTGTTGAGTTAGCTTCTGTATTTTCGTGTTACAATCCCTGTGGATACGATACTCTGCTTACCTTTATACTTACGCGTTTTCGTGTTAGAAAAGTGAGCGATCACTTTTGTCAAAAGTGTGGAGGCGTGCTTGCCGTCTTTATGTGTTTGCATGTGACTTGTGTTTGTTTGGGTGTGTCGTCCTCCATTTTATACCTTTTGTTTGGATTTGAGTATGCTTTATCGTCTAGCATACGAATAGAGTTGAGTGAGCATGATTTGATTGGGTATGCACGTCCGAACTGATTTCTAGTAATTCTTATCGATGCGTGACTTGGCTTGATAATTGTTAATGATTGATGTAGTTGTGGGGCACGTCGAAGTAAATTATGATGAAGTGATATGTGTGGTTGATTGTCGTTGCTATTTATATGGTCCCCTTGCGTGTCTTATCTCGAATTTTTTTTTTTATGAAAATATGAAAAAATTATTATAAAAATAAAAACAAAAATAAAAGAGTTGGAATAAGTTGTTGATGGATTGAATAAGTGAGATTAAGGTTGGAATAAGGGGCTTCCTCTCGCTCCATGTTGCTTCTCGAATGGAAGCTCAAAAGTGATTGTTGGACTAGTTTGTGTTTACCTAAAGTCCCTCGCAATCTTACGAGGTCGTTCTAGCGAGACAAGCTAACCTGAGTCGATTCACGAGGAAGTCTTAACAGGGCGTTAATCATATTACCTCACAAAAAGCAATTAAATTCCTAAACAATCTAATCAAGGGGTTTGAGAGGTCACTAATCATCTAGAGAGGAAATGAAAATATAAACTCAAAACAAATAAATCAACACCTTTAAATCTAACGAGCATGCAATGATTCAATACAAGAATCGAGAAAAAAAGAATCTTAAATCAACATCACAATAGTAAATTAACAATAAAAGGATCTGAAACATAAATTCCACCAAATCAAAGAACTCAATGAAACAAGGAACCAAGATAGAGAAAACAAAAACAAGAAATCGATTATCAATAACAGGAAAAGGCGAGGGTTGTCAATCCTCGTGTAGATGTTCGATTACACAACCCAAAAGAACCCAAATCCTCAAAATAATTATCAACCCTAAGAGAAGTCTTCAAAATGTCTCCAAAAGAAAAAGAGGCATTCTTCACTAGTGATCCCCGAATAAAAGCGAAAAGCAGGTTTAATAAAAAGACCTAGGGTACGCAGCGATCCGCACCGGCGATGCAGCGACCGCGCCGCACCGATCCGCAACCTCGAACCTACGGGGGTTGCGCTCTCAAGCGCATCGAACAGAATAACGCGCTGCCTCCGCACCGACGGAGGCCGTTCTCGAGCGAATGGGAGATAGGGCGCGCGCCGTCCGCGCCGGTGGTTCCTCTTCGTGCTCCGGATACGCCCGACATGAAACGAGACCGGTTTTATGAGCTCAGAAACCGCAATCAAGCCCTCCTTCCTTGAGTTATGCCAATCTCACCTGCAAGAGCGCAAAGGTGAACAAAATGAATATCAAGAGGCAAAAAAACTCGGAAAAGCAACGAAAAAGAGAAATAAGACTACAAGAACGAGTAGAAAACCTCATAACAAGTGGCCAAACAACTCCCCCACACTTTAAATCATTGCTCGCCCCGAGCAAACATACTTAATACCAAACGAAGAAAGAGCAATGTCTCCATAGGGTTAACACGAAACACATCTCAACCACCAAAAGATGCGCACCGATCATTTACCAAAGACAAATTCAAGCCATCAAGGGTGCACACGTATATAAAAGCCAAGAATCCATCAAACCCGGCTCTCCACTAGGAGCGAATCAACTACCAAAATACCCTCATCGATTAGCTCTCAAGAACTAGTTGAACGAAACCGGATATAATGGTCATTAGGAATAACATCTCGACAAAAACGAGCACCCTAATGTGGTGTAATACCCGAGAAATTTAAAACTTCGATTTATTTAATTTCTTTAGCTAAATCGAGATTTGAATTTAGAGCGATTATTAAATTTTATAATCGTTGATGTTTCAACTATATTTTCGAACGAGAAAACTTAAACAAATATCGAAGAACGAATACGGTTATAAATTGAGCTAGATATTTTATACTAGATAAATTATCTAGTCAAACTACATAATTCCATATCCCCAAAAATCCTCTACTTTGTCCTTACATACCCATCATTTTATATTCCCCAATATTCCCCACCTTGTCCCTATATAATCATTCTTTCAACCCTCATCATTTCATCTCTAAGAATCCTATGTGAATTTTAATACAACACCCATTTTCACTCATTTTCCTCTCATGTGAAAATCAATGAACCCACATTCCCATCTCCAGCTTGTCGACAAGAAGAAAACCACCAATATTATTTCATCTCAGCAAACAACAAGGTTATACCATTCTCAACTCTTCATTAAATTCTTTTGTGTACTGAAACAATATATACAAACACATGTATATTGATACCATTAATTTCTACATCTGATTCTTGGAGATAAATCGGCTAGTATGATGCATACAATCCAACAAATAAAAATCATAAAAATGTAGAAATTTAGCAATACAGAACATAAGAAAATTCTTAAAATTTGACCGAGCCACTAGGGCTCGGCTGTGGGTCGTTGAGGGTGGTCCCGCTTGGCTGTGGAACTATCGAACTATTGCGCAGGCGGCACTCTCGACAGGGCCTTCCCGGAGCACGGTGAATCAGCGACGACGGTGACCTGAAAACAAAGACGAGGGTGAGAGATTGAGAGAGAGATATGTTGTGCGCGTGTGATCGTGAGTGAGAGAGTTGAGCCGAGAAGGAGAGAAACGACTCCAGATCTGGAGTCAGTCGGCGACGATCTCGCCGGAGAGGTCGCGGCGGCGATGGCACGGCTCACCGACCGGAGATGGAGATAAAGTCATGGCGATGGCGCCAGATCTGGTGCGGTTCACCGACGAAGGCGACGACGACGTCGGTAGATCGAGCGAGAGAGAGATCTTTGTCTCGTTTGTGTGTTGCGAAAAAGGGAGGACGAACGGGAGAGAGACGCGAGAGATCCGCGAGGAGGAGACGGGCTGAGGTCGCGGCAGAGATGGCACGACTCACGGACGGCGACATGTCTGCCGGAGACGAAGAGGCGACGACGGTGAGCTTATGTGTGTAAGAAACGAGAGCGTGAGAAGAGAAGAGAGTAGAGAGGAGGCTGGAGTCGCACAGCACGGTTCGCCGACCGACGACGTGGCTGGAGATGGCAGCGGCATCGGTGGCGCAAATGTGTAGTGTGTGTTCGCATGTGTGTGTGCTGGGAGTGAGGAGACGAGAGAGATCTGTTTTTGGGGGGGACGGCTAGTTAGTATTAATTAGGGTTAGGTTAGTTTATTTTTTTGGGCCAAATGGTTGGGCCGAATTTAATTTGTTGGGCCAAACCTATGTGGGCCGAGTTAAATGGTGATGGGTTGCTGGGATTTTCAATTGTAAGTTGTGATAATGGGCTTAGTTCATATGGACCTAAATTAATTGTGTTTGGACCTTAAGTTATCACGAGAATTTAGTTTGGGCTCGCCATAAGGTTTAATCTCATGGACTTTATTTATGTTTAATTGTGGGCCAAAATAATATTAATATGGGCTTTGAAATTAAAATGATATGGGCTCTTGAATTAATTGAGTGGACTTTTAATTAAATGGAAGAAGGGCTCTTGAATTAATTGCTATGGGCTTTTAACTAAATAAAAGATGGACTCTTGAATTAAATTGAGGATGGGCTGAGACTTATTTTAAATGTTGGACTAAGTATATAAATGAATAATGGACTTGAATTAATTACTTCTAGAATTCATTTAATTAATTTAAGGATTGAATTAATTCCATATTAATTAAATATGAGAATTAATTTTAGAAATTAAATTTTGAGATTAATTCTTAATTAACTAAATAATAATCTAAATATAAATTATTTAGAGTGAGTTAATTAAATTCATGGGATTGAATATGTCTAATTTTTAGAAATGAAATAACATAATTAATTAATTATGTTAAGGGATAATTTGAGAATTATTCTTTTTAAGTGATTTATTGATGTAACGAGAGGAACCTTATGTAATTTGTTACAAATGTGTGATTGGAAATAAATCATAATTAATGGATATCTAAGATGAATTAAATTAATTTGATTGATTAATAAAATATTATTAGACTTTTTAATTGATCCATTTAATTAAGCTTTAATTATGGATCTATTTAATTAAATTAGAGATTTAATTAAATATTAATGATATTGATTATGTCAAGTAGATGCTTGAGAAATATTAGTAACTTTAATTCGTAAAACGTTTGCTAGATGATGATTGAATTAAGAGAAATATTTATTGATTGTAGAGTATAAGTATGAGTTTCTCTGTTAGAATATGTGGGACGTGTGAGGCGAGAAACACGGCGAGGAAATGATAGTGATGAATGAGGTATTGGAGCTCGAAATCGTTGATACGCGTTAACAAATGATGAATATTAGTTATGAATTTAAGATTCATAAATCGTACGAAACGACGTGGAGAAACATCGATGGAAGGAAAGAATGCAACATCGAAGTGTCATTTATCGTCATGGCGAGACGAACCTAATAGGTGATATATAGATTGTTAACTAAGTTGTATCAATAACGAAAATCCTAAAACCCAGAAACTCTAATACTTAAAAGATATCGAGTTGTCGAATCTTAATGATGCTTACCAAAAGAAGCGAATGACGTACTAAATTATATTTCTTACGTTGACAAGGTCCAACGTGGACGTAAACGAGAACAACAGAGGATCGCAAGCAGGTACTCCAAGAAGGACAATTCTTGAGGTGGGCTCTCTTGAAACAAAAAGGATATGCATATCTATCTCAAAGCATGATTTACAAAAGCTTTATGAAATATTATTCCATGAAATGTTATTGACTGCCAAATGTTTACGTTTTGTTGTGATCCTATATGAGATTGGTATATCCAATGTGGTATGTGAATGTGTTTGTCCACCAACGTTAAAAAAGGGTAACGATCGGATCCGACTTAGTTAAGGACTAACTTGGATTGTGTACACGTGTGACTGTGTGTTAAGGTTAGCTACCTCTACCGGTCACGGCGACTATGTGTAGGTGGCCACCTCCATAGTGCGCGAATGAATGGGTGAATGAATGAATGATCAGATATGGTACAACGTGAATGAAATAGTCAGGCCTGACGCTTTTGATAAATGATAAAATGTTTGATAGGCATGAGTCTTTCAACTAAAATCCTCATGTGCTATTAGGGGCAGTTCAATAACTTTTATAAAGAAAATGTTTTCGGCAATGAGTCCACTGAGTACTTTTGTACGTAGCCCTGCATCTCGTTTTTGATGTGCAGGTTGAGCAAGGATTGATGATGGGTGCAAGGCGGTGCAGAGTGGTAGTAGTGTGTTGCTTTAATTGAAAGGATTTCTAGAACCTTGAGCATGTATCGTCATATACATGTTCACACGTTTATTTGCTGCCTAACTCTGATATTGTTTGGTATCTTTTGATTACGACTGCTTTTATATTGTATTGAACTTGAGGTCGTATCTCGTTCCTTGAATTGCGCCCTGATTGGGTTATATTTGAACCTTGAACCTTTTTGGTAAGTTCTTCTGTGACTTGAGGTGGTATCGATACAGCTTATTCCTTTCAGTCTATGCATTTATTCGCAATTGATTGGTTAATCGTATTGGTTTAAATATATATATCCGCTTCATTTATCATACCAGTGACGATCCATATGATCTAGACTTCTTTGAGAAGTCGGGTCGGGTCGTTACATGTGGTTTCCCATGCCCATTCCCCATTCTTAGGCAAAGAGGTGCAGAGTCCCGCCACCCAGTACAAAATCAACAAGAACTCATATCCCACTTCTGACACCATTTTCATGTTCTTTTTTTGTTTGTTTTTTTTTTTTTAGAGACAAGCACTTGGAGTACCAAAGTGTTAAAACTCCTCCAAGCTCTAGCCGGAAAATGCATCAAAATATCTCAAATATACGTGCACATCGCAATGTCAACAACAAGGCTTAGAGAAAAATGACGAGCATACATGAATGGCAGGTAAGAGGCAAACATATCAACACGAGGAATTGAAAGCACACATATTCCAGATATCAAGCACGCAAACACGAGGATAGCCAGCACCGCAAGCACATACAAAAATAAACCAACAGCAACAACCACACAATCCTCCCACACACAAAGCAGGGCACTGTCCTCAGTACAAAAACATAAAGCAATAAAGAGGTAGAGAACAATACTGTCCTATCAAGGAGTGAATCAGCGGTGGAGTGCGCGGCACGGCGACCCGGAGGCGTCACGGCGGGGCTTGGCGGCGATTGGAGAACAAAACGGGGGAATACGGCTAGGGTTAATGCCTGCTCCCCTTTTAAATGAATTCCGCTCCGCGCCGGTGGAGCTTACTCTCGAGCGCGGCGGGGCCTGGAGCGCGGGGGCTCCGCGCTGGTGGAGATAATTAAATAATGCGGAGGCTCTGTGTCGGCGGTCTTTATCCTCGAATGCGTCGAGATTGGGGATACGGAGGTCCCACGTCGACGGACCCACTCCACGAGCGCGCCGTTGATGGGGCGCGGAGGCGCCGCACCTGCGGAACACAGCCGAAAAAAGTGCCCTTTTTTTTTTATTTTAGAAACGAGATCACCGAAGCTGTAAGATAAAGCCTTGAAAAACACGTGAAATGAACCCACACAAACAAAAATAAAAACAGAGAAGGGGAAAGAGAAAGAGAACGTGGGTTGCCTCCCACGAAGCGCTCGGTTTACCGTCATGAGCTTGACCACGGGTGAATCAATGCTAAAGAGGATCGACGAGGGACACAGACTCCTCGTCTCTAGAATGTTGTTCTTCTCCAACATACGGTTTTAATTTATGGCCATTGTCAGTGAATTCTTGATTTATTTCCCCGTTGATAACAGTGATTGCACCATATGGAAAAACCGTCTTGACGGTAAATGGTCCACTCCATCGGGACTTAAGTTTCCCGGGGAATAATTTCAATCGAGACTTGAATAGCAATACTTTCATCCCCGGTGTGAATTCCTTGGCCCGAATATGCCGATCATGCAATTGCTTGACTTTTTCCTTGTATATCCGGGAATTTTCATAAGCCTCGTTGCGGTGCTCTTCTAGCTCCGAGATCTGGAGTAAGCAATGTTGACCGGCATTCTCCTTTTCTAAACTCGTGGACTTGATCGCCCAAAAGGCCTTGTGTTCGATCTCCACCGGGAGATGACAAGCTTTCCCAAAAACTAACCGATACAGGCTCATCCCAAGAATACTCTTGTACGCCGTCCGGCATGCCCACAATGCATCGAGAAGTTTTGTCGACCAATCCTTCCGGGACGGTTGGACGGTCTTTTCTAGAATGCCTTTGATTTGCCGATTGCTTGTCTCAGCTTGGCCCGATGTCTGAGGATGGTACGAGGTTGAAACCTTGTGGGTTATGCCATTCTTCTTCATCAACTTGGCAAACAACTTATTGCAAAAGTGTTTGCCTCCATCACTTATGATCGTCATGGGAAATTCGAACCTGCAAAGTATATTCTCCTGCACAAACTTGAGTACCACATAAGAGTCATATGTGCGTGTGGGGATGGCCTCAACCCACTTAGACATGAAGTGAACGGCCAAAAGAATGTACTCAAAACCAAATGACTTAGGAAAAGGACCCATAAAGTCGATGCCCCACACGTCAAAAATTTCAACCACCAAGACATCGTTTAGGGGCATCTCATTACAGTTACCTATGGATCCCGTTCTTTGGCACCTGTCGTAGGCTTGGGAAAAGTTATGGGCATCCTTGAACATAGTGGGCCAAAATAAACCCGATTGGAGCACCTAGAAAGCTGTCTTTTGTCCACCGAAATGTCCTCCACAGTGTGATTGGTGATAGAGCTCGAGGATCCTGGTGTGCTCCTCCTCCGGAACACAGCGGCGCAAAACCTCGTCTTTTCCCATTTTGAAAAGGTAGGGATCATCCCAAAAGTATTGCCTACACATAGTGAGAAAACGCTTCCTTTCTTGGGAAGTCAAATCAGGTCTCAATTCCCCACAAGCAAGATAATTAACAATATCAGCAAACCAAGAGGATGATGAAAATTCAAGACTATGTTCAAAAGGGAATGACTCGACAAGATCATCGTGAACATATTCAATATGAGGAGACTGTATACGAGACAAATGATCCACCACACCATTATCACTACCCTTTCTATCCTTGATCTCAACATCAAACTCTTGAAGGAGCAGAACCCAACGAATTAACCTAGGTTTGGCTTGAGGTTTTGTCAATAAGTACCTCAAGGCGGCGTGATCACTATGAACAATGACCTCGGACCCAATGATATAGCTACGAAATTTGTCCAAGGCAAACACAACAGCCAACAATTCTTTTTCAGTTGTCGTGTAATTAACTTGAGCACTATTCAAAGAAGAACTCACATAATAAATCACACGCAGTATCTTATCAACACGATGACTCAAAACAGCCCCAAGAGCATGGTTACTAGCATCACACATCATCTCAAAAGGTATGGACCAATCTGGGGAAACAACAACGGGGGCACTTATCAATTTCTCATTCAAAGTGGTAAAAGCTTTCATGCAATTCTCATCAAAGTGAAAAGGCGCATCTTGAGCAAGCAAATTACACAGAGGTAGACTCAGCTTAGAGAAATCCTTAATGAACCTACGGTAAAAGCTCGCATGACCAAGAAAACTCCGTATTCTTTTCACGTCAACAGGCGGAGGTAATTTCTCAATAACCTCGATATTAGCCTTATCAACCTCTATGCCTCTACTAGAGATAACATGCCCTAAAACAATACCACTTTTGACCATAAAATGACTTTTCTCCCAGCTCATGGTTAAGTTACTCTCAACACAACATTTCAAAACACGGTCAATCTTAGACAAACAATCATCAAAAGATGAACCAAAACGGAGAAATCATCCATGAATACCTCAATGAAATTGCCGATCATCTCCAAAAATATGGACATCATGCACCGTTGGAAGGCCCAGGCGCGTTGTAGAGGCCGAAAGGCATACGTCGGTAAGCAAATGTACCGAAAGGGCTAGTGAAAGCTGTTTGGTGTCATTTTGTGCTTATTCTTGGTATTGTTTTGCATGTTGTCTTCTTTAGTTTATCCCTTTTATGCCGTTAGTTCGATTATTGTTTATCGTTTCGGACTTACTTGGTTCGTTTCAATGTTTTGCAGAAAATCGGCATTAAATAGGATAAATTGAATCTACCAAGAATAATGTATAATTGAAGAGCTTTTTGACAGGAGTTCATAGGCGAAAGCGGATCGCAAATCAGAGTTCAAACGAGTAAGAACGGAGCGAAACGACAAAGTTGCGCACGACTCCCCGTCGCACGCACCGGACGCCCGCGCGCGCCATCACCGCGCGCCCGCACACTCCGCACGCCCCGGCATCCCAGCCAGCGCCACACCGAGCGCCGAGCCGCCACCTCGCGCTCGAGTGAGCGCACACCACCGCCGCGCCGCCGCCCACCATCCGCGGCCGCCCGCCCACCAACCACGCCCCCGCGCTCACGCCCAGCGGCTGAACGCCGGTTCACCCGAGCGTTCAGAATTTACTCGCGCTCGGATTGAACGCCGCTCATCGCGCGCCACCCGCCGCCGCGCGCCGCCCGCCACACCCCGCTACAAGACGCCGCTCTGGCACGCGTTTTTTTCAGTAGGGCTCGGTTGCTTCCTATATATAGCCTATTTTAGGTTATTTTCCAAGGTCCGACTTTTACGTTCTTTTACTGCTTTTCTCGATTGCGCCACTGAAGTCGTTTCTTCGACTTGTTACAATTCGTATATTAGTTCACATTGGTACTCTATTTCTTTATGAATTCTAGCAACGTCAGTAATTTTATTTAAGGATTCTTGCAATACATTGTGTAATTTTGATTTGGATTGAAAGTAATTGATCAGCTTTTTGTTCCAATTGTTCTTGATCATTCGTTTACATGTTGATTCGTTCTGCTTTCGATTATTCCCTGTCTTGATTAGGTTCTTGATTAGTTCTTGTTTCTGGGTTTAATAATCTGAATTCTATGCAAGTGGTGTTGAACTTTAAATTCATGTTTAATCGTTCTTTGTTGAATTTCATTGATCCTTGTTTGAAGATCTAATTTAATTGTTTTTGATTTATTTCCTGTTCCTGTGTTTGGTAGTTAATCATCTAGGGTTTGACAGCCTCTAGTTTAGATCTATTGTTTTCGTAATTTAGCTCGGGATTGACAACCCCAGCTTAGGTTGGCCGCTTAATTCTCGTGTTTGATTCCTCGTATGTTTCAAAAACCCTTATTGGTATTAGAGTGTTTAGGATTTAATCGCTTTCTTGTGAGCAACACGAACATTAGGCCTGTTAAGTTTTCCTTGAGAGACGACTAGGTTAGCTTTCCCTACTATAACACCTCGTAAGATTGCGGAGTCAATTGAAAGTATACTTTTGGTTGAACAAATTTTGCGCCGCTGTCGGGAAAACTTTAGGCGTATTGTTTGTGTTGATTTGTTTTCCGTGTTTCTTTGTTTTTATTATGTTATTCTCCAGCCATGCAGATCTTTCTTGTTTGAGTGTTTTGTATGCTAGGTCGCCGCAGCCTAAATAGACATTGCTACCCCGCTGACCACATTCAAGAACTAAAAGGTCGCTTCTTCCGAACCGAGGAGTTTGGTACCACTTCAAGAGTGGTGAGCAGTCGAGCAGACTTTATCACGATCAACCAGTTGTTGAAGATACCCCGCTTGAGAGAGATGGGTGAGAATGCACGTGCTCGCGTGATTTTTATAGGCGGTGATTGGGGCCGCCACGCCCCAATTGTTCTCGGACCGCAGCCCGAGATTACGAGTTGAAACCGAACCATTTCTCACTCATGCCTACTTTCCATGGGCTTGCTAGTGAGGATGCTTTGGGTTTTATAAGAGAGTTTGCTTTTTGCGGTCCTTCCTTACCGGGAGGACTAAATGAAGATCACCAAGATGCGGTGTTTCCGTGACACCCGAAAGATAGAGCAAAGTCTTGGTTTCCGGCTTTGCTCGCCAACTCTCTCAAATCGAACGCCATGGTCGATAAGTTCATGACGAAGTACTACCCAACAAGAAGAGTCAAGAGTTGAGGTCACGATCATGACTTTCAATCGACGTACCGACGAGCCATTCCATGAAGCTTGGGAACTGTTCAGTGACTTGTTGCAAAAGTGTCCTCATCATGCCTTGCTAGACGAAATTTTGTATCAATTCTTCTATGATGGATCGACTCGTAGTTCCAATACATGGTGGACAACGCATGAGGAGACATCGGTTCTAGGACTACGATGGATATCGCCGACATTTTTGAAGCCATGGCTGCTACTTCACAATGTAAGTCCAATGAGGTGGAGAGCAAAGGCTCATGCCGTGAACCCTTCATACGATATGACTAAACAAGTGGCCGAGTTGATGAGGGAGGTACAAGAGTGAAATTGAGAAAGCCCGATCAACCAACCCAAAGACGAGGAGTTCTTAGAGCCTTGTGGAATTTGTAATGAAACCGGCATAACGCTGATACGTGCCCTAGGATGGGGAGCCACTCATGAGGGGAAGTGGCCTATGCCATGCAAGATTCCAACCCCGATGCTAGCTCGAGTCTAATCAAGAATAGCTCGGCTCGGGGAGGAATCAATCTAACGGGGATGGAGAAATCGAGTCAAGGGCAAAGTTCTAATCGAGCGCCTCATCTGTAAGACCTCCACAGCCACAAAGAATTTCAAAGCAGAGAGGCAATACCCCCCACCGCAGCAGCTCGCAGATCGCAAGAATACCCGCAGCAGCAGCAGATCGCAGATCACCTCCACCGCCACCTCGTAGACCAACATTTGAGGATGCGATGGCCCAAAGAATGGATGCTTCCAAAGGATGGATGCCCAAGAATCCACAAACAAACGGAGACGCAAATAGGCCAACTTGCTAAAGACACCGAACGAGCCATTACAAAGAAAGAGCAAAGGGGAAGCTCCTCAGCCAACCCCATCAAGCCTGTGCGTCATAGTTTTGAGGAGGGTCGGTGATTGAGAATGAGGTGGGGAGAATCCGAGAAGCATGAATTCTCAAGATGTAGAAACTAAGAAGGATATCGAGGTCCGAGTTGCATAAGGCAAAGAAAGCCTTACACCTCCGATACCTTTCCCACACCGACTAAGAAATGAGAAACAAGATCGCAGCTTAACGAGTTCTACAAACTCTTGTCCAAGGTGAATGTCAATTTGCCTCTTTCGACGTGATCGAAATGTGCCGCCTACGCCAAATTTTTCAAGGAGCCGGCTTCAAAGAAAAGGAAGTTTGGAGAATATGAGAAGGTCGTGGTCTCCGAGGCGGCCAATTCCATCCCGCAAAGATCGCCACCTCCCAAACTCCGGACCCGTAGTTTTATCATTAAAATTGCTCTAGGTAATGGTAAGGAGGCTTCGCATGCTTGATTTGGGGTCGGATAAATTTGATGCCTTATTCGATTTTTAAACAATTAGAATTAGCTAACTTAAACCCACTCGCATGTGTCTACAACCAGCGATAGGTCCGCCGACATCCGAAGGGTATTATTGAGGATATTTTAGTTAAGGTAGGTGGGTTGATAGTTCCCGCTGATTTTGTTGTGTTAGAAATTGGTGAGGTTAGAGAAGATGGAAAGGAGCACACATCGTTATTGGGGAGCCATTCATGGCCACAACCAATACACTAATCGATGTTAAGAGTGGCACTTTAAAATGATTGTGCTTGGTGAAACTGTGGTCTTTTTGTTATGGACAATGTGATGTTTCCTTCAGAATTCAATTGATGATTGTGCTTTCATTGATGCTATTGATCCTCGCCAAGAATGTGTTGTTGCGTGAACATAGCCTCGAGGAAGTTTTTGCAGATCGGTCGACGAGGAAGAGTGGGCAAGTGAAGTTGCTAGTATGCCCAAGCCCACTCTAGAAATGAAGGAACCGCCAAGCACTTGAAATATGTTTTCCTAGAGGAGGAAATGAAAAGCCGAATAATCTCCTCCGAGCTCGATGTTGAAGAAGAAGAACTTTTTCTGCTCAAGATAATAAGCTCGATTTGGGTGGAGTCTAGCCGACATCAAGGGATCACCCAAAGAACATGCATGCATCGTATCACGCTTGAGGATGGAGTTAAACCAAGGATTGATGCCCTGAGGCGATCGAACCCGATCCTCGGAAGAAGTGGCAAGAGGAGGTCTGAAGCTTTTGATGGAGGGGCTAATCTACCCTATCTCGACAAATGAGTGGGTTAGCCCAAGACATGTGGTGCCCAAGAAGGAGGCATCACAAGGGTGGAGAACGAGAAAGGGAGATGGTACCTACAAGGGCTACTACAGTCGGGCGATGTGCATCGACTACCGAAGTTGAATGTCACGACGAAAAGGACCATTTCTCTCCCTTTATAGATCAAATGCTTGATAGATTAGCCGGACATGAATATTTCGCTTTCTTGATGGATTATCTGCTATTATCGTTGCAATTGCTCCGCAGGATCAAGCCAAGACGGCGCTATAAGTCCATTTGGGACATATTCTTACCGGCGGACGCTTTTGGCCTGTAATGCACCGCACCTTTCAGCGGTGCATGATGTCAATCTTCTCCGAGATGATTGGAGATTTCGAGGTATTCATGGATGACTTTTCGTTTCGGATCTTCTTTCATGATTGCCTAGATAAGATTGATCGTGTGTTAAAACGCTATGTGGAGCAATCTCACTCTTAGTTGGGAAAAGAGTCACTTTATGGTTAAGAGTGGGATTGTATTGGGACATATTGTGTCTAGGAATGGGATTGAGGTTGACAAGGCTAAGGTGGATGTAATTGAGAAATTACCTCCACCGCTGATTTTGGGTTTAGAGTTTTTAGGACATGCGGGTTTTACCGTAGGTTTATTAAAGACTTCTAAGATTAGTCAACCTTTATGCCATCTTCTTCCTCAAGATGTTCTATTCGTGTTTGATGAGAAATGTTTGCATGCTTTCAATTTACTTAAGGAGAAATTGACCATCGCCTCGTTGTTGTTGCCCCAAATTGGTCGCCACCCTTTAAATAATGTGATGCTAGCAATGTGGTCGTGGGTCAGATTAGGTCAACGTGGATAAAATGTTACGTGTGATTTATTACGCTAGCTTAACTTTAAGTTCGCCAAGTGAATTACACTACTAGTAAAAAAGAGCTTTTTTGAGGACGTTATCTTTGCTTTGATAAGTTTCGTGTTTATATCATTGGTTCTAAGGTAATTGTTCACGCGATCATGTCATTTTAAGATATTTGTCCTACTAAATCTCGTGCTAAACCTAGATTAATTCGACTGGGTCCTTCTTCGCAAGAATTTGATCTAGAAATTATAGATAGGAAGGGTAGTGACAATGGTGTAGTGACCATTTGTTTCGCCTCGAGTCCCTTTTGTTTTACCCGCACAAGAGAGTCTTCACGAGTCTTATCCTTTTGAGCATGCTTTGAAATCAATTCATTGTAGGAAAACGTATGTTAACCCTCGCCCGAGGATCCATCTGGATGTTTAATTCACCATACATTGATTATAAACCCAGATGCGCTATATAATTAAATCGCAACACGTTAGGGTTTTTCACGTGTTTACCTTCGATCCGCCGAGGTGGGTCGAACGGATGAACGGATCGAACGATCGAGACTCGTGCTTTGACCTTCCGGACTGTATCCCGGATACCCAAACTCCAACGCCGAGTGAGGACGATCTATGGAGAATGCACCGAAAATCACCCAGCTCTTCACAATTTTCGAGAATCTCAATACGTGATGGCCGAAAATTATGCTTGTAATATGTGAGCATTAACTTAGACATTATCTCATACCTTATATTTATAATGCACTACCTTAATCCCATATGGAATATTACCATAATCCTATATGGAATATTACCATACTCCCAGGATTATTTCCATACTTTAGGATTATTTCCATACTCTCAAGATTATTACCATAATCTTATATGGAAAGGATCTATGCATATACCATAAATATAATTATATCCTTGTGGATAAAGAGAATAAAATGTTGCCATATTGAGCAATAGGGGACCGATTTTCCTCAAGCTAACGGGCCTGACGGGCCACCAGTGGATCAAATGCAAGGAATAAAGATGGGCCTCAAATAAATTAATTATCTTATGTTCACCCGTAACATAAATTAATTTATAAACATTCGATCATGCCACTAGAGAAAGAATGTCGACTTACCCTTTATTACCGGGTTGAGTCGGGCTTGCACTTAGACATTACGAATCCCTCGTATTTAAGATATCGAACGTCCATTAATCATTTATAGCAACTGATCGCTTAAAACGATTAATAACTTTATTTCCTTAAGTAGTACCACTCAACCTTATTATTGTACTTGAGCTAACTCAACCTCGCAGGTTTAGTACAATAAACCTTTAGCTCCTTAAGGGACGCCATCATCCTAAACGGATACGGTGACTGACACAGATAACTAGCGTGACATACAAGACGCCACCACCCAAGATGCGAGAATTGGTTAGAACATATAACCTCACTCATAACAAGTCAAAGTGATGGTCAAGAACTCATACTCACCTAATACCTTATCGAGGTTTAGATCATCGTAAGTCACCGAGATCTTGGTTCTTCACGACGGTCGAAAGAAGAACACATCTCATCGTGATCCTTCAATACGCCGAGACGCATCAGATAGACAAGTAACTAAGTCAAGTCACTTCTTATCTATACCGCAGCCTTAAACCGACAACTCGCCCTTAAGTCGTCTCACCAGTGAAACTTTTATATCTCATTAAGCTTGACCAATCATACAAACTTCGTGATCTTCACACAATCGTATGATCTAACTTATATATGAGATAAGGGACACGATATATGCAATCAAGTATTCAATTCAGATAGAGATTGTAATAGTGGTAACAGAAACATTGTATACAAGCTCAACCAAACCGCTTTCAAGATACAAACCAACAATCTCCCACTTATACTAAAGCAAACTTTAGTATACAATGTGTCTTTCTACTAGCTATTACAAACAACCATCACTTTGCTTCTCCCACTTATACAAAAGTTTCCTTTCTAAGTGGGTGCCATCAAGCGCAATCCAAGTCCTCTAACGTGTTCATCGTAGACTTTTTGCGCAGCTCTTCGTGAATGGATCCGCTAGATTTTCCGTCAGTATCAATCTTTTCAATCAAGACGCCACCGCCTAACGATTTCTCGTATGACATGGTACTTTCTCTCTATGTGTTTGGTCGCCAGGGGTCCGTGGTTCCTTCGAAGTTTGCATCGCACCGAGTTATCACAAGAACTATGATACTCTTGGGCAAACCAGTACCACATCTAGATCCATGAGGTAGTTCTCAACCATACAGCCTCCTTAGAAGCCTCCGCGGCTACATATTCGCTTCCATGGTAGAGTCCGCAATGCATCGCCGCTTGCACTCCGCCAGATACGGCTCCACCTCCCAAGGTAAACACATAGCCCGAGGTCGACTTTTTCTCATCACGGTCACTTGGAAACCGAGTCAGATAACCCAAAGGCATTAGACTATCTCGCATGGTAAACCAGCCTATAATCTCGAGTCCTTTTCGTGTACTTGAGTATATGCTTTATCGCAGTCCAATGAGCTTGTCCGTGGTTAGATCGATATTCAGCTACTATGCCTACCGCATAGCGTATATCGGGCTCGTGCATAGCATTGCAGACATGAGACTTCCTACGGCGAAGCGTAAGGAACTTGTCTCATTTCCTCTATCTCCTTTGGTAATATAGGTGATCGCGTTTTAGATAAAGGAACGCCATGTCCGAAAGGTAGCAATCCTTTCTTGGCGGTCCGCATACTAAAACGAGTAATCACAAGATCAATGTAAGACGCCCGAGATAAGCTCAATATTTTCTTCTTGCGATCTCGGTAAACCTTGATCCCAAGAATGTACGCATCTCCTAGGTCTTTAATTTGAAACCGATCGGATAACCAACTCTTTACGCCCGATAATGCCTTTCACGTTGTTGCCAACTAGAAGGATGTCATCTACATAAAGTGCAAGAAATACCACATCACTGTTGACATCTAACCGATACACACAACTCTCGCTAGGCAACTGGTAAATCCATAGACTTTACCACCTCATCAAAGCGTAAGTTCCATGATCGGAGGTTCGCTTAAGTCCATAAATGGACTTCTTAAGCTTCCATACTAGATGCTCTTCACCCTTTACCACATAACCTTCGTGTTGTCGCATATAGATGTCTCTACCTTCCTCAAGGTAACCGCTTAGAAAAGCGGTTTTAACATCCATTTGCCAAACCTCTAGTTCAAGTGGGCTGCTATGGCTAGAAGAATTTCGATGGACTTGAGCATTGCTACAGCGAAAAGGTCTCATCGAAATCGATGCCCTCAACTGAGTGTACCCTTTCGCCACAAGCCCGGCTTTGAAAGTCGAAACCTCCATCGAAATCTCTTCCTCTCAGATATCCACTTACTACCTACGGCTTCCTTGCCATCCGGTAGAGGTGTCTTTCATATACATCCATAGCCGTTATGGACTCCATTTCTAAGTCCATAGCGGTGCCATGATCTTGCATCAATATCTCAGATCGCCTCCTCAGATGTCCATGGGTCGATTATTGCATGTTCGCTTCTCGGACTAAACCAAGATTCACCCACGAACATAAATCGCTCGGGTCGACGAACAACCTCCCACTACGACGAGGTTCTACAGCACTATGGCAACGGTGGGTGCAGTAAACTTGTGGTTCTCTAACTTGCACAACTTGTCGGGTAGGTACCACTTGCACGGTCGGTATCTCCAGTGGAACTCGACCCACTTCAATTTCTTGAAGTATCCGTGTCGATCCTCCCACTAGACTCGACATCTCGCACCTTCGCCTAATCGGTGGTGGAATACGATCATCTTCTAATTCTTCAAGAATGATTTCAACTTTGGACTTATGATTTTCATGTAGTCCTCTTCTAAGAATCGAGCATTAGTGCTAATAATGACCTTCGATCCTTAGACTATAGAATAAACCACCTTCGCTCCTCTAGATAGCCAATAAACAGCCTTTGCGCCGATCTAGCCTCCAACTTGTCGCCTTCTTGTTCAAAGACATGTGCCGGATCGCCCATATCCTTATGTGGCTTAAACCGGCTTGCGCCCAAACCACAACTCGAAGGGGTCTTTTCGACCGACTTGACGGTACTAGATTTAGCAAGTATGCCACCGCCTCTAAGGCATACCCCCGTAATCTAAATAGGCAATGTAGCATAACTCATCATAGATCTAACCATTTCTAAAAGAGTCCTATTTCTTCGCCCGACACACCATTTTGTTGTGGTGTGCCCGGTGAAGGCGCCGGGATGTAATCCCACACTTCACTAGATAGTCCATAAACTCGTTATCGAGGTATTCGCCACCGCGATCGTAACGCAAAGGACTTGATATTTTACCTAGCTTCGCCTCCACTTCCGCCTTAAACTCTTTGAATTTCTCAAAGCATTCGCACTTGCGCGAAGCGGTATATGTATCCGCACTCGAGTAATCGCCAATGAAAGTGACAAAATACTGCATTCTCCACGAGCTTGTGTGGACATCGGTCCACACAGTCGAATGGACTAACTCCAACATTTCTTTGGCTCTATAACCCTTCGCTTTGAAGGTCCGGTCGACATCTTACCTTCTATACAGATTCGCAGACCGGAACGGAGTAACCGTGAGATCACCCAACGCCCATTCTTAGCCGCCTTGATCCTATTTAGATTGATGTGACCTAATCTAAGATGCCGAGAAAAGTAGTGTCATCTTGCGAAGAGAACTTTCTTTTTAGGTTTTGATGAAGATGCAACATAGTTATAGGTATTATGTTTTGCGTAAATAGTATAAAGCTTAATTATATAAGGTGCCAACACGTATAACTTCGTCATTTCTTATGATAGAAACACCACTATCAAAAATAATGTAATATCCATGAGTAAATAATTTCAAACAGAACAAGGTTCCACCGAAAATCCGCACATATAAAACGCCTTTAAAACTAAAACTGTTGTCCCAAAACATAAAGAAACATCTCCAACCGCAACGGCCTCGACTTTCGCCGCTTGCCCATGGAGATCGTTATCTCGCCATCAAACAGCCTCCTTGTCCGCAGAACCCCCGCAAGGTGTAACAAACATGATCATTATACCAGATCTACTACCCAAGAATGGGTAGAACAAGTCGCTAAACATGTTTCACATTAAAGCAAACGGCGCACTGAGCCTCGAGCATAGGGCACTGGCCTTCCAATGCCCGCCCACCGCACTCAAGCACTTGCCCTTCTCCTTCGCTTCTTCAAGCCTCCGTGGCAACCATGTTCTTGTTCCCATTACTCCCACTAATTCCTCGCCTCTTCCACCTTTGGTACCCTTTTTCTATTTCCATTTTGCGATGAAAATTTTGGGCCCTTAGATGTGCTAGCAAGAGCATGTGCTCCTTTTCCCATAACTCCTTCCGCAAAGAACGAGATCATTAAGCAACCGACTAAGTGTAAACTCGGTCTTGCTCATGATCGCATTCACGCCGAAAGTTCTCAAAAGACTTGGGCGGTATTGAGGATGATATCGACTTTGGCTCGCCACAATACCTCCTCCCAACCGATCAAGACTATCCATGAGATGAGTCATGTGGGAGACATGTTCATGGACCGAACTTCCTTCTTCCATCTTACACGCCAAGATTTCTCTCATTGTGTGGAAGTCGATCGTCCGATCCGATCGCCCAAACTTACTCTCGAGACTTGACCAAATATCGCCGCGTCACCATCGATCGATGTCAGTAGCGCAAGCCTTGGACATCGTAGTCATCATATAGCATTTAGCCATATTGTTCGACTTATTCCAAAGTCCGCTTGACTCTCGCCGCTCATTAGTCGATGTGTCAAGAAGGGCATCGGTTTAGGAGTAGTGAGAACAAACATGTGTTCTTCAAATGATAAGAACATATTCCATGTTTCGTTTCCACTCGATAAAATTTGGACCGGATAACGGATTTTGTGCGAGCATATTGATAATCGGCGAAGAGACATATCTCAAACGATAAAGTAAAACACATAAGCATACGATCGCAAATAATTCGTAATAATAATATTGTAACCTTTGATAAAACAATATTAATTGAAACCTCCAATCGCCCAAGGAATCCCACATGCAAGCCACGCTGTGGATCGCCACACGAACCCCCGACTGCACTAAAATATACCTTTTAGTCGCTTAATTTCAATCCATGTCAACTTATCCTTATGACAAATGAAATTAATGATTGGACCTTACTAGACCACATCACTATCGCAAGAAGGACTTCATGGAAGTTGTACTTGAGGTGATGTCTAAGCAATGACCACAATTTTAACAAATAGAAAATGAATTCTTAGAATTGGTATACCACTGACCATACCGCCCAATTCAAATTCTTTTGTTATCTCATTTTATATCTATCTCTAGAGAACTTATGAAAATCGCACATGCAAGCCACGCGCTGTGATCGCCATACATGAAACTCCCACTTCTCAATAGATTTAAAAGGTTTTATTTAGAAATCTCATCTAACAAACTTATGATAAACAAGGCAAGCAAGCCACGCTGTGGATCGCCACTCACAAGCGCCTCACTTTGTTTAGAGATCAAAAGTGGAGGTCTTGACATTTTAATTTGAAAAATAATTTGTCGGGTTGCTTGCTTAGTCTTTTTATTCAAAAGGTTTGTCCATGCGATCACGTAATCCTAGCATGCTTTTCTATAGAACTCAACATGTAAAACATGCTCACAGAATTCTAAAATATGCTTGATAAACGCGATAAACCTATCTTACTATGCATCCAATTACGTAAAACACTTAAAGGTTTGTCAACGTAATTTAAACATACATAGCATGCTATTGCATAATTTAAACATCCACGACATGCATATGAATGATAAAATAAAATAAAACGCTCATCGCGCCCAATCGTGAAATCGCACATTTAAATCTAATCTATTACATAGATTTACAAAGTACGTAATTAAACTCAAAACGGGCCTCGCGTACGGGCACGGACCGGATTCAACAAACGGGCCTCGCGTGTACGGGCACGGACCGAAAATCTTGAAAACGGGTCCGGGCCTGGTCGGCCCAACTTGCGCCGGGCCGCTGCAGGGCAGCCCGCCGCCCACCTGCGCGCGCCCGCCCGCTGTTCCTCGGGCTACCTCGCGGTCGCTAAGGCGACCGCGACACGCCGAAAGCACGCGCGCGCGCCACGCCCGAGCGCCGAACGCCTACCGAGATGTCGCCGCCAGGTGGCGAAACTCGCGATCGCGAAGTCTGCTCGCCATGCGCCGGGTTTCGCTGCGACAGCGCCCTGCCGCCGCTAGCTCGCCGCCGCTTGCTTGCGGTCGATCTCGCGATCGCCGATCGCCGATTGCTCGCGTGGCGCCAGGGATCTCGCGCGCGAACGCGCCTCGCCGCCGCGCCCTCGCGATCGCCTCGCGATCGCGAGGCTCGCCGCGAATACCGCCCAGAGACACCGAGTGACTGTTTTTCCCCGTCGCGCTCTTCGTTCTTTCGCTTCGTTTTTCTTTTACGTATAAGATTTACATAATAAAATCTAATCTAACCACGGATTTTCTCGTGGTGTAAAAACAAAACCAACAAAAACAATAAACGAGCCACGATGAACGATGATCCACAATTAAATAAACGCACGAATAATCAAACGTGAATTAATCCAACAGAGCCAAGATTCTCGATCCCGTGCTCGATACCAATTGTATGGAAAACGATGTTAACCCTCGCCCGAGGATCCATCTTGGGTGTTTAATTCACCATACATTGATTATAAACCTAGCATGCGCCTATATAATTAAATCGCAACACGCTGGGGTTTTCACGTGTTTACCTTTGATCCGCCGAGGTGGGTCGAACGGATGAACGGATCGAACGATCGAGACTCGTGCTTTGACCTTCCGGATCGTATCCCTGATACCCAAACTCCAACGCCGAGTGAGGACGATCTATGGAGAATGCACCGAAAATCACCCAACGCTCTTCACAATTTTCGAGAATCTCAATATGTGATGGCCGAAAATTATGCTTGCAATATGTGAGCATTAACCTAGACATTATCTCATACCTTATATTTATAATGCACTACCTTAATCCTATATGGAATATTACCATAATCCTATATGGAATATTACCATACTCTTACCATACTCCCGTGATTATTTCCATACTCTCAAGATTATTACCATAATCTTATATGGAAAGGATCTATGCATATACCATAAATATAATTATATCCTCAGTGGATAAAGAGAATAAAATGTTGCCAATTGAGCAATAGGGGACCGATTTTCCTCAAGCTACGGGCCCGACGGGCCACCTGTGGATCAAATGCAAGGAATAAAGATGGGCCTCAAATAAATTAATTATCTTATGTTCACCCGTAACATAAATTAATTTATAAACATTCGATCATGCCACTAGAGAAAGAATGTCGACTTACCCCTTTATTACCGGTTGAGTCGGGCTTGCACTTAGACATTACGAATCCCGTATTTAAGATATCGAACGTCCATTAATCATTTATAGCATTCTCGATTGCTTAAAACGATTAATAACTTTATTTCTTAAGTAGTACCACTCAACCTTATTATTGTACTCGAGCTAACTCAACCTCGCAGGGTTTAGTACAATAAACCTTTAGCTCCTTAAGGGACGCCATCATCCTAAACGGATACGGTGACTGACATGATAACTAGCGTGACATACAAGATCGCCACCACCCAAGATGCGGAGAATCTGGTTAGAACATATAACCCTCACTCATAACAAGTCAAAGTGATGGTCAAGAACTCATACTCACCTAATACCTTATCGAGGTTTAGATCATCGTAAGTCACCGAGATCTTGGTTCTTCACGACGGTCGAAGAAGAACACATCTCATCGTGATCCTTCAATACGTCGAGACGCATCAAAGATAGACAAGTAACTAAGTCAAGTCACTTATCTATACCGCAGCCTAAACCGACAACTCGCCCTTAAGTCGTCTCACCAGAAACTTTTATATCTCATTAAGCTTGACCAATCATACAAACTTCGTGATCTTCTACACACCGTATGATCTAACTTATATATGAGATAAGGGGACACGATATATGCAATCAAGTATTCAATCGGATAGAGATTGTAATAGTGGTAACAGAAACATTGTATACAAGCTCAACCAAACTGCTTTCAAGATACAAATCCAACATTCATCGCCTTGGTATGTTGATATTGTTAATTACTTGGTTTGTGGCTCCTTGAGACCGATTTAACTTCCCAAGAAAGGAAGAGATTTTTAGTGTATGTGAATTACTTTGGGATGATCCATACCTTTTCAAACTCGGGAAGGACGGGTGGTTAGAAGATGCATCCCCGATGAGGAGCAAAGTCAAGTCCTTAAGTTGTGTCATGAAGCCCACCATGGGGACATTTTGGTGGGCGAAAGATGCTTTCAAGGTGTCAGCAGAGTGGTCTCTTCCGCCGACTCTTTTCAAGGACGCCCACCCTTCTACCTTTCATGTGATGATGCCAACGAGTTGGGAATGTGGGGAGAAATGAGATGCCCACGAACAATATCCCGTAGTTGAAATTTTCGACGCTTGGGGTATTGATTTCATGGGGCCTTTTCCCAAGTCTAATGGTTTTGAATATATCTTGCTTGTCGAGATTATGTGTCCAAGTGGGTAGAAGCAATTCCCACGAGGACTAGTGATGCTAATGTTGTCTCAAGTTTGTGCAGGAGAACATTCTCTCGCAGTTTGGGTTTCCCAAGGCGATCATAAGTGATGGGGGAGCACATTTCTGTAATAAGTTGTTCAAAAAGCTCATGGAGAAGAATGGCATCACCCACAAGGTTTCCACACCATATCATCCATGCACTTCGTGACAGTCGAGACAAGCAACAAAGCGGTCAAGGGTGTTCTTGAGAAGACGGTCCAACCATCCCTAAGGACCGGTCAATGAAGTTGAATGTCTGCACTTTGGGCATACCGAATCGCTTTCAAGAGCATTTTGGGATGAGTCCCTATCGGCTTGTATATGGAAAAGCGTGCCATCTACCCGTTGAGATCGAGCACGAGCATTCGGGCGATTAAGGCCATGAATCTTGACATCACGTAAGCGAGCGAGGAGAGCTCTCGGATCACCGAACTCAAGAACTTGGGACGAAGCATATGAGAACGCCCGCATTTACAAGGACAAAGTCAAGAGGATTCATGATCGAGAATAGTTCGAAAAGAGTTAAGACCGAACGAAGGTCTTTGTTATTTCGCCTCGATCAAACTTTTTCCTGAAAGCTCAACTCCGTGAAGTGGCCCCTATTTCGTTGAGGAGGTGTTTTCCCATGGAGCGCTTTTATCGCGCGACCCAAAACAAACGGATCATTTATCAGGAACGGTCACGAGTCAAACCGCATTTTGATCGTGAGGAGTCGGAAGAAGTGGAGAGCGTTACGCTCGTCGGTCCCCAATATCTTTGACCGGATTATGTCGGTCACGACGTTAAGCCCGAGTACTACGTGGGAGTTTACCCACGGATTTTTGTCGCTTTTTCTTTTCTTTTCTTTATCCTTTGATTTATCCGGTTTTGTTATCCCGATCTTTCTCTCTATTAATGCAACTTTCAAAGTGGGACCAAGCGCTTAAAAGAGTACGAAACCATTCACAATGGAGCTCAATCAACCGCTCGTATGAATCTGAATAGCATTCTCAACTGGCGCTCAATCCGAACCGCTCGTATGAATACAAGAGCTTTTCTCACCGGCGCCAATATGATCCAAATGCTCAAAATTTGGGCAAGAGCTTTTGCATCCGGCGTTCAGCAGAACCTGCTCATAAACGGGCGAATCGAAATTGTACCGGCGCCTAACCAAGCCAAGGCCAACTCCCGCGAAGAGGCCCTAAGCCGGCGCTCGATAAGAACCGTGCTCACTTTTCAAAAAAAAAAAAAAAAGAGAGACCATTCTCAACCGGCGCTGTAGAACCAAGCGTTTTTTCTTCCGAACCGGGCGCCATTGTGGTCGGACTATATTAGGGCACCAAGCCCTATTTCGCTCCAAACACTCAAGCTTGAGCGCCGCCCTCCGCTGCCCTCGCCGCCCCTAGAGCCAGCCCTCCTCCGTGCCACCACAAGGCGCCTCCTCTCCGTGCCACCACAGCGCGCCGCCCACCTCCAGGCGCCTGCGTGCACGCTGCCGTTCGCCTCGCTTTTGCCCGGCAGCAGCCGTTGCCACCGCACCCGTGCGCCTCGCCACCTCACCAAGGCAGATTCCCGCCACCCACCACCGAGCCTATCCTCCTTCTCTCGCTACCCATCTCTCGTGCCTCACCGCGCACTCCATCGTGGCGGCGTCGAGCGGCGTTCTTCACGCCGAGCCTCCTCGCACAGCCCTCTACCACACACCCAGCCTGTTCTCCTAGCTCCGAGCTCCTTCCGGACATTTCTGAAGCATGGTTCGCACAAAAAACCCTCTCGCCTCTTTGCAAAACGAGCAAGAATCGATGAAGGTGCTTGGGATCGTGTGAACAACCCGAAGATCTACTGCTAACCACAATGCCCTGCTCGTGATTTATTCGCCCAAGAAGGTATCTTTACTCCGTTATTCGCTCGAAGATATCACCACCCACGCTCATTTGATTGGAATATTTTAGCTTCATCAGGGTGTTGATGGATCCGTTAAAAGATATTTGAAATTGTGGGGTCTCGCTTAGTTTGGCAACTAGGAACCCAAGATGGTTTTAAGCCTTTGCTTAGGGAATTTTGTGTGTCACCGAGACCGGTGAAGATTTTAAGTCTGCGTTACGTGCTTGGTTGGGGAGAATAGATTTGCCGTTACACCTAAGGTTACGCGTGAGGTTTTGGGTTTTCATAGTAGTGGTTTTTCTGATGTACCAAGGGATTTCCCTATGGCTGAGACATGGAAAATTTTAACTGGTTTTGACAATTGGTCATCAGCAGGCACTTCTAGTGCCTTTATTCAGGACCCTGCTTTGGTTATCGCTCATAAGTTCCTAGCATACAACCTAACAGGGAAAGAGCAAGCCAATAAAGTGAGTGCTATAGAGCTTTTCTTCTTGTGGTGTGCTGTGAATAATAAGAAGGTCTCAGCCAAAGCACCGTTCTTATGGCGGCGATTTGAGTATATGAGGCGGAACCGTAAGGCCAAACTCTCCTTGAGCCAATACCCTTTTATACTTGCCAAATACTTTGTGGGAGTGACTAGAGATGATATACCTGCTTCGGGCTCCGCTGTTATTGAGCATCTCCCCATCACTTTCAGTGATTTCCGGTTGATTGCTTCTGACCCGGGAACATTGCTTCCTTATGAAGCACGGCGTACTGTTCAAGAGTATATCACATTCAAGCAGAACCGACCATCCGGGTCTAATGTCGGGACAACACCCCAATGGATGAAGATTCCCGATGATCGTGCCACCAAGAAGACAAGCTGCACCCAATGTCACACCCTCCTTGCTTACCCCTACTCCCACCATCCCCACGGCGACGCTTTCAAAGGTCTTAGGGCTCATTTGATTCCGTTTTGGCGGTTCAGCAGCCACTTCACACCAGCTTGGGGACTTTAGCTCCTCCCGAATCGAACTTTGAGAGGTATCGGCGCAGATGGGTCAACAATTCACGAGTTCACCCAATCTTCGACCTGTGGTTTCGGAGAGTTCCGCATCGAGGTATATCGTTGTCTTGACGCTGTAAATCGCCACCAACGCCTTCATCAATCTTCACAAGCAGGCGTTTGGGGATTTCTGTCAAGATGTTTACCGCGTTAGACACCCATGAGCAGATTTGGTGACCTTCAAGCCAGGGACGCCTTTGGTCCCTATCCCACATGCCTCTCCACCACCACCACTATCACGACCAACAATGAAGCTTCACTTTGTTGGAGAGTATGTATATATTTCCTTCTTTCTTTTGCTCTCGTCCTTTTCGGTGGTTCGTTGTTTTCCTTTTGTGGTGTGTTTGTTTTCCTTGTCTTTTACGGTGCTTGCTATAGACTATCCTTGAACTCGATGTCCGCCTCGACCTCCTTTCTCTCACCGTTATCGTGGAAGTCTCGCTCTTTTGGCCTTATTTTGTTGTTCATGTTTTGAGCTCGGGGACGGTGCTCATCTATGTGGGGGAGTTGTTGATGATATGTTCTATATGTTGTTCTCGGGGTATGTGCATGATTGACACCATGGATCTATGCTTATTTTGTCATCTTGTACTCAAGTTTTTGTCTATGCGAATAAGTTAGATTATAATTTATGCACCGAACTCGTGGTAATGGTCAAACCTTGATGTGTTCTCTTTATCGTGATGTTACGTTATTGAAGTGCAATGTGAATGAACGAGGTTGTGTGAATAAATCTTAAATCGGGGGTTATTGATGTGATTTGTCCGACTAATGTTAGGGGGAGTGTTAACAGCTTGGTTACCTATATACTTGTTTCAAAAAAAAAAAGAGTGAATAAGAAAGAAAAGAAGGAGAATGAAAACTCCAATAATTTGTTGAGATTGTATAAATGGAGGATGGGATTCTGCCCCTCTTTCTTGTAAATTGAGAAATGGGCATGGGAAACCACGATAGGAGACTCGAATTCATCGAGACTTCACCTTTCGAACATTGTTCCAAAATTTGTTTATACTTTCTTTGTGTTCTCAAAAGAAACTTGTTGCTAAAGGTAACCATTTTAGTTAATTCGCCCCTAACGGAGAGTTGGGTCTGAGCAAAAATAATCTTCTTGTTTATTTGACATTCTCACAATCTTAGATTTGTTTCACATTAACCTTGATTATGTACTCATCATGTCTGGGGGAATTGCAAAAAGAGGTTTGATTGATTAGATTAAGAGTTTAGTTGCATGAGCTATTTTTCTATTCTTGCTTGTATAGACTTTGCTTGAGGACAAGCAAATGAATAAGTGTGGGGGAGTTGTTTGGTGTCATTTTGTGCTTATTCTTGGTATTGTTTTGCATGTTGTCTTCATTAGTTTATCCCTTTTATGCCGTTAGTTCGATTATTGTTTATCGTTTCGGACTTACTTGGTTCGTTTCAATGTTTTGCAGAAAATCGGCATTAAATAGGATAAATTGAATCTACCAAGAATAATGTATAATTGAAGAGCTTTTGACAGAGTTCATAGGCGAAAGCGATCGCAAATCGTAGTTCAAACGAGTAAGAACGAGCGAACGACAAAGTTGCGCCGACTCCCGTCGCCGCACCGGACGCCCGCATCACGCGCTACCGCGACACTCCGCACGCCCAAAGATCCCAGCCAGCGCTCACACCGCGCGCCAGAGGCCTCGCGCTCGGTGGCCAGAGCGAGCGCCGCCTTGCGCCAGGCGCCCAGCGCCATCACCATCGCGCGCGCCGCCCGCCACCCCGCCCGCGCCGCGCCACGCCCGCGCTGAACGCCGGTTCACTCCGAGCGTTAGAATTTACCTCGCGCCGGATTGAACGCCGCTCATCGCGCGCCACCCGCTGCGCTCGCCCGCACACCCGCGCAAGACGCCGCCTGGCACGCGTTCTTTTCCAGCCGGTGCTCACCGCCTTCCTATATATAGCCTATTTTAGGTTATTTTCCAAGGTCTGACTTTTACGTTCTTTTCTGTTTTTCTCTGGATTGCGCCGCTGAAGCTGTTCTTCGACTTGTTACAATTCAGACATTAGTTCACATTGGTACTCTATTTCTTTATGAATTCTAGCGTCGCCGAATTTTATTCTGATTCTTGCAATACATTGTGTAATTTTGGATTTGGATTGAAAGTAATTGATCGCCTTTTTGTTCCAATTGTTCTTGATCATTCGTTTACATGTTGATTAGCTACGCCTTGATTATTCCCTGCCTTGATTAGGTTCTTGATTAGTTCTTGTTTCTGGGTTTAATAATCTGAATTCTATGCAAGTGGTGTTGAACTTTAAATTCATGTTTAATCGTTCTTTGTTGAATTTCATCGATCCTTGTTTGAAGATCTAATTTAATTGTTTTTGATTTATTTCCTGTTCGTGTTTGGTAGTTTATCATCTAGGGTTTGTGACCTCTAGTTTAGATCTATTGTTTTCGTAATTTAGCTCGGGATTGACAACCCTAGCTTAGGTTTGCTGTTTAATTCTCGTGTTTGATTCCTCGTATGTTTCAAAAACCCTTATTGGTATTAGAGTGTTTAGGATTTAATCGCTTTCTATGAGCAACACGAACATTAGGCCCTGTTAAGTTTTCCTTGAGAGACGACTAGGGTTAGCTTTCCCTACTATAACACCTCGTACGATTGCGAGTCAATTGAAAGTATACTTTTGGTTGAACAAAAGCCGTCTTAGCTTGGTCCTCTGGTGCGATTGCAACCTGATAATAGCCAGACAAACCGTCAAGGAAACAATAATAATCATGACCTGCTAACTTGTCTAGCATCTGGTCAATAAAAGGTAGTGGGAAATGGTCCTTTTTAGTGGCCGCATTCAATTTGCGGTAGTCAATGCACATGCGCCACCCTGTCGTGGCTCGAACCGGTACTAACTCTCCCTTGTCATTCTTGGCCACCGTGATTCCTCCCTTCTTGGTGACAACATGGACCGGACTCACCCATTCTCTATCAGCAATGGGAAAGGTAAGGCCCTCTGCCAAAAGCTTAAGGATCTCCTTCATCACGACCTCCGATAGGATCGGGTTTAACCTCTGTTGGGCATCTCTCAGCGGTCGGGCTCCTTCCTCGAGAGCAATGCGATGCATGCATGTGGCCGGGTTAATCCCTCGAATGTCGGCAAGACTCCATCCAAAAGCAAATTTGTTCTTCTTGAGAATTCCCACAAGCGCATCCTCCTCTTCTCGAGCCAAAGTTGAAGAGATAATAATTGGCTTAACTTCCCCATCCTCGAGGTAGACGTACTTCAAATAGGAAGGTAGCTCTTTCAATTCCACAATCGGTTTGGTTTGCTTGCGATTTCCCTTGCATACTCATCTTCATCTACCGATCCTGCAAAAACTTCTTCTACAGAATTTCCCTGTAAAAACACATCCTCGACCAGGGGATCAATAGCATCTATAAAAGAACAATCATCAATGAAATGTGCAGAAGGAGCATTTAGATTACCTCGTACGGAGAATAAAATAGACTCTCCTAGAACTGACATCTTGTTTGCGCCGTTCTTGACATCCAGCAAGGTATTAGTAGTAGCCATGAATGGTCTTCCCAACAAGAGAGTGTGTGCTTTTCCGTCCTCATGCATGTCTCCTACTTCCAAAATGACAAAATCAACTGGTACAATTAAACCCTCCACTCGTACCAACACGTCCTCAATTATACCATTGGGGTATCTAACGGACCTATCAGCAAGTTGTAGCCTCATCCGAGTGGACTTCAGCTCCCCGAGCTCAAGTTGTTGGAAAATCAAGTATGGCATCAGGTTAATTCCGGCCCCCAAGTCTAGCATCTCGGAGGCCTCCTTCCCATTCCCCAATGTGATTTTGATAACAAAACTCCCTGGGTCGCGAAGCTTGGGTGGAAGGGGAAGTTGCATGATAGAATTTGCCGTCTCGGAGATGATCACTTTGTCATAATCTCCTAAATTTCTCTTCTTGGAGGCGAGATCTTTGAAGAACTTAACATAAGCGGGAACATTCCGGATAATGTCAAGCAACGGTAAGTTGACATTCACCTTCGAGAGTAGCTTGTAGAAATCACTGAATTGCTGCTCTTGCTTGACATTCCTCAATCTATTTTGATAAGGGACTTGTGGAGTGAATGGAACTCTAGTTGTTTGGCTTGGTGGGATGTATGGATTAGCAGCCTTGTGTAAATTACTGCCCTTCTCCCCTGGGGACTCAGACTTCTCCGGAGCCGTTTGAACAAGCATCTCGACTTTGTTGTCGACCACCTTCCCACTCCTAAGCACGGTCACGGCTTTGTGAGCTTGCCCCGGCAACTTACCCTTTCATTCTGGTATTGAGGATTGCTCAAGGATGTAGCAATCCACCCCATAGTATCCTCGAGCCGCTTCAAAGAAGCTTCAGTACTCTCAGCTCTCTGATTATTGGTTATGATGTAGGAGTCAAGGGCCTCTTCAACCGGAGGTTTCTGTTGCGGTGGTTGATAACGCTGTGGCGGTTGGTACCGACCTGGAGGACCCTGGTACTGTTGATGTTGGTACTGCCTAGAAGGGTATTACTGCGACGGAGCACCAAATTGTTGTGGTTGTGCTTGAGATGGATATTGAGGTGTCCGACGAAACTGGGTATTAGATCCAGATCCTTGGCCCTGGTTCTGATTTCACCATCCAGAGTTGGGTTGGCGGTTCCAACCGGGGTTGGGCTGTTGCTGGTGTTGCTCGTATGTCTGTTGTTGAGACTGGTACCCCTGCATGGCATAGGCCTCGACTCTTCCTTCCTCAGTGAATTCTCCCATGTTGGGACACGTATCACTTCCATGCCCTATCTCCTGGCGTACCCCACAAGGGTCCGGTTCTCGGATCTCTTGGGCATGTGTGTCGATCGTTTCGGCTTCAATTGTCTTGAACTTCTCGCACCAAGCTTGCCAACTACTTAGTCAAGGCGTTGTTGGGCTCCACCGCGCTCACAGAAGCACTGCCTATTCTTGATGATTTTTGTCTGGAATTAGCTGCCATGTTCTCAAAAATCCCTTCCAGAGTGGTGGCGGTGACATCCCCAATATTTTCTCCCGCGGTATTATCTGCCATATATTGCAAGGGTTGGTGCAAACCGTCGTATAAGAATTGCTAGTACAGCTGCGGGGGAAAAAGATGGTGTGGGCACTGCTTAAGAAGCTCCTTGAACCTTCCCAGAGCTTCGTGAAATTGTTCGTCCGATTCTTGCGTGAACGTCATGAGCTTATTTCGGACCTCTTGAGTTTTCTTCATCGGGTAATATTGCGGCATGAATCGCTTGGTGATGTCTCCTGTGTTTTGAGGAATCCTCCGGTAAAGACATGAGCCGTGACTTTGCTCTATCTTTCAAACAATACTCAAAGCAACGCATCTTCAGTTGATCTTCAGTCAATCCGGACAGAGGAAGAGACCGAAGAGCTTGGCAAAAATCGCTGATGAATGCCAACGCGTCCTCATTCGCCAGGCCATGGAAAGAATGTAAAAGGTTGAAATGGTTTTACTTCAACTCGTATGCACGGGGTGCAGCACTCATCACAATTGGCGAAGATACCTCGCCGATCTCAGGCCGATAAAAGGCTCCCATGAGTTTCTCTTCATTATTAACGGCCATAGTGGGTTTGTGTGGTTGCTGAGGGGTTTCTTCAAAAACAAATTTATCAAACTCGACAATTTCGTACCCTTTTCTTCTTCCCATAAAAAATTTGTCTCCCACAAAAGAGACAGGAGTATCCTCCACGATGCCCAAACTGTTATAGAACTCGAGCACTTGAGAAAGACAGTTGCGGTTTCTTAGGTTGCCGACTACGCTTCAGAGGAGATGTTAATCTTGGAAAAAGGCTTCTCCGCCCCTGCATACACAAGCAACAACCACAAGATCACACGCAACTGTGGAACAACGAAAAGAAAAAGCAAGGAAGGAAATAAACACGAAAAATAGGTAACAAAACAAACGGCAACGGCGCCAAAATTGTTGTACTAGTTTATTTTCACCTGAAGTCCCTCGCAATCTTACGAGGTCGTTTTAGCGAGACAAGCTAACCCGAGTCGATTCATGAGGAAGTCTTAACAGGGCGTTAATCATATTACCTCACAAAAAGCAATTAAATTCCTAAACAATCTAATCAAGGGGTTTGAGAGGTCACTAATCATCTAGAGAGAAAACGGAAATATAAACTCGAAACAAATAAATCAACACCTTTCAATCTAACGAGCATACAATGATTCAATACAAGAATCGAGAAAAATAGAATCTTAAATCAACATCACGATAGTCAATTAACGATAAAAGGATCTGAAACATAAATTCCATCAAATCAAATAACTCAATGAAACAATGAACCAAGATAGAGAAAATGAAAACAAGAAATCGATTACCAATAACAGGAAAAGTCGAGGGTTGTCAATCCTCGTGTAGATGTTCGATTACACAACCCAAAAGAACCCAAATCCTCAAAATAATTATCAACCCTAATAGAAGTCTTCAAAATATCTCCAAAAGAAAAAGAGGCGTTCTTCACCAGTGATCCCCGAATAAAAGCTAAAAGCAAGTTTAAAAAAAAGACCTAGGGTACGCAGCGATCCGCGTCGGTGGAGGTACCGCGCCGGTGCAGCGACCCATACCGTGCCGGCGGAACCTACGCGCCGGTGGGTCGCTCTCTCGAGCACGTCGAACAGAATGACACGCTGCCTCCACACCGGCCGAGGCCGTTCTCGAGCGCTCTGGGAGATAGGGCGTGCGCCGTCTGCATCGGCGGTTCCTCTTCGTGCTCCGGAGACGCCCGAAACGAAACGAGACCGGTTTTATGAGCCCGGAAACCGCAATCAAGCCCTCCTTCCTCGAGTTATGCCAATCTCACCTGTAAGAGTGCAAAGGTGAACAAAATAAATATCAAGAGGCAAAGAAACTCGAAAAGCAACGAAAAAGAGAAATAAGACTACACGAACGAGGTAGAAAACCTCACAACAAGAGGCCAAACAACTCCACCACAGTTAAATCATTGCTCGTCCTCGAGCAAACATACTTGATACCAAACGAAAGAAAGAGCAATGTCCTCCCTAGGTTAACACGAAACACAACTCAACCACCAAAAGATGCACACAGATCAATTATCGAAAGATAAATTCAAGCCACTACGGTGCACATGTATATAAGAGCCAAGAATCCATCAAACCTAGCCTCCACAAGGACTGAATCAACTACCAAAATACCCCTCATCGGCTAGCTCTCAAGAACTAGTTGAACGAAACCGGATATTACGACAATGGTCATTAGGAATAACATCTCGACAAAAACGAGAACCCTAATGTGGTTCCCTATGCCCATTCCCCCTTCTTAGGGAAAGATGGGCAGAGTCCGCCACCCAGCACAAAATCAACAAGAACTCCTATCCATTTCTGACACCATTTTCATGTTCTTTTTTTTTTTTTTTTTTTTTTTAGAGACAAGCACTTAGAGTACCAAAGTGTTAAAACTCCTCCTAGCTTTAGCCGGAAAATGTCATCAAAATGTCTCAAATAAACGTCCACATCGCAATGTCAACAACAAGGCTTCGAGAAAAATGACGAGCATGTATGAATGGCATGTAAGAGGAAAACATATCAACACGAGGAATTGAAAGCACACATCTTCCAGATATCAAGCACGCAAACCGAGGATGGCCAGCACCGCAAGCACAAACAAAAATAAACCAACAGCAACAACCACACAACCCCTCCCCCCCACACAAAGCAGGGCACTGTCCTCAGTGCAAAAACATAAAGCAATAAAGAGGTAGAGAACAATACTGCCCTATCAAGGAGTGAATCAGCGGTGGAGTGCGTGGCACGGTGACCCAGAGACGTCGCGGCAGGGCTTGGCGGCGATTGGAGAACAAAATAGGGGAATACGGCTAGGGTTAATGCCTGCTACCCTTTTAAATGAATCCTGCTCCGCGCTGGCGGAGGCTCCGCGCCGACAGAGCCTTCTCTCGAGCACGTCGGGGCCTGGAGCACGGGGGCTCGTGGCGACGGAGATAATTATCGAATGCGTTGGGCGATATGGCACGGAGGCTCCGCATCGGCGGTCCTTATCCTCAAGCGCAGCGAGATTGAGGATATGTAGGCCCCGTGTTGGTGGACCCACTCCACGAGCGTGCCGTTGATGGGACGCGGAGGCGCCGCACCGGCGGAACACAGTCGAAAAAAGTGCCCCTTTTTTTATTTTTTAGAAACGAGATCACCGAACCTGCAAGACAGCCTTGAAAAACGCATGAAACGAACCCGCACAAACAAAAATAAAAACAGAAAAAGGGAAAGAGAAAGAGAACGTGGGTTGCCTCCCACGAAGCGCTCGGTTTACCGTCATAAGCTTGACCACGGGTGAATCAATAGTAGAGAGGATCGACGAGGGACACAGACTCCTCATCTCTAGAATGTTGTTCTTATCCAACATACAGTTTCAATTGATGGCCATTGATAGTGAATTCTTGATTTGTTTCCCCGTTGATAATAGTGATTGCACCATATGGAAAAACCGTCTTGACGGTAAATGGTCCACTCCACCGGGACTTAAGTTTCCCGGGGAACAATTTCAATCGAGACTTGAATAGCTATACTTTCATCCCCGGTGTGAATTCCTTGGCCCAAATATGCCGATCATGCAATTGCTTGACTTTTTCCTTGTATATCCGAGAATTTTCATAAGCCTCGTTGTGGTGTTCTTCTAGCTCCGAGATCTGCAGTAAGTGATGTTGACCGGCATTCTCCACCTCTAAACTCGTGGACTTGATCGCCCAAAAGGCCTTGTGTTCGATCTCCACCGGGAGATGACAAGCTTTCCCAAAAACTAACCGGTACGGGCTCATCCCAAGAATACTCTTGTACGCCGTCCGATATGCCCACGATGCATCGGGAAGTTTTGTCGATCAATCCTTCCGGGACGGTTGGACCATTTTTTCTAGAATGCCTTTGATTTGCCGATTGCTTGTCTCAGCTTGGCCCGATGTCTGAGGATGGACAAGGTTGAAACCTTGTGGGTTATGCCATTCTTCTTCATCAACTTGGCGAATAACTTATTGCAAAAGTGTTTGCCTCCATCACTTATGATCGCCTTGGGAAATCCGAACCTGCAAAGAATATTCTCCTGCACAAGCTTGAGTACCACATAAGTGTCACATGTGCGTGTGTGGATAGCCTCAACCCAATTAGACACGTCGTCAACGGCCAAAAGAATGTACTCAAAACCAAATGACTTAGGAAAATGACCCATAAAGTCGATGCCCCACATGTCAAAAATTTCAACTACCAAGATATTGTTTAGGGGAATCTCATTACGGTTACCTATGGATCCCGTTCTTTTGCACCTGTCGCAGGCGTGGAAAAGTTATGGGCATCCTTGAACAAAGTGGGCTAAAATAAACTCGATTGGAGCACCTTGAAAGTTGTCTTTTGTCCACCGAAATGTCCTCCACAGTGTGATTGGTGACAGAGCTCGAGGATCCTAGTGTGCTCCTCCTCCGGAACACAACGGCGCAAAACCTCATCTTTTCCCATTTTGAAAAGGTAGGGATCATTCCAAAAGTATTGCCTGCACATAGTGAGAAAACGCTTCCTTTCTTGGGAAGTCAAATCAGGTCTCAATTCCCCTCAAGCAAGATAATTAACAATATCAGCAAACCAAGGTGATGATGACAATTCAAGAGTATGTTCAAAAGGAAATGTCTCAGTAAGATCATCGTGAACATATTCAATATGAGGAGACTCTATACAAGACAAATGATCTGCCACACCATTATCACTACCCTTTTTATCCCTTATCTCAACATCAAACTCTTGAAGGAGCTGAACCCAACGAATTAACCTAGGTTTGGCTTGAGGTTTTGTCAACAAGTACCTCAAGGCGGCGTGATCACTATGAACAATGACCTTGGACCCAATGATATAGCTACGAAATTTGTCCAAGGCGAACACAACAGCCAACAATTCTTTTTCAGTTGTCGTGTAATTAACTTAAGCACTATTCAAAGAAGAACTCACATAATAAATCACACTCTGCATCTTATCAACACGTTGACTCAAAACAGCCCCTAGAGCATGGTTACTAGCATCACACATAATCTCAAAAGGTACGGACCAATCCGGGGAAACAACAACTAGGGCACTTATCAATTTCTCCTTCAAAGTGGTAAAATCTTTCATGCGATTCTCATCAAAGTGAAAAGGCACATCTTGAGCAAGCAAATGACACAGAGGTAAACTCAGCTTAGAGTAATCCTTAATGAACCTACGGTAAAAGCCCGCATAACCAAGAAAACTCCGTATTCCTTTCATGTCAACAGGCGGAGGTAATTTCTCAATAACCTCGATCTTAGCCTTATCAATCTCTATGCCTCTACTAGAGACAACATGCCCTAAAACAAAACCACTTTTGACCATAAAATGACTTTTCTCCCAGCTCAAGGTTAAGTTACTCTCAACATAACATCTCAAAACACGGTCAATCTTAGACAAACAATCATAAAAGATGAACCAAAAACGGAGAAATCGTCCATGAATACCTCAATGAAATTGCCGATCATCTCCAAAATATGGACATCATGCACCGTTGGAAGGTCCCAGGCGCGTTGCAGAGGTCTAATGGCATATGTCGGTAAGCAAATATACCGAAAGGGCTAGTGAAAGCCGTCTTACCTTGGTCCTCTGGTGCGATTGCAACCTGATAATAGCCATACAAACCGTCAAGGAAACAATAATAATCATGACCTGCTAACTTGTCTAGGATCAGGTCAATAAAAGGTAGTGGGAAATGGTCATTTTTAGTGGCCGCATTCAATTTGCGGTAGTCAATGCACATGCGCTACCCTGTCGTGGCTCGAACCGATACTAACTCTCCCTTGTCATTCTTGGCCACCGTGATTCCTCCCTTCTTGGGGACAACATGGACCGGACTCACCCATTCGCTATCAGCAATGGGAAAGATAAAGCCCTCTGCCAAAAGCTTAAGGATCTCCTTCTTCACGACCTCCGATAGGGCTGGGTTTAACCTCCACTGGGCATCTCTCACCGGTCGGGCTCCTTCTCCGAGAGCAATGCGATGCATGCATGTGGCCGGGTTAATCCCTCGAATGTCGGTAAGACTCCATCCAAAAGCTAATTTGTTCTTCTTGAGAATTCCCACAAGAGCATCATCCTCTTCTCGAGCCAAAGTTGAATAGATAATAACTGGCATAACTTCCCCATCCTCGAGGTAGACGTACTTCAAATGGGAAGGTAGCTCTTTCAATTCCACAACCGGTTGTGGTTTGCTTGCGATTTCCCTTGCATACTCATCTTCATCTGCCGATCCTCCAAAAACTTCTTCTACAGAATTTCCCTATAAAAACACATCCTCGACCAGGGGATCAATAGCATCTATAAAATAACAGTCATCAATGAAATGTGCAGAATGAGCATTTAGACTACCTCGTACGGAGAATGAAACAGACTCTCCTAGAACTGACATCTTGATTGTGCTGCTCTTGACATCCAACAAGGTATTAGTAGTAGCCATGAATGTTCTTCCCAACAAGAGAGTGTGTTCTATTTAGGTTGCCGACTACGCTTCAGAGGAGACGCTAATCTTGGAAAAAGGCTTCTGCGCCCCTGCATACACAAGCAACAACCACGAGATCACACGCAACTGTGGTATAACGAAAACAAAAAGCAAGGAGGGAAATTATCACGAAAAACAGGTAACAAAACAAACGCCTAAAGTCTTCGCCGACAATGGAGCCAAAATTGTTGGACTAGTTTGTGTTCACCTTAAATCCCTCGCAATCTTACGAGGTCGTTCTAGCAAGAAAAGCTAACCCAAATCGATTCACGAGGAAGTCTTAACAGACGTTAATCATATTACCTCACAAAAAGCAATTAAATTCCTAAACAATCTAATCAATGGGTTTGAGAGATCACTAATCATCTAGAGAGGAAACAAAAATATAAACTCGAAACAAATAAATCAACTCCTTTAAATCTAACGAGCACGAAATGATTCAATACAAGAATCGAGAAAAATAGAATTTGAAATCAACATCACGATAGTCAATTAAGGATAAAAGGATCTGAAACATAAATTTCACCAAATCAAAGAACTCAATGAAACAAGGAACCAAGATAGAGAAAACGAAAACAAGAAATCGATTACCAATAACAAAAAAGTCGAGGGTTGTCAATTCTCGTGTAGATGCTCGATTACACAACCCAAAAGAACCCAAATCCTCAAAATAATTATCAACCCTAAGAGAAGTCTTCAAAATGTCTCCAAAAGAAAAAGAGGCGTTCTTCACCAGTGATCCCCGAATAAAAGCGAAAAGCAGGTTTAAAAAAAAGACCTAGGGTACGCAGCGATCCACGCCGGCGGAGGTATCGCACCGGCGCAATGACCGCATCACATCGATTTTAACATACGTGCGGTGGTCGCGCTCTCGAGCGCGTCGAATAGAATGATGCGCTGCCTCTATTTGGTTTCATTTTGTGTTTATTCTTGGTATTGTTTTGCATGTTGTTTTCAGTGGTTTGTCCTATTTATGCCGTTGGATTGATTAGTATTTATCGATTCGGACATACTTGGTTTGTTTCGATGTTTTGTAGGAAAACTGTCACGCCCCAATTCCCGAGGAAAGGCACGGATGCCGGGGTGTGATTAGGGGTAGGGGTTAAGCGGGGAAGAAGGGGGAATACATATAACATACACGATAAGAAGATGTGACCATGAAATCGGGCAGCATCTCCTCTATAATTAGGACATATCCTGAAGGGGGAGGGATACACAAACAATCCACCAACAGAATAATATCGATACCATAACTTCAATGAACGTGATCTTGGTTTATAATAAGTAATGCAAGAAAGCAAAATAGCATTACACCCTGTTGACTAGACCGGTCAACCACGTAGCATGCTCATAGCATAATAACGTAATAGCAAATCTTGTTCCCAATCAGAAAGCAAAACAAGGGACAAGAATATATCGACATCAGAGTACGTATATAACACAACATTGCGGAAGCATAGCATGAAGAACCCGTAGTTCCACCCCTCGCCGCCTGTCCAAAATTCTCCTCCATCTGTGAAAAGATTTGAAAAAGAGTTTGGGGTGAGTACTAGCGCACTCAGTTGGGGTTTTATCATAAATCAAAAGAATCATGATGCCGTGTTCAGAGCACTTACCTTAGAAGGTTTTAAAACGTAAATCCACTTCTAAGTAAGCAAAATAGATTTTTCGTTTTTTTGATACCTGATCCGTTATTACTGTTGTTCTCATCATAGAACCAAAGAACCACGGCTCGAACGTATCCCGCCAGCCCATCTCATCTCATTCGGCCCGGAACATATCCAGCCAGCCCACAATATCTCGGCCCGGAACATATCCAGTCACCCATGCCCGAACGATCCAAATAGGCTAACTCGGTGTGGACTTCATGGTCAAACTCGTCGTAACCATAACCACCTCATTATCATTTCCGTGTGGACTTCCGGGGTCTATCCCCTTCAGAACCATAACCACGTGTTCGGGGTCTATCCCCTTACGATCAATACTCAAGATGGTGATCAACCCACCGAATAGAGATCCGTGCACAATCACAATAGAACCACATCTCGGATCAGAGAACAGTAATAACTTCACCAAAACATTTTACGGCGCACATGTTTTATTTTGAAATATCAGAGTAAATAACTCAAAATAAGCATATATAACCCAACCTGAAAAGATGAAAACGTCAACCGAGAGGTATCTACGGATCCGATGACTTCACCGATCGCACTGGTAGGTACCTGGTAACAAGACGGAACAACTTTTGGGGTCACATCCCACAAAGCAAAGTAATATCGTGATCCAAACGAAGATCGAAGCAAAACGAGGTTTTTTGACTTTCTGAACCCACATTTGGCACTCTCCGGGTTTTCAAATCAACTCGATGCAGAAGGAAAATATATTAAGGGCATCAAGACCTATAATAGGGTACTTTCAAAATATGCATGCATGCAAGTCGACTCAAATCTTAGTAGCGAAGAAGTTTAAAAATCGATGCTATCCTCGGATCTAGGATAAACCATCCAAAATCGATGCATGAAAATGGAAACATAAGCAATATGCATAACGACGAACATGGAATGACAAGCTATGTTGAAAATGGATAACCCGGGGCATGTACTTCCTTTAGAAAACTCAAGCAACGGAAAACATCCCGACATGCGTAAACGCAAAAATAGAAAACGGAATCGGTACTTTAGTGAAATGCATAGCCCGAACTCAAAACCTAAAGGACCCGTAGCTAAAAGGTGGCCCGTCGGCCACCAATCGGCGGCCAACAGTTCACGGCGGCGGCGGCGGTTTGACCAATCGACCGGCCTCCGGCCGTTTTCGCCGCCCCTTTAGAATCCCGATTTCTATGGTATGCTATCTACTAAAAGGCGGAATCAAAACAAGAAAATGACAAAAATGGAAAACCGGGGCTGCCGGGGAGGGGCTGATCGGTGGTGGTGGCCGACAAGAACAAGAATGCGGGCGCCTGCCGAGCCTCCCGACCGATCCCCACTCCTCTAGCGCTTCAGCTGCACTGAGCTGCTCGGCTCCTCCGTAAACACAGAGAGATGAAGGAAATGAACGTTGAAAATGAAGGCCCTAGCCTCCTATTTATAGGAAAGCGGGTCACAGAAATTCTAAGCAAGCGACTTTTTCGAAAACGCAAAAGCGACGCAACTTTTGCAAACGGACTCCAAATTTAGCAAACTTAGTACCCATGGACTCGAAATAAAATACCGGACACAACGACTATGAACAAGATATGCTTTTAAAAGACCCATGAAAAGTCCGATTTTTCGATAACTTCCCCGGAGTGCCATACCTTCGTGGGTGGTCGAAAACCTGCATACTTAGTGTCTATGAATTCGTCATAAGACACTCTTCACAACGCCTGAGGTTTCAGGATGGTCGCATCACCGAAACAAAAGTCAACCTTTTAACCTTTCTCGAAAAACATGCCATGTAAACCAGATGCTCAGGAAGGATGGGGTATTACAAAAATGGCATTAAATAGGATGATATTAATCTGCCAAGAGTTAAATTACATTGAATATCATCTTGATAGGAGTCCGTAGGCAAAACAGATCCTAATTCGGAGTTCAGACGAGGGAGAACGGGGCGAATAGTCAAAGTCGCGCACGGCACCCGTCGCACGCCGAGCCCGGCGTCGACCAAGGGCACCCGCGCACACGCAGTCCTCACCCAGCCAGCGCCCGTTCACTCCTTAGCACTCGCTGAGGCCGTCTCCACCCGCGCTCACTGTGTCTCCAGCGCTAGCACTCGCCCGGTGCTCACCTCCGCGCGTACCCGCTCGCCCGTGCATCCGATGTTCGGGCCGAGCGCCTTACACCACCCACCACCAGCAGCACCCACTCGGCCGTGCATTCGCATCGGTGTTGAGCGCCCGCTCGCCCGTGTATCCGGTGCTCGATGCTGAGCGCCCGCTTGCCCGTGTATCCGGCGCTCGGTGCTGAGCGCCTGCTCGCCCGTTCACCCAACCCACAACGCACACTCACCTCGCCATCTCCGTACGCACGCCTCCTCAGCCGGCACTCACGCATCCCTCCAACGCTCATCCTTCGCTGTACTCCGAGCGTGCGCTCGCCATTTTCCCTCGCGCGCTCATGCCTCACCCGGTGCTCGTCCGCCCGTGCGCATGCTTGCCCTTGAGTCGGTGTTCGTTTGTGAGTCAGTGTATTTTCTGAGCGAGCGCTCGGTCTAAGCTGGCGTTCACTTTGGGAACAGAACACTCTGCTCCGCGATCGCTCATCCACAACCGGCGCTCACTCTCACTTATTATATATAGACGTTACGTCATAATTTTGAAGGGTTTGGAATTTCTTTTGCTACGCAGCTGCTGTTCTTTCGAGGAGCTTTATTCCAGACGACGAGATAGAGATAAATTTACAGATATTGATTCTTGTCTTTCAATTTTTCTCCATTGAACAATTTAGTTATCGTTTATGTTATTGAAATTATCTTGTTGGATTCATCGATTTACGCTATCGATCTTCGCTCATTCGATTTATATTATTGCTTTATGATTTCTTGCTTTGTGATTCTTGTGGATTCAATTATCTAGTAAACCTTGGATTGTTGATTACTTGATTAATTCTATTTCTCTCGACATTTGGTTCATTTATACTTTATGCAATTGATATTGGACATTAGTATTATGTTGAATCTCTTTCCGTTGAATGTTATTGTTTCGTGTTTGATGATCTAGATTTGTTGTTCTACGCTTTTGCTTCCTGCTTTCGTGTTTTCTTAGGTTCTCCACTGGGATTGGCAACCCCTAGTTAGATTGCTTGCTTTAAATTATATTTCTGTTAGCTTTTCAATTCCCGCTTGTTCAAAACCCATGTTGGAATTAGAGTGTTTAGATTTATCGCTTTATGTGTATGACACGAATAATAAGCCCCGTAAGTTTTCCTTGAGAGACGACTAGGTTAACTTTCCTATTACAACACCTCATTCGATTATGAGTCAATTAAGAGTACACTTTGATTGAAACAAATTTTAGCGCCGCTCTTGGGAAAACTTTAAGCGTATTGTTTGTGTTGATTATTTTCCGTGTTTCTTTTCGTTTTTATTTTGTTATTCTCCAGTTGCGTGTGATCTTTTCTTGTTTGAGTGTTGTGTATGCTAGGTCGCCGCAGTTTAAATAGACCGCTTGCTACCCCGTTGGACCGCACTCGAAGATCTAAAAGATCGCTTCTTCCGGCACTGGAGGAGTTTGGTGCCACTTCTGTGAGTGGTGAACAGTCAGAACCGATAATCAGAGATCATCCTGATGTAGAGAATACTCCCCTATTGAGAGAGATGGGAGAAAATGCACGTGCATTGCGTGATTTGTATAGGCCGGTGATTGGGGCAGCTACTTTCCCAATAGTTCTTGGACCGGCAGCACGTGATTATGAGTTGAAGCCAACCATTTCTCGCTCATGCCTACCTTTCATGGGCTTGCTAGTGAGGATGCTTTGGGGTTCATAAGAGAATTTTGCTCGGTATTCTGATCCTTCCGTTGGGAGGATTGAATGAAGACCAACTGAAGATGCGTTGTTTTCCGTACACCCTTAAGGATAGGGCTAAGTCGTGATTTTTGGCTCTTCCCGCCAACTCTCTGCAGAATTGGAATGCCGTGGTAGATAAATTCAAGACGAAATACTACCCAAATAAGAAGAGTCAGGATTTGAGGTCATAGATCATGACCTTTAATCAGACGTCAGACGAGCCTTTCCATGAAGCTTGGGAACAGTTCAGGGACTTATTGCAGAAGTGCCCTCACCATGCCTTGCCAGATGAAATTCTCTATCAAATCTTTTACGACGGATTGGCTCAGAGTTTTCAGTATATGGTGGACAATGCTACAGGTGGAGATATTGGTTCTCGAACGGCAGCAGATATCGTTGACATTTTTGAAGCTATGGCTGCTACTTCACAGCAGAAGTCCACTCGAGGTGGAAGAGCCAAGACACATGATGTGAATCCTTCGTACGACATGAATAAACAAGTGGCTGAATTGATGAGGGAAGTACAAGAGCTGAAGTTGAGAAAACCAGATCCACCAGCCCAACACGAGGAATTCATAGAACCTTGTGGTATCTGCAACAAACCCGGGCATAACATTGATACGTGCCCCAGGATGAGGGAGCTTACTCACAAAGGTGAAGCAGAAGCCTATGTGATGCAAGGTTTCCAACCCCGACAACAGTTCGAGTCTAATCAGCAACAGTTTGGCTCGGGGTGGAGGAATCAACCTAACGTGAGATGGAGGAATCAGAGTCAAGGGCAGAGTTCAAATCAGAGTGCCCCATACCGAAGACCTCCACAACAAGCGGCAGCCCAAAGAAGAGAGGCACTATCCGCAGCAGCAACAACCCCACAAAGATTCTCTTCTCCCAAAGAATTTCCTGCGGCAACAACGATGTCGGCGGACACCTCCACCACCACCTCAGAGACCAGCTTTTGAGGATATGATCACCCAGAGAGTAGATACTCAAGATTCCACAATCAAGCGTTTAGAGACGCAAATAGGATAGATTGCTAGCTCGCTGAACGAGCTATTACAGCAAGTAGCGGGGGAAACTTCCTAGCCAACCCCATCAGGCTCAGGTGGTCACTGTTTTGAGAAGTGGATGGGTGATTAAGAATAAGGTGGGAGAGACATCTAAGAAACATATGAAATCTCAGGATGTGGAGAATGAGAAAGAGACCGAGGTCCAATTGCATAAGGCAGCAAGACCTTATACTCCACCGATACCCTTCCCACACCGACTGAAAAATGAGAAACAAGATCAACAATTCAACGAGTTCTACAAACTCCTGTCCAAGGTGAATGTAAATTTACCTTTGTAGGACGTGATCAGAAATGTGCCGGCCTACGTCAAGTTTTTCAAGGAGCTGGCCTCAAAGAAAAGAAGGTTTGGAGAGTACGAGAAGGTCGTGGTCTCCGAGGCAGCTAATTCCATCCTGCAGCACCAGTTGCCTCCCAAACTCCGGGATCCAGGTAGTTTTATCATTAAAATTGCTTTAGGTAATGATAAGGAAGTTTTTGGCATGCTTGATTTGGGGGCCGGGATTAATTTGATGCCTTATTCAATTTTCAAACAATTAGAATTAGGCGAACTTAAACCCACTCGCATGTGTCTACAACTAGCCGATAGGTCCGTCAGATATCCGAAGGGTATTATTGAGAACATTTTAGTTAAGGTGGGTGGGTTGATAGTTCCTGTTGACTTTGTTGTTTTGGAAATTGGCGAGGTTAGGGAAGATGGAAAAGAGCACACATTGTTATTGGGGAGGCCATTCATGGCCACAACCAACACACTAATTGATGTTAAGAGTGCACTTTAAAAATGATTGTGCTTGGTGAAACCGTGTCTTTTTCTGTTAGGGACAGTGTGATGTTTCCTTCTGTCAATTCTATTGATGATTGTGCTTTCATTGATACTGTTGATCCATTGGCCGAGAATGTGTTGTTGCAGAAGCATAGCCTCGAGGAAGTTTTTGCAGGATCGGCTGACGAGGAAGAGTGGGCACTTAAAATTGCTAACATGCCAAAGCCCACTCTAGAAATGAAGGAACTGCCGAAACACTTGAAGTACGTATTCTTGAAGGAGGGGAATAAAAAGCTAGTTATCATCTCCGCTGAGCTTTCAAATGTTGAAGAAGAAGAACTATTTTCGGTTCTGAGAAAGACTAAGCTCGCCTTTGGGTGGAGTCTAGCCGACATTAAGGGAATCAGCCCAGCGACATGCATGCATCGTATCACGGTTGAGGATGGAGTGAAGCCGGTGATTGATGCCCAGAGGAGATTGAACCCGATCCTCAGTGAAGTGGTGAAGGAGATTTTGAAGCTTCTTATGGAAGGACTTATCTACCCTATCTCGGACAGGGAGTGGGTTAGCCCAGTATATGTGGTACCCAAGAAGGGTTAGCCCAATACATGTGGTTACCCCCATTCGGCGCTGCACCTCCAACCAGCGCTCTCTAGGTCCTCGTCCAGCCTCTCTAGCTGTAGTAACCCGAAAATCTTTTAGTATTAATTAAAGTCTAATTAAGTATAATTAGGGGCTTAAAAGCTATTTAATTCATAAGAATTTATAAAGAGGTGTATAATAGATTATTTATCGATAGAAATTCGATTATTTCTTAATTGAGGAACATGAAATTAGAAAACATAGAGAATATTTAGAAATGAGTTTTATTAGGATAAAATGAGAATAATATGATTATTAATGTGTGTTTGAGTGAAATTTTTATTAAATAGAAATTGTGCTATGAAATGCATTAAATATTTTTGTATGGGAATTTTCTTACAAAATGAGATGAATTATTGTTCAAGCTATAAAATGACTTGAATAAATTTATTTTATTATTATTTAGTGATAAAAGAATTATTTTGTATGATTTTTGAAATTTAAGAAGTATGAGTATAATTATTTTAAATTTTACATATGAAAGAATTTAATTTATGTTATATGAATTTAATTTCAATCATGGATATAATTTGTTTTGTAATCTAATATTTTTTAGAAATATAGTTATATATATAAGGATATTAAGACATGACATTTGTAATATTAGGAGTGTAATTATAAATTATAGAAATTTGTGTTAAATTCTAATGAAATGAATATAAAATGTACATGAAATGCAAATTAATATTCTAGAATATTACAATTAACATAAGATCATCTTCTACCTTATTTTTCATCACATTTTCGACACACACACACACAAGCACACACTAAATTTTTATTTTCACATTTAATACATATTTAAGTGGGAAATTAGTGGAAAATCACTTCAAGTAAGGTAATTACTTTATTTAAGTTAAGTTTTTGTGATTTAAATTGATAAATATGATCTTCTTATGTCTTGTAATTTTTGAAAATTAGGAAGTTTAAATTAAGGTTGATTTGTTTAATTTTTGTTATGTTTATTAATTTAATTATGCTTATGAAGTATTAATCACATAATCTATGGTTTTAATTCTTTCATTTGCTAAAGTTGGTAAATTAAAGTATTGAATATGAACCCTAATTTTTGCATGTGAAGTATGTGATGTGATTTAGTTGAATTGAGCTTAGATATATGTTTAGGAATAGAAATAAGCATCATATAATCAAAGAAATGAAAAATTAAATCATGTATGCTTAATCTTGAAATTTTCGAAAATAATGAGTTGTAGGAACTTAAGAATTTTGATTTTATTTGATCCATTTGATATGATATTTGGGATCTAGAGTATAAATAATGTATAGTATGAATTTATAGGAATTTAATGTATATATATATATATAAACCGAAAATTTAAAGAAAAATGGCAAGGAAGAAACTTGATGTTCTTGATTTTATTTGATTAATTTGATATCATTTTGAGATGTAGAGTATGCATAAGATGTATTTATGAGAATTTAATTCAAGTATATACATTTATCCCTAAATTTTCGAAAATGAAGGGGATGTCATGAACTATAATTTCTTGATTTTATTTGATGTACTTGATATGATTTTTGAGATCTATGATTAAAATAATGTTTAAGTTGAATTTATAAGGATTTATGGACATGAAGTGTGAAAACTAGAAAATTAAAGTTTAGTGTAAAGTTATGATTTTATGTGATAACTTGATCAAGATTTGAAATGATTATGGAATAATGATCATTGATGATGAATAAGTATAAATATGAGTTGTTTGATACTAAGTGAATTTTTGATAATGAAATATTTAAGATTTATTATAAACATGGTTGAAGGGTATATTGTAATAATGATGTAAATGAATGAATTTGAACTTGTTTTAAGTTCCTATATATATATTTAAGTATATGGTGATGATTGATGGAGTTTGGGATGAATTTGGATGAGTTTTGATTGATTTTGGCGATTCATATTATAAACGTTACTCTGCCGAAATTTCGGTAGAATTTGTTTATTAGTAAGATGTTTTGAAATTCTAATCGGCAAACTATTGATAAGTAGTTAAATGAATAAGGAAGGTTACTAAATTCAATAAAAATTTTATGTTACAAGGATTAAGTGGGGCAAGGAAGGACGTGAAGAACGAACAAATTGAAAAAGTTGAGTAAAAGCTGACTGCTATCCAGGTGGGCAACTCTTAACTATCTTTTAATGAGCGCTCAATGAATTGTTTATTTTCAAATGAAAGTGCATGTTTTGAAAATAAGTTGACTTGCCTATTTTAGCATATGCATTATGCCTATCTACGAGATCATAGACGACGTCGGGCTTGTGCTGGATAAGCTCCAATTCCTTTCGTGTGTACACAAGGGTGATCAGGGAGCCTTCGGGACCGATCACGGTATTGAGAGGGAGGCCTACCTCTCGGTACCTAGAAAGAAGCTTAGATATGGTATCCGTGAGCGGGGGGAGCCTACGGGACCGACACGAAAAGATTTCCGTCATAGCATGAGATAGAATGATAAGAAGCATGCATCATGAAATGTTTTATATGTGAAAAGCTAACACAGGTTATTTCACTAAAACCCCTGTGTTAGAAATATAAGTGGTAAGTCAATTATGTTTTATGGCGGCACCATCGAGTACTTTTTGTGCTCATGCCACGCATATGTTTTCCTTATATGCAGGTTAAGCGAGAGATAGCGGCGAAAGGACATCGAGCTAGGCTTTTGATCATGTATATAAATACTTTGTCACATACGAGAGTTGTGTCTTCATACGCAATTCTCAGCCACCGTATCTGTTGTGCATACTCTGAATTTTTGTTGATACTGATGTGATACCATCGCATTGGAATGTCCTTGAATTTGATATACTTCTATGTATATAGATGTGATGGTTGTTATTGATGATCTTGTTGGAGGTTGGGAATTGTTTCTGTTGGTTCATTGTTGTTTGTTGATATTTGGGCTATCCTGTTTCCAAACAAAACTCTGGTGAAATTTTTATAAAATTTTGATAACCCAGAATTTAAGAAACTCTATTGAGAGATTATAATCCAAATCACCTCATAGTCACAGCTTGTCTATTTAATTGGCTAGTTAATTAAGTAACTAATAGTGATTACTTGATTAATTAGTTAATTAAGTAGGCGGGTCGTGACACAAGCACCATGCACAGTGATGTCTCACTCTTCTTTCGCCCGCGTGCCTCATTCCAGAGCCGAGTCCATCCGGCACTGGGCGATCCGTAGTGCGTACTCCAGTGACATGGCCATCCGACGTTGCGACCTCGTCCGGCACCTCGTCCCGTGCATCCGGCGCTGGGCTTCTCTCACTATTATTTCCAGAGAGTACTCGCGTCCGGCGCCTCATCCCGTCCGGCGCTGGACGTGCTTTTTTTTGGGCCTATTTTTAGCGTATTTTAACTGGGCTTCCTGAGGGTTTATAAAAGAGAACAGCCGCTCTTCTCACAGACACATCTTATGCACGCGATTACTCTAATTTCTTTTCTCCTTTCTTTTACCCTTTTCCTTTTCATTTAAATTTTGTACTTGGATTAACAATTGGATTGTGCAATTCCGGATTTTTGGAAGACGAATTTATCTAATGGTTTGTAAGTTTTTCTCGTTTCATTATGTCTATGTAATTGTTATGGGGATAATTTCTACTATGAGATGAATTATCTATTTGTTGAGAAATAAATGTTGGATTTGTTCTTGTCTTGAATCGTGATTGTTGGGTTGATGATTTATAATTTTCTTATCCATATAAATTGTTTATTTCATGATCTTCATACATGGTGTTCGAGAGAATAGTGTAGGTTGATTATGTGCTTAGGTTTGATTATGAAGTAATGCGAGAGCATATTTATGTTAAATATAAGTTTGACAACGAACATGATCGAGAGATTGATTTGTTGTTGAGATTAATATATGTGAATAGGGTTTTTGCAATCGTGTGCATTTGTAGTTAAATATCCTTCGTAGTTCATGGCGGTTTGATTGAGAGATTCCCCACCATTAAGTTCGAGTCTAACATTGACGTGGTCGAGAGATTAGTTATTGTTGAACGCTAGGTGAGAGGCGTGGGTTTTTATGCATTGTGTACCGGTCCTTGATTCATTAATAACGAAGATAGAATTGAACCCTAGAACACCGTCTCTAATTCCGTGTATCTGCCAATTCCTCTTGTTGTCCAAGTGCATACTTTTTACCTGCTTTATTTTATTTCCTGCTTTCGTCCGTTCCGTGACAGACCCCCCTATTTTAGGAAGTTAGTATTTCTTTTCTATTTCTGTGTGTGACATCAAATCGTAGCCCTGTTAAGCCTTCCTCAAGAGATTCGACTTGGGTCGACCTTACCGCTCTATAAGGACCTCGTACTATTACGAGCAACTTAAAAGAACAATTTGGTCGAAATAGTGCCGACAAACAAAACCCCAAACGTAAACAATATAGTACTTTATGTACGAGAATCCAAAAGAAATCGACAAATTTCGATAACTTAAGCAGGAATTAATGAGAATCGAAGTTAGACACAAATTTAGGGTTTTCTATTAATAATAGGGTAACTCAAACGTGAGTTCCTAAGTTAAAGAAACCGAAAGCCGACTTACAACGTTAATGATCAACAACGACAACCTAATACGATATTAGATTGAGCATTAAGACAACTCGATACGAATAGCGATTATATAACTTACACAATCTCCGACGAACTAAGAGGAACGAACAATGTCGAAAAGTGTAAGCTAAAATTCAAACATAAGATGTCAATCCTTATGTCTCAAAGGTCGAGTTAGTATTCACAAAGAACTCCATTAATTCCTAAGTATCTACTTACGCAATGGTATGAAATATCTCAAATCATAAGTCAAGATTCCCTTTCATTCGTCGTGTTAATACAATAAGCCGTCAAGCATAACCTACTAGGACATAACTATAATTGTTAAGTCTAGCTAGTGGCTTGAGAATATCCTAACATACAATCATAACTTCAATACTAACAATCTATAACGTAATAATGTTTAGAAGAACACTAAGGTTAGAGTCGAGGTTAGACTCGGAGTATATGACTCATAAGTTGAGGTTCGTCTATGAAAGATGGAGGAATATAGTTTGGGAATTGAGAATGTAAGATAATAGAAATTATCTTAACACCATTACATGAAATCATAAAGAAACCCTAATTGGGAACGTTAAGTCGTAATTTATAAACGACCCTCGATCCATAGAAGGAATCTAAGAAAAGTTATTTTCTTATGAAGGTCCTGTTCGTACGTAGTTGCCGAGGAATGACAACCACACTCTGCTTATTTAGAACTTATAGCTTCGGACTAGCAGGTAGGCTCTCTTGAAACAAAATTATATGCATATCTTAAAGCATGATTTACAAAAGCTTTATGAAATATTATTACATGAACTGTTATTGACTGCCAAATGTTTAAGTTTTGTCTTGATCCTATCTGAGATTGGTATATCCAATGTGGTATGTGAATGTGTTGGACCACCAACGTTAAAAAAGGGTAACGATCGGATCCGACTTAGTTAAGGACTAACTCGGATTGTGTACACGTGTGACTGTGTGTTAAGGTTAGCTACCTCGATTGGTCACGACAACTATGTGTAGGTGGCCACCTCCATAGTGTGTGAATGAATGAATGAATGAATGATCAGATATGGAACAACGTGGATGAAATTGTCCGGTCGGACACTTTTGGAAAACGATAAAATATTTGACAGTCATGAGTCTTTTCAACTTAAATCCTCATGCGCTATTGTGGGCAGTTCAATAACTTTACAAAGAAAATGTTTTGGCAATGAGTCCACTGAGTACTTTTGTACTTACCCTGCATCTCGTTTTTGATGTGCAGGTTGAGCAGGGATTGACGATAAGTGCGAGGTGGTGCAGAGTGGCGGGTATTTTGTTATTATAATAGAAAGGTTTCTAGAACCTTGGGCATGCATCATCATATGCATGTCCACATGTTTATTGCTGATAAACTCTGATATTGTTTTGGTGTCTTTTGATTATAACTGCTATTCATTATCGTATTGAACTTGAGTTCGTACCTCGTTCCTTGATTGCGCCCTGATTGGGTTACATTTGGACATTGAACCTTTTGACAAGTCCTTCTGTGACTTGGGTTGGTATTGAAATAGTTTATTCCTTTCAGTTCATGCATTTATGAGTAATTAAATGGTTAATTGTATTGATTAGTTATGTAGATATCCGCTGCATTATCATACCAATGACGATCCATTTGATCCGTGCTTCCTTGAGAAGTCGGGTAGTCACAAGATGGTATATTTTAGTCTAGTCGACGGGTTCATGTATAAACGTCCACACGCGTGGCTTGCATGTGGAATTCCTTGGGCGATTAGAGGTTTCAATTATTATTGTTTTATCAAGGTTACAATATTATCGTATGCTTATGTGTTTAATTATGTATGCGATCGTCAATGCTTATGTGTTTATATTACTTTTCAAATATGTCTCTTAAAAGAACACATGTTTGGTCTCACTATTATCGAATGAGCGGAGAGTCAAGTAGACTTTGGCATAAGTCAAATAATATGGCCAAATGCTATATGATGACTACTATGTCTAAAGGCTTGCAGCTGCAGCATTAGTCGATGGTAGACGCGACTGAAATATGGTCAAGTCTCGAGAGTAAGTTTGAGCAGTCGGATCGGACAGTCCGCTTCCACACTATGAGAGAAATCATGGCATGTAGGATGGAAGAAGAAAGTTCGGTCCATGAACATGTCTCCCACATGACTCATCTCATGGATAGTCTTGATCAGTTGGGAGGAGGTATCGACGGCGAAGCCAAGGTCGATATCATCCTTAACACACTGCCCAAGTCTTTTGAGAACTTTCGTGTAAACGCGATCATGAGCAAGACCGAGTATATACTTAGTCAGTTGCTAAATGATCTCGTGGCCGCGGAAGGTGTCATGGGAAAATGAGCACATGCCCTTTCTAGCACATCTAAGGACCCAAATTTTCCATTGATAAGTGGAAGAAGAAAAAAGGGTGCCAAATGTGGTAGAGCTAAGGAAGCTAGTGGGAGCAAGAACATGGTGGCTGTTTAGTATGAATTTGTGCTTATTCTTCTTAATGTTATGCATGTTGTTTCCCGTGGTTTGTTCTATTTATATCATCATTTTAATTAGTATTTATCGATTCAGACTTATTTGGTTTGTTTTGAAATATTATAGAAAACGGCATTAAAAAAGGATGAAATGGATATGATTAGGATGGATATTAAAAGTATATAATGTTAAAGAGCATCTCGATAGGAGTCTATAGGCGCAAACAGATCGCAATTCGGAGTTCGGACGAGAGAGAACAGAGCAAAACAGCGAAGTCACGCACGAGCGTGCGCGAGCGCGCGACGTCCGACACTGGGAACGCCAGCGCGCCCAACCGGTGCTCACCAGGCAGCGCTCCCCGGGTGCTCACCACACCTCCGCACGCTTTCAACCCCATCCAGCGCTCACGCCAACTCCAGCGCTCACCTAGACGCTCACCACACCTCCGCGCGCGTTCAACCCCATCCGGCGCTTACCACACCTCCGAGCGCGTTCAACCCCATCCGGCGCTCATGCCAACTCCAGCGCTCACTGGGATCTCCGCCAACGCCCGCCGCACGCTCAACCTGCACGTGATAAACGCGCATTTTACACGTTTATTGGTGATATGTAAAGATGAATTTAGATCAATAAAGTGCATTTATGTATCGGATCTTAATAATTTTATCTATTTTTAGAAGATACTGCTCTTGGGTGCTCCTTTGACGTTTTGTAGGTTTATATGTTGATAATCGAAGCAAGGAACGAAGAACGAAACAAAAAGAGAAATCTGTCCCAGTTCTAGCGACCAGCCTAGCGACCGCTAAGTTTGGTCATGAGGTTCAACTTAGCGAATGCCCGAGAGAAGCGACGTGAGCAAACACTCCAGTAGCGAAAGCTTCGCTTGTTTCTCGCGACCATGGCTAGCGATCGCTAGCCAGGTCGCGAGGCATGCCAGCAAGTGCACGCCCAGTAGCTGTCGAGAGAGGATGCGCGCGAGGAGGTGCCTCGCGGTCGAGCTAGCGACCGTGAGGGGTGATCGTTAGACGTGGTGGCAGACCTGAAAATTAGGGTTTCCACCCTTATCTATAAATAGGGCAAGCCTCCCTCGCGCCCAACAACCAACACACGACCCCAGAGTACTTTTACTTCAGTTTTTCCTCAATTTTATCTTTGTTTTAGCTTTAGTTTAGTTCTAGATTTAATTCTTGCATTGTTCTAGTTTAGTTTATCGCTTTGCTATCGTTCGAACGTTTTGTCGATTGTTTTCCGCTTTCAGCTTGGGATTGGATTCAAACTCAACAATTGTCTTCCCACGCTTCATCACGGGTTTATCAATTTAATCTCTTTTTTATGTTTTATCGTATTTTTATTCCGTTAATTATGTCTAGGTAATTTCTGTTCTAATCCTAGGGTTTGCATGATCCGATCCTATATGTTGTGATTTACATTATCTCTTTACCTTCCGAGGCATTGATTCATGATTCTTGGTGCTTATTTATATGTGTTAATTTCGATCAATCTTGATGCATATCTAGTTGCCGATTAATTACGTAATCGTATTAATTGTCAATCGATCTTGAATGCATGATACGGATAAACCTTGAGTCGTGGTGAGATAGGAACATCCGTAGGAAGCTTATTCTTTGTGATCTGTTTGGGTTGCTTGTTTTCACCTAGAGGCGTAACGAATAGGGAAAACTAGTAATCTCTGACCGCAATTGTCGAATGGCGAAGTTGTTGGTTATATATATGATCTTCCATCTTATGCGGATTAAAATTGGCTAATAGGAAGCAGGATAAACATACGTTGTGGATAGGATTAATGTATCCACTAGGGTTAGTCTTTCTTATCTATTTTATCATCCGTGATTTTATTGCTTTATTTTATATTTACGCATGGTTACCTTTGCTTTGGATTAAATTAAAGCCCTTAAACCTCTCACCCAATTTACGTGCTTGAATAATGATGAATTATCGTTGAGCTAGCTTTTATGTTTTAGTGATACAATCCACGTGGATACGATACTCGACTTACCTATATCTTGTGCGTTTTTCGTGTTAGAAAAGTGGCGATCAAATTTTGGCACGATTCTTGCGAGATTGTTAAGATTACATAGGAATAATTAGGCGATTTGGATTTATTAATTCAAGTTATATATTATATTATTTATTTATTGTTACGAGCTAAATTCTCTTTTTCTCCGGGTAGTTTATGCGTCACAGATCTCGGGGACCTCCGAAATATTATTAGATCCCGAGATCGAAAGCTCTCAAAGGAGAAGAGGCGAGAAAGAAGAAGGGCTGCAATGGCGCCTAATCCACGAGCAGGGCATTCCTCCCGAGCAAGCTTGCACGCGTCTGTGGCGAGTTTATAGAATCAGGCGCCAAATGGCGAATATGGGACTCCTTGTCCCGCACAAGAGACGAGACCTTTAAATTACATATACGCACCTCCCATCGAACAATTTCAAGGAGGCGGATGGGGCCCGAAGTGAGCGCGGATAATTTCAATTAAAGCCCGCCCTACTCGGCATGGTCGAGGAGAGCGGTTTGGGGAGGAGTCGCAAGACCCGAATGCGCATCTCGAGACCTTTCTCGATATTTGTGACACCATCAAGCGAATGGGGTGCCACAAGATACGATCCGGATGCGCATGTTCGGTTTCTCATTGCGTGCCGGTGAAGATTGGTTCAAGTTTGGACGAGCGGCATTGACACTTGGGGAAACTTTGCGAAGTTTCTCTCGAAATATTTTCCACCGCGGCGCGAAGATCATCGCGAAATCTCCATTTTGCCAAAACCACGACGAATCACTATTCGAGGCATGGGAGAGATTCAGAGGTCTATTGAGGTGATGTCCACAAAGATGGATTCTCGAGGAGCAACAAATCACGCAGTTCTACGGTGGGTGACATTTCGAGACGAGGAGCATTGTGGATGCGTCGGTGGGGCTTTATTGAACCGACGAGTAGGCAGGCGAGCCGTATTTAGAGGAGATGGCTGCCAACAGCTATCAATGGCCAGCGGAGACAATGCTAGTGGTTAAGCGGTGACGTCGAGGTGATTCGAGATCTGACGAGTGATGAAGCAATTCACTCTGTTGAAGAGCAGTTGAGACGGTGGATGTACATTTTATAAATCAAAGGAACCGGCGGGGGAGAATCAAGCATACACTCGAAATAATAGAAATCATCCGAACACATCAGTATGCCAACCCTAATAATTTTCAACAACCTCCGCAGGCTTCACTGTGCGTAATGGTATAATTCAAGAGCCGAAGAAGCCAGTCTAGAAGATATGATCGGCAGTTGGTTGTGAGCAACCAACAATTGGCGACGAATCGAATTGTTCATAAGCAACACCGAAAAGATAAATCATCCGGAATCCACTAGATCGCTATGGGAAAGCATTTGAAGATGCTAGAAAATCAAATCGACCAAATAGTTGCTCAACAAAATGCCTGACCAAAAGCAGGCCAATTTCCGAGTGTCGGAGGTGAACCCGAAAAATCGGTGCTTCGCCATCCGCAGACGAGGTGGACAAGCTTGCGAACCCTACCGAGGAAGAAGAGGCTGAAAGTAAACCGAGCGAAACTTCGCGACCGAGCTCGCGATCATGAGCCCGATCGCGAGGTCAGTATTCCCCAAAGAATCGCGACCGAACATGCGCCCGTGAGCGACCGAGCCATCGGGCTGCATACCTCGGATATGTTCGCGAACCACCCGGCACCCGCAAGCTAATCCATGAGCAATCGGCGAGCATCTTTGCCGAGAAATCGTAGCGTGACCTCGCGCCGCAAGCTCGCCGCGAAGAACTATTCCAAAGCGCAACAGGCGCCTCACGACCGGCGATGTTTGCTATGATTTTTGATGATTCTTGGTATTGTTTCGAGTCATTTTCTATGGTTTGTCCTATTTATGCCGTTGGTTTGATTAATATTTATCGATTCGGACTTACTTCGTTCGTTTCGATGTTTTGTAGGAAAACGGTAGAAAATAGGATGAATTGGATCCTCCAAGAATCAAATATATTGAAGAACATTTCGACAGGAGTTCGTAGGCGAAAACCGTGCGTAAATCGAGTTCAGACGAAGGAGAACGGGTCGAACGACCAAAGTCGCGCACGGCACCCCGTCGCATGGCCGCACGCCCACGCACCCACGCCCGCCGCGCCCGCCACGCACGCCCGCCGCACAAGCCCGCGCCCAGACTGCCACCAGCGCGCGCTTGCTCCGGCGCGTTCACTTCCTCGCCGCGCGCTTCCCGCCCCAGCGCCCGCCGAACCAGCGCCCGCGCCCAACCACCAGCGCCCGGTGCCGCCAAGACCAGCGCCCAGCGTTTCACAGCGCTTACCTCCAGCGCATCTCGGTAGCGTGTTCAGCGCTTCTTCTTCGGGCGTTGGAACACAGGCCCAAACCAACCGGCGCATGACCCCAAACCGGCGCTCGCCCCTTCACGCTCCTCACCATTCCAGTGCGCACGTTTTCCAAATCGGCGTTCAGCCCACGACCCTTCCGACGTTGCGTCGGCCAGCGCCTGGCCTTCCGTGCACTCGCTCGGCAGCCCAGCGCCCGCTCCGTGTCAACCGGCGCTCACCGCACGCGTTCCCATTTTTCACTCGCTCATTTGTGAGAGAATATTTCCCCAGCCGACGCTCAACCTAAGCCAGCGCTCGCTTCCAATTCAGAATGATTTTTGAACCGGCGTTCATTCCGATCCGGCGTTCACTTTCAAGTCAGAAGCTTTTCTGAGCGTGCGCTCACCTTGGACGCCGGCTCACTTTCAGTTAATATATATATGCGCGTTTTAGGTCAGAAAAGGCGTTCTTGAGTCCTCAGTTCTTATTCTTTTCAACCGCGGCGCTGTGCCGCTATTCTTCAAGTTCTTCCGGAAATTCTTCAGACAACAGAGTTAGATTAACAGTTTTAATTCTTGCTTTCTGTTTCATTGCACAATCTTGTTTATCAATTTATGCTTGGATCATCAGTTCTATTGGATTTAATTTCAGAGTATTATTATTTGATGATTTATGTTGAATTCAATTCCATAGTGACAGTGGATTGTTTTCTTGTTCCGTTGATTTATATTGCTATGATTTCTTGCTTTCGATTATTCCTGTTCTTGTTGGATGATTGACGATGTTATTGTTCATTTACGAGCAGACTTAGATTAGGGCTTGACGAACCCTAAGAATATGTTTTCTATTGCTTTGTTTATCGCTTTCGATTTATCGCTTTCATAGTTCAACTAGGGATTGACAACCCCTGGTTTAGATTTATCGCTTTATTAGTATAGCTCGGGATTGACAACCCCTAGCTTAGGATGTTGTTTAATTCTCCGTAGTTCAATTCTTGCATGTTCAACCCCCGATGATGTTAGAATGTTTAGGATTTAATCGCTTTCTGTGTGTGACATGAACAATCGCCCTGTTAAGTTTTCCTTGAGAGACGACTCGTGTTAACTTATCACGCTACGATTACCTCGTACGATTGCGAGTGAATTTGAGTGTGTTTTTAGCTCGATCAATTTTGGCGCCGTTGTCGGGGAGAACTTTAGGCGTATTGTTTGTGTTGTTTGTTTTCTGTGTTTCTTTTTGTTCTGTTTCGTTATTTTCTCCCCCTGGTGCGTGTGATCTTGTTTTTGTTTTTGTGTGCATTAATGCGGGGTTACAGTGATGACGAATGTTGTTAGCGGTGGGGGAGGAAAGCTCCCATATTGGGCAAATTCTTCTTCAAGAAGGAGCCCAGTCGATTTTTTGAGGGATGTCCGTTGGGCTCGAGCATCAGCGTATGATCCTATCTGAGCAACAAGCCTATAATCCATATTGGGATCAACCACCTCCACCGTACTATGAGGATCAAGCCTCCAATCCCTAGTGGGAACAACCGCCTCCGCAAAGAATATGAGGATCGATCCTACAATGCCTCATGGGAGCAACCACATCCTCCAACTCAATATGAGTACCCACAACAATCACCTCCACCTCGGTACTCATATGCTGTGATCGCCTCTGCTTCCACATAGCAAGTACCCATAGCGGCCGTATCCACCTCCGGGGCCGGCTTGGGAGGATGAGTTAACTCAAAAAGAGGTTCGACCATTCAAAAACGGATACTTTGGTCAAAGTTTGGATCTTTAGCGCCTCGACTTTCGCGTTGGAGACGCAAATAGGATATGTCGAGCACCTTGATGAACCCATTGCGGCAAGGGAGGGAACTTCAAGATCAATCCAATCAAGTCCAGGCGGTCACTATTCTAGGAAGTGACCCAAGTTTTGAGAATTGGGTGGAAGAGACATTAGATGAGCCGACTTTCCCACACCAACCCGATCAAGATCTGACGGTCACTACTCTTGAAAGTGACCCAATTATTGAAGATGTGGTGGGAGAGCCACCAAGAGCCGCTGCAGCCAGAGGAAGTGGAAATGGTGGAAAAATGGGCAAGTGAGGATGAGGGCAAAATCGAGCCACAAGGAAGTTGATACGGGCGGTGGCGAGGAAGAGTGGGCGTCGAAGTTGCAAATATGCCAAAGCCCACTCGGGAAGTGATTGCACTACCTCAACAATTTGAGTACGGGATCCCAGAGGAGGAAAAATCGAGGACAAAGGTTGAGGTAACATCCATGATTTGTCAACTTCCGAATTCTCAAAAGTATTGTGCTTTGGGAATTGAAATTATCTATTTCACTTTGGAGAATAGGATGTCCGACTTGAGCTTAAATGATTTGTTATTTTCTTTCTTTACTGTCCTTTGTGCATATATGGTTACTACTGATGTTCTGGCCGAGATGGTATTCCTGCAGGTGAAGGACTATGGATAGTCCGTTGTTGACCGGAACACGTCGTGCTCACGACGTTAAACTGAGTACTGCGTGGGAGTTGACCCACGATTTTTATTTGCTTTTCTTTCTTTCTTTTCTTTGTCTTGTTTTGTTGTTCTTGTTGATCTATCTGTTGTTGTTGAGTTTGTTTTGCTCGGATCTGGAAAGTCGTCGTGAGCGAGATGAAGCCGTGATGCTCCAACTCTACAGTAGCATTAAATCGATTATCGTGGAAGTATCATCCTCTATGGCCATTTTGAGCTTCTAATGTTTTGAGCACTGGGACGATGCTCGGTTTAAAATGTGGGGATGTTTACTTAGTTTTGTGTCGTGATATATTGTTTTCATTATGCTTAATGCAATCTCTATCCGATTTGAATACTTGATTGCATATATCATGTCCCCTTATCTCATATATAAGTTAGATCATACGAAGGTGTAGAAGATCACGTAAATCCGTATGATTGACAAGCAATGAGATATAAAAGTTTCACACCGAGACAACTTAAGGACGAGTTGTCGGTTTGAAACTGCAAGATAGATAAGTGACTTGACTTAGTTGCTTGTCTATCTTTGGTGCGTCTCGGCGTATTGAAGGATCACGATGAGATGTGTTCTTCTTCGACCGTCGTGAAGAACCAAGATCTCGTGACTTACGATGATCTAAACCTCGATAAGGTATTAGGTGAGTATGAGTTCTTGACCATCACTTTGACTTGTTATGAGTGAGGGTTATATGTTCTAACCCAATTCTCCGCATCTTGGGTGGTGGCGATCTTGTATGTCACGCTAATTATCATGTCGAGTCACCGAATCCGTTTAGGATGATGGCGTCCTTAAGAAGCTCAAAGGTTTATTGTACTAAACCCCGCAGTTGAGTTAGCTCAGTACAATAATAAGGTTGAGTGGTACTACTTAAGGAAATGAAGTTATTAATCGTTTAGCGATGATTGCTATAAATGATTAATGGACGTTCGATATCTTAAATCACGGGATTCGTAATGTTCAAGTGCAAGCCCGACTCAACTTGGTAATAAAGGGTAAGTCAAGATTCTTTCTCTGGTGGCATGATCGAATGTTTATAAATTAATTTATGTTCTGGGCTGAACATAAGATAATTAATTTATTTGAGGCCCATCTTTATTCCTTGCATTTGATCCCTGGTCGCCCATCCGAACCCATAGCCAAGGAGAAATCGGCGCTATTTACTCTACAGGAAAGTTTTATTCTCTTTATCCCAAGGATATTATTATATTTATGTGATATGCATGGATCATTTCCTTTTGGGATTATGGTAATGCATTATAAATATAAGGTAAGAGATAAAGTCTAGGTTAATCCTCAAATTCATTAACCTAGAATTTTCGTGAGTCTCCATAGTGTTTTGTAGAGTGATTCTCGAAAATTGTGCTAGAGAGATTGGGTGATTTTTGAAGCATTCTCCATAGATCGTCCTCACCGGCGTTGGAGATTGGGCAACCGGATATCTGATCCGGAAGGTCAAAGCACGAGTCCGATCCGTTCGATCCATTCATCTCGTTCCATCGACCTCTTGGGATCGAAAGGTAAACACGAAAACCTCACGTGTTGCAATTTATTATATAGACGCATGCTGGGATTATAATCAATGTATGGTGAATTAAACACCCAAGATGGATCCTCGGGACGAGGGCTTAACATATGTTTTCCTACAATTGGTATCGGGCGAGGTTGAGAATCTTGGCTCATTGGATTAATTCACGTTTGATTATTACGTGCGTTTTATTAATTGTGGATCATGGTTCATCGTGGCTCGTTTATTATTTTGTTGGGTTTGTTTTACACCACGAGAAAATCCGTGGTTAGATTAGATTTTATTCGTAAATCTTATCGTAAAAAAAGAAGAAAAAGAAAAGAAGAAGAATCTAAACGACGGAAAAACAGGTCTCTCGGCGGTCCACGACGGTTTCACCATGGCGAGCCTCGCGATCGTGAGGCGATCGCGGAAGCGCGGCGGCGGGCGTGCGTTCGCGCCACGAGATCCCCGGCGCCACGCGGCGAGTGAGTGGTCGCGAGATTCGGCCGCGCAGCGGCGCGAAGCGAGCTAGCGGGCGACGGGCGCGTTGCCGCTGCGAAACCCGCGCATGCGCGAGACTTCATGATCGCGAGTTTTGGTCACTGGCGATGACATCTCGGCGGATGTTGGCGCCGGGCGTGGCGCGACGCAGCGTGCTCGGCGGGTCGCGGTCGCGTTAGCGACGCGGTAGCCCACGAGGAACACGCTGGCGGCGGCGACGTAAGGCTGGGCGCCTGGTGGGCTTTGCCCTGGCGGACGGCCCAAGCCAGATTGACCGGCCCGGACCCGCCTTTTCCAGCCCAACCCGAGTTTCCGGTCCGTGCCCGTGCGCGAGGCCCATTGTTGAATCCGGTTCGTTGCGGGTACGCGAGGCCTGTTTTCGAGTTTAATTGCATGCTTTGTAAATCTATGTAATAGATTAGATTTAAATGTCGCGGGTTTCACGATTGAGCGCGATGAGCGTTTATTTTATTTTATCGTTCATATGCATGTCGTGGATGTTTAAATTATCTGATAGCATGCTATGTATGTTTATATTACGTTGTCAAACCTTTAAGTGTTTTACGTAATTGTATGCGCATAGTAAGCATGCTAGGTTTATCGCGTTTATCAAGCATATTTTAGAATTACTGCGAGCATGTTTTACATGTTGAGTTCTATAGAAAAGCATGCTAAGATTACGTGATCTGCATGGACAAACCTTTTGAATAAAATGACTAAGCAATCAACCCGACATATTAATTTTCAAATTAAAATGTCAAGACCTCCACTTTTGATCTCTAAACAAAGTGAGGCGACTGCGAGATGGCGCCCACCGTGCGTGGCTTGCTTGCACTGCTTATCATAAGTTTGTTAGATGAGATTTCTAAATAAAACTTTTAAATCTATTGAGAAGTGGGAGTTTCATGTGTAAACGCCCACACGCGTGGCTTGCATGTGCGATTTTCATAAGTTCTCTAGAGATAGATATAAAGAGATAACAAAAGAATTTGAATTGGAGCGGTATGGTCGGTGGAGTATGCCAATTCTAAAATTCATTTTCTTTGTTAAAATTGTGGTCAATGCTTAGACATCACCTCAAGCACAACTTCCCGCCAAGTCCCTTCTTGCGATAGTGATGTGGTCTAGTAAGGTCCAATCGTTAATTTCATTTGTCATGAGGATAAGTTGACATGGATTAAAATTAAGCGACTAAAAGGTATATTTTAGTGCGGTCGAGGGTTCATGTGGCGACGCCCACACGCTGGCTTGCATGTGGGATTCTTTGGGCGATTGGAGGTTTCAATTAATATTGTTTTATCGGAAGGTTACAATATTATTGTTACAAATTATATGCGATCGTATGCTTATGTGTTTACATTATCGTTTGAGATATGTCTCTTCGCCGATTATCAATATGCTCGCACAAAATCCGTTATCCGGTCCAAATTTTATCGAGTGGAAGCGAAACATGGAATATGTTCTTATCATTTGAAGAACACATGTTTGTTCTCACTACTCCTAAACCCGATGCCTTATCGACGATCGACCAATGAGCGGCGAGTCGGCGGACTTTGGAATAAGTCGAACAATATGGCTAAATGCTATATGATGACTACTATCCAAAAGGCTTGCAGTGCTGACATCGGTCGATGGTGAACGCGATCGATATTTGGTCAAGTCTCGAGTAAGTTTGGGCGGTCGGATCGGACGATCGCTTCCACACAATGAGAGAAATCTTGGCGTGTAAGATGGAAGAAGGAAGTTCGGTCCATGAACATGTCTCCACATGACTCATCTCATGGATAGTCTTGATCGGTTGGGAGGAGGTATTGTGGCAGCGAAGGTCGATATCATCCTCAATACAACGCCCAAGTCTTTTGAGAACTTTCGGCGTAAATGCGATCATGAGCAAGACCGAAGTTTACACTTAGTCGGTTCTTAATGATCTCGTGGCATGGAAGGAGTTATGGGAAAAGGGCACATGCTCTTGCTAGCACATCTAAGGGCCCAAAATTTTCGTTGCAAAATGGAAATAGAAAAGGGTACCAAAGGTGGAAGAGGCAAGGCAAATAGTGGGAGTAATGGGAACAAGAACATGGTTGCCACGGAGGCTTGAAGAAGCGAAGGAGAAGCGCAAGTGCTTCAGTGCGGTGGGCGGGCGTTGGAGGCCAAGTGCCCTATGCTCAAGGCTCAGTACGCTGGTTTGCTTTAATAACGGAAACATGTTTAGCGACTTGTTCTACCCATTCTTGGGTAGTAGATACTGGTATGGCGATCATGTTTGTTACACCTGCGGGGTTCCTGCGGACAAGGAGTCGTTTGATGGCGAGATAACGATCTCCATGGGCAGCGGCGAAAGTCGAGGCCGTTGCGAGTTGGAGATGTTACTTTATGTTTGAGAAGCAGTTTTAGTTTTGAAAGGCGTTTTATATGTGCGGATTTTTCGTGGAACCTTGTTTCGCTTTGAAATTATTTACTCATGGATACATTCGTTATTTTTGATAGTGGTGTTTCTATCATAAGAAATGACGAAGTTATACGTGTTGTACGTTATATAATTAAGCTTTATACTATTTCGCCAAACATAATACCTATAACTATGTTTGATCTTCATCAAACCCTAAAAGAAAGTTTTCTTAGAAGATGACTCTACTTTCTCGGCATCTTAGATTAGGTCACATCAATCTAAATAGGATCCAAAGACTGGCTAAGAATGGGCGTTGGGTAATCTCACGGTTACTCTGGTTCCCGATCTGCGAATCACGTATAGAAGGTAAGATGTCGACCGGACCCTTCAAAGCAAAGGGGTTATAGAGCCAAAGAAATGTTGGAGTTAGTCCATTCGACACATGTGGACCGATGTCCACACAAGCTCGTGGAGGGTGCGCAGTATTTTGTCACTTTCATTGGCGATTACTCGAGTGCGGATCGTATACCGCTTCACGCAAGTCTGAATGCTTTGAAATTCAAAGAGTTTAAAGCGGAAGTGGAGGCGAAGCTAGGTAAAAGTATCAAGTCATCTGCGTTCGATCGCGGTGGCGAATACCTCGATGTGAGTTTATGGACTATATAGTGAAGTGTGGGATTACCTCGGTGCACTTCAAGGCACACCACAAGAAATGGTGTGTCGGGCGAAGAAAATAGGACTCTTTTAGAAATGGTTAGATCAATGATGAGCTATGCAACATTGCCTATTTAGATTACGGGGTATGCCTTAGAAGCAGTGACATACTTGCTAAATCTAGTACCATCAAGTCGATCGAAAGACCCGCTTCGAGTTGTGGTTTGGCGCGAGCCAGTTTAAACCACATAAGGATATGGGGCGATCCGGCACGCGTCTTGAACAAGAAGGCGACAAGTTGGAGGCTAGATCCGGCGCAAGGCTGTTTATTGGCTATCCTAGAGGAGCGAAGGTGGTTTATTCTATAGTCCCAAGGATCGAGAAGGTAATTATTAGCACTAATGCTCGATTCTTAGAAGGGACTACATGAAAATCATAAATCCAAAGTTGAAATCATTCTTCAAGAATTGAAGATGATCGTATTCCACCACCGATTAGGCGAAGGTGCGAGATGTCGAGTCTAGTGGGAGGATCGACACGGATACTTTAAGAAATTGAAGTGGGTCGAGTTCCTTTGGAGATACCGACCGTGAGTGGTACCTACCCGATAGTAGTGCGAGTTAGAGAATCACAAGTATCTGCACCCACCGTTGCCATTGTGCACAATAGAACCTGCGTCGTGATGGGAGGTTGTTCGTCAACCCGAGCGATTTATGTTAGTGGGTGAATCTTGGTTTAGTCCGAGGCGAGCAGCGATAGTCGAACCATGGACATCTGAGGAGGCGATACAAGATATTGATGCTAGATCATGGCACACGCTATGGACTTAGAAATGGAATCCATAACGGCTATGGATGTATATGAAAAGACACTTCTACGGATGGCAAGGAAGCCGTAGGTAGTAAGTGGATATCTGAAGGAAGAGATTCCGATGGAGAGGTTTCGCTTTTAAAGCCGTGCTTGTGCGAAGGTACACTTTTCAGTTGAGGGCATCGATTTCGATGAGACCTTTTCGCACAGTAGCAATGCTCAAGTCCATCGAATTCTTACGGCCTAGCAGCCCACGAACAGAGGTTTGGCAAATGGATGTTAAAACCGCTTTTCTAAGCGGTTACCTTGAGGAAGGTAGAGACATCTATATCGCGACACGAAGGTTATGTGGTAAGGGTGAAAAGCATCTAGTATGGAAGCTTAAAGTCCATTTATGGACTTAGCGAACCTCGATCATGGAACTTACGCTTTGGCGAGGTAGTAAAGTCCTATGGATTTACCCGTTTCCTAGCGAGTTGTGTGTATCGGTTAGATGTTAGTGATGTGGTTTTCTTGCACTTTATGTAGATGACATCCTTCTAGTTGGCAACAACGTGAAGTGTATCGGGCGTAAAGTTGGCTATCCGATCGGTTTCAAATGAAAGACTTAGGAGATGCGGCGTACATTCTTGGGATCGAGGTTTGAGAGATCGCGAAGAAAATGTTGAGCTTATCTCGGGCGTCTTACATTGATCTTGTGATTACTCGTTTAGTATGCGCACCGCCTTGAAAGTTGCTACCTTTCGGACATGGCGTTCCTTTATCTAAAACGCGATCACCTATATTTATAAGGAGATAGAGGAAATGAGACAAGTTCACTACTGCTTACGCCGTAGGAAGTCTCGTGTCTGTAATCTTGTCACGAGGCCGATATACGCTATCACGGTAGGCATAGTAGCTAGATATCGATCTAACCTGGACAACAAGCTCATTGGTGCGATAAAGCATATACTCAAGTACACGAAAAGGACTCGAGATTATAGGCTGGTTACCATGCGAGATAGTCTAATGCCTTTGGGTTATCTGAGACTTTCGGTTCCAAGTGACCGTGATGAGAAAAAGTCGACCTCGGGCTATGTGTTTACCTTGGGAGGTGGAGTCGTATCTGGCGGTGCAAGCGCGATGCATTCGCGGACTCCACCATGGAAGCGAATATGTAGCGGCGGAGGCTTCAAGGAGGCTGTATGGTTCAAGAACTACCTCGTGGATCTGGGTGTGGTACTGGTTTGCCCAGTATCATAGTTTCTTGTGATACTTTCGGTGCGATGGCAAACTTCGAAGGAACCACGGACCCACAAGCGACCAAACACATAGAGAGAAAGTACCATGTCATGCGAAATCGTTAGGCGGTGGCGTGCTGATTGAAAAGATTGATCTGACGGAAAATCTAGCGGATCCATTCACGAAGAACTGCCGCCAAAAGTCTACGATGGACACGTTAGAGGACTTGGATTGCGTTTGATGGCACCACTTAGAAAGGAAACTTTTGTATAAGTGGGAGAAGCAAAGTGATGGTTGTTTGTAATAGCTAGTGAAAGACACATTGTATCTGAAAAGTTTGCTTTAGTATAAGTGGGAGATTGTTGGATTTGTATCTTGAAAGCGGTTTGGTTGAGCTTGTATACAATGTTTCTGTTACCACTATTACAATCTCTATCGATTTGAATACTTGATTGCATATATCCGTGTCCCTTATCTCGTATATAAGTTAGATCATACGGTGTGTGAAGATCACGAAGTCTTTATGATTGGACAAGCTTAATGAGATATAAAAAGTTTCACGGTGAGACAACTTAAGGGCGAGTTGTCGGTTTGAGGTACTGCGATATATAATAAGTGACTTGACTTAGTTGCTTGTCTGTCTGATGCGTCTACGACGTATTGAAGGATCACGATGAGATGTGTTCTTCTTTATGACCGTCTGAGGAACCGAGATCTCGGTGACTTACGATGATCTAAACCTCGATAAGGTATTAGGTGAGTATGAGTTCTTGACCATCACTTTGACTTGTTATGAGTGAGGTTATATGTTCTAACCAATTCTCCGCATCTTGGGTGGTGGCGATCTTGTATGTCACGCTAGTTATCTGTCGAGTCACCGTATCCGTTTAGGATGATGGCGTCATAAGGACTCAAAGGTTTATTGTACTAAACCTGCGGTTAAGTTAGCTCAAGTACAATAATAAGGTTGAGTGGTACTACTTAAGAAATGAAGTTGTTAATCGTTTTAGCGATCAGTTGCTATAAATGATTAATGGGCGTTCGATATCTTAAATCTGAGGATTCGTAATGTCTAAGTGCAAGCCGACTCAACCCGGTAATAAAGGGTAAGTCGGCATTCTTTCTCTAGTGGCATGATCGAATGTTTATAAATTAATTTATGTTACGGGTGAACATAAGATAATTAATTTATTTGAGGCCCATCTTTATTCCTTGCATTTGATCCACAGGTGGGCCCGTCCAGGTATGCCGAGAGAAATCGGCCTATTTACTCTGAGGAAAGTTTTATTCTCTTTATCCCACAAGGATATTATTATAGCGTGCCCTTGTGCTTATTTTGATTGTTTGGACGTAAGCTTTAACTATCACGAGTAAGTTAGGATCTTGATTTGTGCTGTTGAACTCGTGGTATTGATCAAATTGATTTTGAATTTCCGAAACTTTTGGTGATATATGATTTGAGTATAATGTGAATTGACGAGGCTGATTGATAGAAAATGAATAGGGAAATTGATGTGATTTGTCCGGCTAATGTTAGGGTAGTGTTAACATTGTAGTTGCTATATACTTGTTTCATTTATAAAAAAAAAAAGAAGAAAAAAAATGTGAAAAAGAAGTAGAAAATGAGGAGAATGAAAGCTCCAGTATTTTGTTGAGATTGTTGAAATGGAGGATGGGATTATGTCCCTCTTTCTCGTAAATTGAGAAATGGACATGGGAAACCACGTTAGGAGACTCGAGTTCATCGAGTTCACCTTCGAATATTGTTCCAAAATCATTAAAACATTCTTTGTGCTTTATAAAGAAACTTTTGCTAAAGGTGACCACATTAGTTAGTTCACCTAACGGAGAGTTGGGTGCGGCGAGATTACCTTTTATTTATTGGAAGTCGATTGCCGTTCTTGATTTATTTCACATTATCTTTGAATTAATAAACACCAAGTGTGGAAATCTGCATAAGGTTTGATTGATTAGAATAAGGGTCGAGTTGCATGAGTTATCTTCGACTCTTATTAGTATAGATTTTGCTTGAGGACAAGCAAATGGATAAGTGTGGGGAGTTGTTTGGTATGATTTTGTGATGATTCTTGGTATTGTTTTACGTGTCATTTCTATGGTTTGTCCTATTTATGCGTTGGTTTGATTAATATTTATCGATTCGGACTTACTTGTTCGTTTCGATGTTTTGAAGGAAAACGGCAGAAAATAGGATGAATTGGATCCGCCAAAATCAAATATATTGAAGAGCATTTCGACGGGAGTTTGTAGGCGAAAACCGTGCGTCGTCGGAGTTCGAGACGAAGGAGAACGGGTCGAGCGACCAAAGTCGCGCCACGGCACCCGTCGCATGGCCGCACGCCGCGCCCACGCCCGCGCCGCGCGCCCGCCGCAGACATGCCCGCGCGGCACTCGGCCACCAGCGCGGCTGGCGGGCCTTGCGCTTTCCGCCCGGTGCCGCCCGAAGACCCAGCGCCCAGCGCCCGCGAAGACCAGCGCCAGTGACTTCAGCGGCTTCATCTCCGCCGAGCATCTCGGTAGCGTGTTCAGGCGCTCTTCTTCGGCGGCAGGAACACAATACCAATAACCGGCGCGATGACTCCAAACCGGCGCTTGCCCGCAAGCTCCTCACCATTCCAGGGCGCGCGTTTTCCAAACCGGCGTTCAGCCCGCGACCCTTCCGACGTTGCGTCGGCCGCCTAACGCTGACCTTCGCGCACTCCCTCGGTAACCCAGCGCCCGCTCCGTGTCAACCGGCTCTCACCGCGTTTCCATTTTCACTCGCTTCACTATGAGCGCCGCTCATTTGTGAAAGAATATTTCCCCGACGCCAACCCTAAGCGGCCGCCGCTTCGTTAATTATTTTGAGCCGGCGTTCATTCCGATCCGGCGTTCACTTTCAAGTCGAAGCTTTTACGGCGTCGCTCACCTTGAACGCCTCACTTCGATTAATATATATATGCGCTTTAGGTCGAGAAAAAGGCGTTCTTGAGTCCTCGCCTTATTCTTTTCGGCCCGCGGCTGTGCATTATTCTTCAAGTTCTTAGGAAATTCTTGAGACAACGAGTTAGATTAACATTTTAATTCTTGCTTTACATTTCATTGCACAATCTTGTTTATCAATTTATGCATGGATCATCGTTCTATTGGATTTAATTTGAGTATTATTACTTGATGATTTATGTTGAATTCAATTCCATAGTGACGATGGATTGTTTTCTTGTTCCGTAGATTTATATTGCTATGATTTCTTGCTTTCGATTATTCCTGTTCTTGTTGGATGATTGATGATGTTATTGTTCATTTACGAGCAGACTTAGATTAGGGCTTGACGAACCCTAAGAATATGTTTGCTATTGCTTTGTTTATCGCTTTCGATTTATCGCTTTCATAGTTCAACTAGGATTGACAACCCCGGTTTAGATATATCGCTTTATTAGTATAGCTCGGGATTGACAACCCCAGCTTAGGATCTTTGTTTAATTCTCCGTATTTAAATTCTTGCATATTCAACCCCCGATGATGTTAGAATGTTTAGGATTTAATCGCTTTCTGTGTGTGACATGAACAATCGCCCTGTTAAGTTTTCCTTGAGAGAAGACTCGTGTTAACTTATCACGCTACGATTACCTCGTACGATTGCGAGTGAATTTGAGTGTGTTTTTAGCTCGATCACCCAGCGGTCGCGAGGTGGATCGCGAAGAGCCTCCAGAGTCCAATTTTCGCACGTACACTCCTCCGGTCCCATTTCCGAGTCGACTAGTCAAGTCGAAATATGATGAGGAGTTTGCTCGTTTTAAAGAGATTTTTCAAAAAGTTGAGATCAATTTGCCTCTCTTTGAAGCACTGCGAAACATGCCGGGATACGTGAAATTTTTAAAAGACGCGCTTGCAAGCAAGAAGAAATTGGGGAAGAATGCAGTGCCGTCTTGCAGAGGAAGCTCCCTCTGAAGCTGAAGGATCCCGACAGTTTTACGTTAGAATGCGAGATCGCCGAGCATACTTTTCCAAATGTGTTGTGCGACTTGGTGGCGAGCATCAATCTGATGCCATTGAACGTATTCAACCGCTTGGAGCTAGGGAAGATGAAGCCAACAAAGATATCACTGATGATGGCTGACAGGTCAGTAACATATCCTAAAGGAATTGTTGAAGACGTGTTGGTAAGAATTCGAGACTTTGTCTTTCCTGCTGATTTTGTTATATTAGACATACCCGAATTGACATCAACCACTAATCTTGGGTAGACTTTTTCTAGCAACTGGTGGTACTTTGATTGATGTGCAGGAAGGTGACCTCACGTTTCGTGTCAATGATGAGGAGCTCAAGATTTTAATATATGGCGCCATCAAGCAACACGATAGTTGAAACCGAAAATTGCTACTCGATCACTCATCACATCGCTAGTCGAGTCTCACATGCGGGCGGACCCGGTCGATGAAGATGCGGAAAGAAGAGATGGACTCGGCATAAAAATCCGAGTGATTCGTTTAAGTTCAGGGGAAGCCACTCTTATGCCAATTGGTGGGCTGCCGTGAATGCTAAGGACAAGGGCAAACGAAAGTTTGGAAAGACCTCAGTTGTCAAATCGCCTGATTGATGAGAGGTACCGTCGAGCTAGCGATGATTAATCTAGCACTGGTTGGGAGGTAACCCAACATTTTACATGTTTTTTTTTTTTTTCCGTCTTGTTTTTCTTTGTTTTGTTGTGTCTTGTTTGTCCGTTTTTAAGCCCCAAGGTATATCATCAATGGCGAGGATTCTATCCACCCGGAGTAGTAGCGACATTTGAGGTAAGATCTCTCCCAATCACTCTCTTACGCAAACCTTATTGCCTCCATTGCACACTGTTGATAATAAGTTTGGGGGGGGGAGTGTTCGAGTGTGAGTTGGTTGAGAGTGTTTCTTATGTTTTGTTTTGTTTTATTAAGTTGTTATGCTTTGGGGTCTTCTGTCGTGTTTTTGTTTCTTTGTTCGTTTTGTGTGCATCGATCAACGAGTTAAGTGAAGTGTGTTAATCCATGTGGCCAATGACGATAGAATTTTTTTTTTTGTGAAATTTAATGATAGTGCACATGATATGTTAGAAAATGACGCATGAATGACTTGAGATTGCTTAGGCATTGTTTTCACCATTTGCTTATCTGTGAGACTTGAGCTTCCTTTGTATACATATCTTGATCTGATTTCTTTTAATTGTGTGATATCATGCATGTGATTATCTTCTAGAACTTGCCGTTTTACGTATCGAGGCTGCAATATGTGTTTCAATTTGGAAAGGATAAAGGCCATCTTTGTTAACCACATATTTTCCCAAACACTAACCCGATGATATATACCAGTTGTCTCCTTCTTTGAGCCTTTATTAGATTTATTCTTTCGATTAACCGGATGATAGGAGGTGAGGATGGATGTGGGAATCAAAAGGGGATTGTGATGTAGTTACGACGAGAAAAATTATTGCAAGAGAAATACATCTGTGGTGAAGAATAATACCTTTGTTGTGAATGATAAACCCTATAAGCTCTAGAAAAGAAAAGAAAAAGCAATGATAAGTTCACTACCTTAACCAATGTGCCTACATTACAACCTATGAAAAGACCTCTTTGATCCTAATTTGAACACAATGGCGGTGGAGACATTAGAAAGCGGCAAGCTATGGTAAGATGTTGCATTGCATTGATCGTTGAGTGTATACCGTCTATATTTCTTTATGAGTTGAGTGTATCCTATATTTTACACATGCCTTTGTGAGGTTGAACTAAATGAGTTTTGCTTTCAATCATTGTTCGTGTTGAATTGACTAATGTCGTCATGTGTGCTAATATTTTCGAGCGTTGAAAGATATTTCCGAGGCTTGATTGTGTTTATCACCTTTGCTATACTCGTTGATCTTTTGTTGTGTCCTTCGTTTTTCTTTCTGTTCTGTTTTTGTTTAAGGACAAACTACAATGCTTCAAGCGCGCGACGTCTGGCACTGGGAACGCCAGCGCGCCCAGCCGGCGCTCACCTGGGTGCTCACCACACCTCCGCACGCTTTTGACCCCATCCGGCGCTCACGCCAACTCCAGCGCTCACCTAGACGCTCACCACACCTCCGCGCGCGTTCAACCCCATCCGGCGCTCACCACACCTTCGCGCGCGTTCAACCCTTCGGCGCTCATGCCAACTCCAGCGCTCACTGGGATCTCCGCCAACGCCCGCCGCACGCTCAACCTGCACGCCCGGTCCAGCGCTCACCTTGGCGCTCACCACGCCTCCGCGCGCATTCACCACCCAACCGGCACTCGTCCATGAGCCGACGCTCATTATAAAAATAGAAGGCTCCTCCCAACCGACGCTTAAGCACGAACCAGTGCTCATGTTCAATACAGAACACTTTCCACAACTGGCGCTCGATTTCAACCAGCGCTCAAGCTCCAAACAGAACGCTTCCCGAACCGGCGCTCCCTCCAAACCGGCGCTCACTTTGGAACAGAAGTCCCGCTCCGTGCTCGCTCAGCGTGCAACCGCACTCACTCACTTTATATATAAGCGCGCACGAGTTAGGGTATTCGGTCTTTATTTTCTTCGCGCAGCCGCTGTTCTTGAACCAAATTTCTGGGAGCTTCCGACCGACAATAGATAGAATCAAAGTATCAATTCCTGTCTTTCATTTCTTCGATTGAATAATTTAATTTATCGTTTTATGCTGTTGGAATTATTCTTTTAGATTTATCGATTTATGCTATTGGATCTTCATTCCTTCGATTTATATATTGCATTGTGATTTCTTGTTTCGTGATTTATGTGGATTCAATTATATTGTAGACATAGGATTATTGGTTTCTCCATTGACTCTATTTCTTCTGGCTTTTGATCAATTTACATTTTATATAATTGATATTGAAATTTAGTAGAGTGTTGAATCGTTCTTCGTTGAATTTTATTATTTCCTGTTTAATGATCTAGTTTAGTTTGTTCTACGCTTAGCTTCTTGCATTCGTGTTTTTGTAGGTTTCAACTAGGGATTGAAAACTCCTAGTTAGATTGCTTTAATTTTTATTTCCTTTCGGGTATTCAATTTCCGTTGTTTCAAAACCCCTGTTGGTATTATCGTTTTTATGTGCGACATGAACAATAAGCCCTGTTAAGTTTTCCTTGAGAGACGACTTGGGTTATCTTTTCCTCTACAGCACCTCATTCGATTATGAGTCAATTAAGAGAGTACTTTTAGTTGAAACAAATTTTGGCGCCGTTGTCGGGGAAAACTTTAGGCATATTGTTTGTTTTGTTTATTTTCTGTGTTTTTTTCGTTCTTTTTTATATTTTCTCCCCCCCTTCCTGGTGCGTGTCATCCTGTTTATGTAGTTGGTGTCTGTTAATGCAGGGTTACCAGCAATACGAATATGGTCAAACAGGCTGGGGGGAGGAAAGCTCGTCGTATTGGGAAAATTCTTCTTACGAAGAACCAGCCCAGTTCGACTATTTTGAGGAATATCCGTCAGACTATGAGCATCAAGCCTATGACCCCTACTGGGAGCATATTCCAAGTTCTTCATGTAGTGAGGACCTTTTTTTCCAGCAACATCCTATTCAAAGAAATATCGTTTCCCAACAATGTATATCGGCAAGCACCTCTACCACCACCTCAGAGGTCATCCTTGGAGGATTTGTTCACTCAAAGAATTAAGGCTCAAGACTCCACAATTCAGCATTTAGAGACTACTAATGCTCTGGCTGAGATGGTATTCCTGCAGGTAAAGGACTATGGATAATCCATTGTTCTCTGGTGGAGCTCGTGCCATAGAAACGAGCACTACATGGGAGTTTACCCACGGATTTATCTTTTGTTCTTTTATTTTTCTTTTGGCTTGGTTCTTTGATCTTTTTTGGTTTTTTTGTTTGTCTTTCTTTTATTTCATTCAGATGTGGGAAGAAAAGTTGTGCTTATTTTCATCAGCAGTGAGATGAAGTCGTGATACTCCGGCTCTGCAGCACATGCTCACATTCTAACCTTATTTCGGTCATCTATCATCAGGGAAGTCTCATCTTCTTTTGTTATTTAATGTTTTGGGCACTGGGGTCAGTGCTCAAGTTTTGTGTGGGGGGAGCATTTTGTGTCCTATCGTATCTTTTTGCATGATTGGTGATGTGAGTTGGTGATGATTTTGAACGTGTGGACTTAAGTTTTTGTCTATGCGAATAAGTCGGGATTTTGATTTATGCAATTGATCTCTGTGGTATTGGTCAAACCTTGATGTGATTTCGTTTCTCTTGTTGATATGTGATTAAAGTGCAATGTGAATTGACGAGACTGTGTGGATTGATTTTAAATCGGGGGTTATTGACGTGATTTGTCAGGCTAATGGTACGGGGAGTTTTAACTGTAGTTAACTATATACTTGTTTCTTTTTATTTCTAAAAACAAAAACAAAAAAAAATGAATAAGAAGGAGAATGAAAACTCCAATAAATTGTTGAGATTGTTGAAATGGAGGATGGGATTCTGCTCCTCTTTCTCGTAAATTAAGAAATGGGCATGGGAAACCATGATAGGAGACTCAAGTTCATCGAGAGTTCACCTTTCGAAAATTGTTCCAAGATCTGTTAATTCTTTCTTTGTGTTCTCAAAAGAAACTTATTGCTAAAGGTGACCACTTTAGTTAATTCACCCCTAGCGGAGAGTTGGTCTGAGCAAAAATTACCTTCTCGTTTATTTGACAACCCTCACATTCTTAGATTTGTTTCACGTTAGCTTTGAATATGTATTCACCAAGTTTGGGGAAAAACAAAAAGGGGTTTGATTGATTGGACTAAGAGTGAAGTTGCATGAGTTATTTTTCTATTCTTATTAGTATAGACTTTGCTTGAGAACAAGAAAATGGATAAGTGTGGGGGAGTTGTTTAGTATAAATTTGTGCTTATTCTTCTTAATGTTATGCATGTCATTTCTTGTGGTTTGTGCTATTTATATCATTGTTTTTATTAGTATTTTTCGATTCAGACTTATTTGGTTTGTTTCGAAATTTTGTAGAGAACGGAAATAAAAATGACGAAATTGATATGACAAGGATGGATATGAAAAGTATATTATGTTAAAGAGCATCTCTGTAGGAGTCTATAGGCCCAAACGTATCGCAATTCGGAGTTCGGACGAGAGAGGAGGGCGAAACAATGATCGCGCTTGACACCGTCCGGCTGCTGGGCACGCCTTGCGCGCCAACCGGCGCTCACCAGGCAGTGCGCACTCATCTGGGCGCTCACCACACCTCATCGGACGTTCAACCCCATCCGGTGCTCATGCCAATTCAGCGTTCACCTGGGCGCTCACCACACCTCTGCACGCGTTCAACCCCATCTGGCACTCACGGCAACTCCAGCGCTCACTGGGGCTCTCCGCCAATGCCCAGAGCACGCTCAACCTGCGCGCCCGCTCCAGCGCTCACCAAGTCTCCGCGTGCATTCACCACCCAATCGGTGCTCGTCCTAGAACCGGCGCTCATTATCAAAACAGAAGCCTCCTCCCAACCGGCGCTTAAGCACGAACTGGCGCTCATGCTCAATACAGAACACTTCCCACAACTGGCGCTCGATTTCAACTGACGCTCAAGCTCCAAATAAAACGCTTCCCGAACTGGGGCTCCCTCCAAACTGGTGTTCACTTTGGAATAGAAGTCCCGCTCCGCGCTCGCTCAGCGTGCAACCGGTGCTCACTCACTTTATATATAAAAGCGTGCACGCCAAGTTAGGGTATTCAGTCTTTATTTTCTTCGTGCAGCCGCTGTTCTTGAACCAAATTTCTGGGAGCTTCCGACCGATGATAGATAGAATCAAAGTATCAATTCTTGTCTTTCATTTTTTCGATTGAATAATTTAATTTATCGTTTTATGCTGTTGGAATTGTTCTGTTAGATTTATCAATTTATGCTATTGGATCTTCATTACTTTGATTTATATATTGCTTTATGATTTCTTGTTTCGTGATTTCTGTGGATTCAATTATATTGTAGACATAGGATTATTGGTTTCTCCATTGATTCTATTTCTTCTGGATTTTGATCAATTTACATTTTATGCAATTGATATTGAAATTTAGAAGAGTGTTGAATCGTTCTTCGTTGAATTTTATTGTTTCCTGTTTAATGATCAAGTTTAGTTTGTTCTACGCTTAGCTTCTTGCATTTGTGTTTTTGTAGGTTCTCAACTAGGGATTAACAACTCCTAGTTAGATTGCTTTAATTTATATTTCCTTTCGGCTATTCAATTTTCGTTGTTTCAAAATCCCCGTTGGCATTAGAGTGTTTAGAATTTACCGCTTTTATGTGCGACATGAACAATAAGCCTTGTTAAGTTTTCCTTGAGAGATGACTTGGGTTATCTTTCCCTCTACAACACCTCATTCGATTATGAGTCAATTAAGAGTACTTTTAGTTGAAATAAATTTTGGCGCCATTGTCGGGAAAAACTTTAGGCGTATTGTTTGTGTTGTTTATTTTCTGTGTTTCTTTTCGTTCTTTTTGTTATTTTCTTCCCCCCTCCATCGGTGCGTGTGATCCTGTTTGTGTAGTTGGTGTCTATTAATGCAGGGTTACCAGCAATACAAATATGGTCAAACAGGCTAGGGGAGAAAAGCTCGCCGTATTGGAAAAATTCTTCTTACAAAGAAGGAGCCCAGTTCGACTATTTTCAGGAATATCCATCAGGCTATGAGCATCAAGCCTATGACCCCTACTGGGAGCATCTTCCAAGTTCTTCATGTAGTGAGGACCTCTTTTTCCAGCAACATCATATTCATCAGTCGTTCCCCCAACAACAGCAGTATCAACAAGCACCTCCACCACCACCTCAGATGTCATCCTTGGAGGATTTGTTCACTCAAAGAATGAAGGCTCAAGACTCCACAATTCAGCGTTTAGAGACCCAAATGGGACAGATTGATAGCATGCTTAATGAGCTATTGCAGCAAAGTGCGGTGAGAAAACTTCTAAACCAACCCCATCAAGCTCAGGCGGTCACTATTCTAATGAGTGGTCGGGCTGTTGAGAATAAGGTGGGAGAGACATCAGACGAGCAGCTGCAATCACATGAGGTGGAAAATGAGAAAGAGACCAAGGTCAAACTATATAAAGCAGCGAAGCCTTACACTCCACCAATACCTTTCCCACACCGGCTGAAGAATGAGAAGCAGGAGCATAGCCTCAAGGAAGTTTTTGCAGGGTCGGCTGACGAAGAAGAGTGGGCACGAGAAGTTGTTAGTATGCCAAAGCCTACTCTGGAAATGAAGGAACTGCCACAACATTTGAAGTACGTTCTCTTGGAGGAGGATGAAGTCGAGGGAAGAATCAGGGAAGATGATGAAGTTAAAGAGTCAAAGTCTCATCAAACCGAGACTAAGTTTGGACAACCTGATATATTACTCAACCAGTTGGAGGATGAAGAGAGGACAAAAGTTGAGGTAGCATCTATAATATGTCAACATCCTAATTCACCAAAGTATTGTGTTGTAGGAGATGAAGTTATCTATTATTCTTTGGAGAATAGGATGTTCGATTTGAGCTTAAATGATTTATTATTTGCTTCCTTGACTGTCTTTTGTGCTTATATGGTTACTACTAATGCTCTGGCTGAGATGGTATTCCTGCAGGTAAAGGACTATGGATAGTCCGTTGTTCTCTGGTGGAGCTCGTGCCATAGACACAAGCGCTACGTGGGAGTTTACCCACGGATTTTTTTTTTGCTCTTTTCTTTTTCTTTTGGCTTGGTTCTTTGATCTTTTTGGTTTTTTTGTTTGTCTTTGTTTTTATTTCGTTCGGATGTGGGAACAAAAGTTGTGCTTATTTTCATCAGCAGTGAGATGAAGTCGTGATATTACGGCTCTGCAACGCATGCTCACATTCCAACCTTGTTTCGGTCATCCATCAACAGGGAAGTCTCATCTTCTTTCGTTATTTAATGTTTTGGGCACTGAGGACAGTGCTCAAGTTTTTTGTAGGGGGAGCATTTTATGTCGTATCGTATCTTTTTGCATGATTGGTGATGTGTGTTGGTGATGATTTTGAACGTTTGGACTTAAGTTTTTGTCTATGTGAATAAGTCAGGATTTTGATTTATGCAATTGAACTCGTGGTATTGGTCAAACCTTGATGTGATTTTGTTTCTGTTGTTGATATGTGATTAAAGTGCAATGTGATTGACGAGACTGTGTGGATTGATTTTAAATCGGGGGTATTGACGTAATTTTTCCGGCTAATGCTAGGGAGAGTTTTAACTGTGGTTACCTATATACTTATTTCATTTTATCTTTAAAAACAAAAACAAAAACAAAAACAAAACAAAAAGGAATAAGCAGGAGAATGAAAACTCCAATAAATTGTTGAGATTGTTGAAATTGAGGATGGGATTCAGCTCCTCTTTCTCGTGAATTGAGAAATGGGCATGGGAAACCACGATAGGAGACTCGAGTTCATCGAGAGTTCACCTTTAGAAAATTGTTCCAAGATCTGTTAATTCTTTCTTTGTGTTCTCAAAAGACTAAAGGTGACCACTTTAGTTAATTCACCCCTAGCGGAGAGTTGGGTCTGAGCAAAAATTACCTTCTTGTTTATTTGACATCCCTCACATTCTTAGATTTGTTTCACGTTAGCTCTTAATATGTATTCACCAAGTTTGGGGGAAAAACATAAAGGGGTTTGATTGATTGGACTAAGAGTGAAGTTGCATGAGTTATTTTTCTATTCTTATTAGTATAGACTTTGCTTGAGGACAAGCAAATGCATAAGTATGGGGGAGTTGTTTAGTATGAATTTGTGTTTATTCTTCTTAATGTTATGCATGTCGTTTCCCGTGGTTTGTGCTATTTATATCATCGTTTTTTATTATTATTTATCGATTCAGACTTATATAGTTTGTTTTGAAATTTTGTAGAAAATGGCATTAAAAATGACGAAATGGATATGACAGGGATGGATATGAAACGTATATAATGTTAAAGAGCATCTCTATAGGAGTCCATAGGCGCAAACGGACGCAATTCGGAGTTCGGACGAGAGAACGCGAGCGAAAGCAATGATCGCGCCTGCGTCTTGTGAGCACACGACGTCCGGTCTTGAGAACACCAGCGGCTCCACCGGCGCTCACGGTGTAATGCGCTCACTGGCGCTCACCATACCTCCGCGCACGTTCAACCCTATCCGGCGATCACGCCAACTCCAACGTTCACCTGGGAGCTCACCACACCTCTGTGCGCGTTCAACGCCATCCGACGCTCACACCAATTCTAGCGCTCACTGGGCTCTACGCCAACGCCCAGCGCACGCTCAACCTGTGCGCTCGCTCCAGCGCTCACCAAGTCTCCGCGTGCATTCACCACCCAACCAGTACTCATCCTTGAGCTGGAGCTCATTATCAAAACATAAGGCTCTTCCCAACCGGCGCTTAAGCACGAACCGGCGCTCATGCTCAATACAGAACACTTCCCACAACTGGCGCTCGATTTCAACCGATGCTCAAGCTCCAAACAGAACGCTTCCCGAATCGGCGCTCCCTCCAAATCGGTGCTCACTTTTGAACAGAAGTCCCGCTCCGCGCTCGCTCAGCATGCAACCGGCGCTCACTCACTTTATATATAAAAGCGCGCACGCTGAGTTAGGGTATTCAATCTTTATTTTCTTCGTTCAGCCACTGTTCTTGAACAAAATTTCTGGGAGCTTCCGATCGACGATAGACAGAATCAAAGTATCAATTTTTTCTTTCATTTCTTCGATTGAATAATTTAATTTATCGTTTTATGCTGTTGGAATTATTCTGTTAGATTTATCGATTTATGCTATTGGATCTTCATTACTTTGATTTATATATTGCTTTGTGATTTCTTGTTTCGTGATTTCTGTGGATTCAATTATATTGTAGACATAGGATTATTGGTTTCTGTGGGGAAATCTGATTTTAACCCTCTCCCGAGGATCTATCTTGGATGTTTAATTCACCATACATTGATTATATGCCTAGCATGCACCTATATAATTAATTGCAACATGTAGGAGTTTTCTCGTGTTTACCTGCGAATCTGTCGGGGAAGAAATGATCAAGACTCGTGCTTTGATCTTCTGGACTATGTCCGGATTGCCTAAACTCCAATGCCGAGTGAGGACAATCTATGGAGAATGCTACAGAAATTCGCCTTCTTCCTTCCCTCAAAGTTTTCGAAAATCTCCACTATATGAATAGAAATTTCGAATTTTTCACACTTAGGATTAGGGTTTGATTTTCTCTCACCTTATATTTATAATGCAATCCTAAATCCTATCAAGATAGAATTTATGCATATCTAATAAATATAATAATATCACTTAAGATAGAGAGGATCCAGTAGAGTCCCAAAGGGAATCTATAAGGAGGCTTTCGAAAATCCTAAGATTAAAGGCCTTTATGGGCCAGCCTAGGGATCAAATGCAAGAAATAAAGATGGGCCTCAAATAAATTAATTATCTTATGTTCAACCCAGAACATAAATTAATTCATAAACATTTATTCATGCCACTAGAGAATAAATGCTTTGATTTACCCTTTATTTACGAAGTTGAGTCGGGCTCGCATTTAGACTTAACGAATCCCGTATTTAAGATATCGTGCGTCCATTAATTATTTACAACGATTCGATTGCTTAAAATAATTAATATCTTTAATTCCTAAGTAGTACCACTCAACCTTATTATTGTACTTGAGATAACTCAACTGCGGGGTTTAGTAAAATAAACCTTTGAGCTCCTTAAGGGGCGTCATCATCCTAGCGGATACGGTGACTCGACACGGGTAACTAGCATGACATACAAGACCTTGCCACCCAAGATCAGAGAATCTTGGGTTATCTCATGTAACCTCACCCATAGCAAGTCAAAGTGATGGTCAAGAACTCATACTCACCTAATACCTTATCGAGGTTTAGATCATCGTAAAGTCACCGAGATCTAGGTTCTTCACGATGGTCGAGATAGAAGAACTCATCTCACTGTGATCCATCAATATGTCGGTGGCGTACCAAAGCATAGACAAGCAACCAAGTCAAGTCACTTCTTATCGTATCGCGCCTATACCAACAACTCTCCCTCAAGTTGTCTCAGTTGTGATACTATTTATATCTCATTAAGCTTGAGCAATCATACAGACTTCTGTGATCTACAACACACTGTATGATCTAACTTATATATGAGATAAAGGGACAAACATATGCAATCAAGTAAATAATTCAGATAGGAGATTGTAATAGTGGTAACGGAAATATTGTATACAAGCTCAACCAAAGCGCTTCAAATTATACAAATCCAAAGAATCTCTCACTTATACTAAAGCAAACTTTTAGTATACAATGTGTCTCTCTACTAGCTATTAGAATGTAACAGACCGCCAACCCTAAGTACAGATTAGCGGGGACTGTTACTTATGATACGGGAATTAAAGGACTTAATGATAAATGAATAAGGAAATATAAAGGAAACGACGATGATAAACAGGCATTTTACACGTTTATTGTTGATATTTAAAGATGAGTTTAGATCATTTAATGTGCGTTTATGTATCGATTCTTAATGTTTTATCTATTTCTAGAAGATACTGCTCTTGGGTGTTCTTTTGGTGTTGTGTAGGTACATATGTTGAAAATCGAAGCAAGGAACGAAGCACGAACCAAAATGCACAATCGCATTTTTAGCGACCAGCCTGGCGGTCGCTAGTGGCTATGCCAGGCAAGCCGCGTGAGAACAGCGAGGCCACGACCGCGACCTCCCACACGCGAGCAAGCCCAGCGCCAAGAACTCATCAGACGATTTCGCGACCATGGCTAGCGGTCGCTAGCCGAGCCGCGAGCCAACCATGCGAGCGCAAGGGCGACCATGAAGCGAAAAACGACACATGCCTCATTGTCGAGCTAGCGGCGATGAGGAGCGGTTGTGAGACGGCACGGCAGAAGAGAAATTAGGGTTTCCACCTTATATATAAATAGGAAGACATCCCTGCGCCTCCTTGGACCCGATACCGCCCAGAGCTTTTATTCAGTTTTTCCTCAGTTTTTGCTTTTCTTTAGCTTCCGTTAAGTTCTAGATTTAATTCTTGCATTGTTCTAGTTTAGTTCTTCGCTTTGTTATCGATCGGAACGCTTTATCCGATCGTTTTCCGTTGTTTTCCGTTCTTTCGCTTGGGATTGGATTCAAGACCAACAATTGTTCATCCAACGCTTCATCACGGGTTTTATGCATTTAATTTGTATTTTTATGGTTAAATCGTATTTTATTCCGTTTATTATGTCTGGCTAGATTTCCGTTCTAATCCTAGGGTTTCCATGATCCGATCCTATATGTTGTGATTCCTGTTATCGCTATTTACCTTCCAGGCATTGATTTATGATTCTTGGTGCTCATTTATATGTGTTAATTTCTGATCAATCTTGATGCATATCTAGTTGCCGGTTAATTACGTAATCGTATTAATTGTCAATCGATCTTGAATGCATGATACGAATAAGCGCTCGAGTCGTGGGCGAGATAGGATATTCGTAGGAAGCATATTCTTTGTGATCTGTTTGGGTTGCTTGTTTTCACCTAGAGACGTAATGATAAAAGGAAAACTAGTAATCTCTGACCGCAATTAATCGTAATGTGAAGTTGTCGGTTATATATGTGATCTTCCATCTTTTCCGGATTAAAAATTGGCTAATAGGAACAGGATAAACATCGTTGTGGATAGGATTAATGCATCCCTAGGGTTAGTCTTCCTTATCTGCTTTTACCATCCGTGTGTTTTATTGCTTTATTTTATTTTCGCATGGTTACATAATTCGCTTTGGATTAATTTCGAAGCCTAAAGCCTTCCAAACCCAAACGTGCACTTTAATAATAATAAATTATCATTGAGCTAACGTGCTTTATTTTATTTCGTGGTTTCGCTTGGATTACAATCCTTCAAACCCAAATCAGTGTGGATTATCGATACTCGACTTACCTTCTATATACACCTTTTACATGTGAAAAAGTGAGCGATCAAATTTTGGCGCCGTTCGGGATTATTAAGATTGCATAGGAATAATTTGACGATTTGGATTTATTAATTCAAGTTATATTTATATTATTTATTTATTGTTACGAGCTAAATTCTATCTTTCTCGTGTAGTTTATGCGTCATAAGATCTCGGGGACCTCCGAAATATTATTAGATCCCGAGATCGAAAACTCTCAAAGGAGAAGAGGGCGAGAGAAGAGACGGGCTGCAATGGCGGCTAATCCACGAATCAGGGCATTCCTCCCGAGCAAGCTGCACGCATGTTAGCTGATTTCAGCGAGATCTGCAGCCCGGATGGCGAATATGGGACTCCTTGTCCCTACCCGAGAGACGACCGCTGAATTTTATGTACCGACCTCCTCTTGAGCAGTTCCAAGGAGGCGGATGGGGCCCTGCGTGGATGCAAACAATTTTGAGCTGGCCGTACGATCGGTATGGTCGAGGAGAGCGGTTTGGGGGAGTCGCGAAGACCGAATCGTATCTCGAGACCTTTCTCGATATTTGTGACACCATCAAGCAGAATGGGGTGCCACAAGACACGATCCGGATGCGCATGTTCGGTTTCTCGTTCTTGTGACCAAAGCGAAAGATTGGTTGAAGTTTGGACGAGAATCGGCATTGACACTTGGGGAAACTTTGCGAGAAGTTTCTCTCGAAATATTTTCCGCCGCGAAAGCGTGTAAGATCATCACGAAATCTCCCATTTTGCCAAAACCACGGCGAATCTCTATTCGAGGCATGGGAGAGATTCAGAGGTCTATTGAGCGATGCCCGCATGGATTCTCCAGGAGCGGCGGATCACGCGAGCTTCTATGGTGGACGATGTTTCGAGACAAGGAGCATAGTGGATGCATCGGCGGGGCTGTTCTGTGAACCGACAAGTAGACGAGGCGAGCCATTTTAGAGAGATGGTCGCCAACAGCTATCAATGGCCGACGGAGAGGGCGCCCGATGGTTAAAGGCGATGGCCGTAGAAGTTGACTCGAGATATGATGAACTAATGAAGCAAATCACCCTCTTGAAGAGTCAGATCGAAACGGAGGACGTCAATTTCATCAATCAAAAGAACCGTCCTGGGGACAATCCGGCATACCATCCGAATAACAGAAATCATCCAAATTTCTCGTATACCAACCCCAACAACCTCCAGCTGGCTTCACGGTGCAGAATGGTATGATCCAAGAGCCGAAGAAGCCAAGTTTAGAAGATATGGTGCAACAGATGGCGACTCAACAGAGTGCATTTATAAGTAGTACCGGGTAGAAAATAACTCATTTGGAGTTGACTGTGACTACTATGGGTAAACACGTAAAGATGTTGGAAAATCAGTTGGTCAAGTAGCCGTACGCTTGAATGCACTACAAAAGACGGGCCAATTTCGAGTAATACTGGAGTGAACCCAAAATCAATGTTTCGCCATCCAGACGAGGTGGAATAGCTTACCCGAGCCATACGGAGCAAGAAAGTAAGCGGAGGCGAACTTCGCGACCGAGCTCATGACCATGAGCCCGATCGCGAGGTCCCGAGTTTTCCCACGAAGCTCACGACCGAGCACGCGCGCTGAGCCCCGACCGCGAGCCATCAGTTATGAGCACCCTGTTTGCTCGCGGCGACCCAGCGTCCGGCGCGACCGCAAGTATTCGATGAAGAGTCGTGGCGACCCGGCCGCATAGCTCGAGCGAAGAAGGATTGCGTATGCGGGGGCGCCTCGTGACACGCCCAATGTCGCGAGGTCGACCGCAAGAGACCTCAAAGTCCGTTTTCGCCGTACACTCATCCGGTCCCATTTAAAAGTCGACTAGTCAAGTCAAATATGACGAGGAGTTTGCTCGTTTCAAAGAGATTTTTCAAAAGTTGAGATCAATTTTCCTCTCTTTGAAGCGACTGCGAAACATGCCGGATACATGAAATTTTTAAAAGGCGCGCTTGCAAGAAAGAAGAAATTGGGAAATTTGAAAAAATTACCCTATCAGAAGAATGCGATGCTTGGTCTTGCGAGAGGAAGCTCCTCTAAAGCGAAGGATCGGCGGTTTCGTTAGAATGTGAGATCGCCGAGCATACTTTTCCAAATGTGTTGTGCGACTTGGGGGCGAGCATCAATCTGATCCCTTTGAACGTATTCAACCGGCTGCACCTAGGAAAGATGAAGCCGACGAAGATATCACTGATGATGGCTGACAGGTTAATCACATATCCTAAAGGTATCGTCGAAGATGTGTTGGTAAGAATTCGGGACTTTGTTTTTCCTGCCGATTTTGTGATTTTAGATATTCCCGAATTCAAACAACAACCGCTAATCCTGGGCAGACCTTTTCTAGCAACTGGTCATGCTTTGATTGATGTGCAGGAAGGTAATCTCACGTTTCGTGTTAACGATGAGGAGCTCAAGATTTCCATATATGCGCCATCAAGCAACACGGCGAAAAGCGGAAGATTGCTACTCGATCACATTGCTGTCGCCGCACGTCGGCGGCTAAGAGTACACGCCCAATCGGCGGGCATGATGCAAGGAAGAAGTGGACTCGGCATAAAAATCCGAGTGATTCGTTCAAGCTTTGTGGAAGCAATTGTTGTGCAAATTGGTGGTGCATTGTCAATGCAAGTGCAAGGGCAAATTGAAGTTTGGAAAGACCACAGTTGCCAAATCACCCGATTGATAAGAGGTAACGTCGAGCTAGCGACGATAAATCCATGCTGCGGTTGGGAGGTAACCCAACATTTGTAGTGCTTTATGTCTTTTGTTTTGTTTTCTTGTTTTCGTTGTTTTCTTGTGTCTTGTTTGTTTGTTTTAAGTCCCAATGTATATCATCAATGGTGAGGATTCTATCGACCGCGAGTAGCGCAACATATGAGTACGGTCTCTCCCAATCACTCTCTTACGCAAACATTATTGCCTCCATTGCTGCTCGTTAACAATAAGTTTGGGGGTGGTCGAGTGTGATGTGATTGAGAGTCCTTGTTATGTTTTGCGTTGTTTTGTTAAATTATTATATATTGGGGCTTTTATCGGGTCTTTTGTCTTTCTTTTGTGTTGTGTACGTCGATCAACGAGTTAAGTGAAGTGTGTTAATCCATGTGGCCAATGACGTGATAGGAATTTTTGTGAAATTTAATGATAGTGCACATGATATGTTAGAAAATGACACATGAACGACTTGAGATTGCTTAAAATTGTTGTTTTCACCATTTGCTTAACCCGCGTGAGACTTGAGCTTCCTTTGTATAAACATCTTGATACGTTTCTTTTAATTGTGTGATATCATGCATGTGATTCTCTTCTAGAACTTGCCATTTTTCTGTGTCGAGATTGCAATATGTGTTTTCGAATTTGGAAAGGATAAAAGGCCATCTTTGTTAACCACATATTCACCCAAACACTAACCCGATGATGTATACCATTTGTCGCCTTCTTTGAGCTTTTATTGGACTTATTCTTTCGATTAACCGGATGATAGGAGGTGAGGATGGATATGGGAATCTAAAGGGGTTGAAATTTTGATGTAGTTATGACGAGAAAAATTACTTTTAGAAAAATACATCTGTGGTGAAGAATAGTACCCTTGTTGTGAATGATAAACCCTATAAGCTCTAGAAAAGAAAAGAAAAAACAATGATAAGTTCACTATGTGTTTTGAGCATTAAGGGTCTTTAATCAAGGTATAAGCATTTTATGAGGGATAAAACATCGATTTAGCATGTTGGAAAAGTAGAGGAAAATGGACAAAGTCCATATGTTTCGAAAAAAGATAAATGGGGGTGCTTGGAGTATACTTGAGTCACTTAGCCATTTATTATCCTACCTTAACCAATGTGCCTACATTATAACCTCTGAAAAGACCTCTTTGATCCTAATTTGAACACAATGACGCGGTGGAGATATTAGAGAAACGACAAGCCTATGGTAAGATGTTGCATTGCATTGATCGTTGAGTGTATACACGTCCTTAATTTCTTTATGAGTTTGAGTGTATCCTCTATATCTTACACACATGCCGTTGTGAGGGTTGAATTAAATGAGTTTTTGCCGTCAATTGTTGTTTGAGTTGAGTTGAAAAACGTCGTCATGTGCACTAATATTTTTGAGCGTTAATATGTTTACGAGGCTCGTAATGGTTATCATCTTTGCTACGCTCGTTGATCTTTTCGTTGTGTCTTCTGTTTTGGTTTTGTTTGAGGACAAACAAAGATTTAAGTTTGGGGGTTTGATAAACGCATTTTACATGTTAATTGTTGATATTTAAAGATGAGTTTAGATCATTTAATGTGCGTTTATGTATCGATTCTTAATGTTTTATCTATTTCTAGAAGATATCGCTCTTGGGTGTTCTTTTAGTGTTGTGTAGGTCCAAATGTTGAAAATCGAAGCAAGGAACAAAGCACGAACCAAAATGCACAATCGCCTGTTTTAGCGACCAGCCTAGCGGTCACTAGGCTGGCCGCCAGCAAGCCGCCGCGAGATCCAAGCGAGGCCTCGACCGCGACCTCGTGCCTGAGCAAGCCCCGCCGAGAAACTCATCAGATGATTTCGCGACCACGGCTAGCGGTCGCTAGCCAGTGCCTTGAGCCAACCATGCGAGCGCAAGAGGTGACCGTGGCGAAAAGAACGCCGCGACACATGCCTCAAGGTCGAGCTAGCGACATGCGGAGCGGTCGCGAGACGGCACGACGAAGAGAAATTAGGGTTTCCACCCTTATCTATAAATAGTGAGACATCCCTTGCGCCTCCTTGACCCGCATACGCAGAGCTTTTATTCAGTTTTCCTCGCTTTTGCTTTTCTTTAGCTTCCGTTAAGTTCTAGATTTAATTCTTGCATTGTTCTAGTTTAGTTCTTCGATTTGTTATCGATCGGAACGCTTTGTCCGATCGTTTTCGTTGTTTTCGCTCTTTCGCTTGGGATTGGATTCAAGACCAACAATTGTTCATCCAACGCTTCATCACGGGTTTTATGCATTTAATTTCTATTTTTATGGTTAAATCGTATTTTATTCCGCTTATTATGTCCGGCCAGATTTCGTTCTAATCCTGGGTTTCCATGATCCGATCCTATATGTTGTGATTCTCGTTATCGCTATTTACCTTCCGTGCATTGATTCATGATTCTTGGTGCTCATTTATATGTGTTAATTTATGATCAATCTTGATGCATATCTAGTTGCCGGTTAATTACGTAATCGTATTAATTGTCAATCAATCTTGAATGCATGATACGAATAAGCGCGAGTCGTGGTGAGATAGGATATTCGTAGGAAGCATATTCTTTGTGATCTGTTTGGAGTTGTTTGTTTTCACCTAGAGATGTAACATAATAATAGGAAAACTAGTAATCTCTGACCGCAATTATCGTAATGAAGTTGTCGGTTATATATGTGATCTTCCATCTTATGCGGATTAAAATTGGCTAATAGGAGCAGGATAAACATACGTGGATAGGATTAATGCATCCCTAGGTTAGTCTTCCTTATCTGCTTTTACCATCCGTGTGTTTTATTGCTTTATTTTATTTTACGCATGGTTACATCCGCTTTGGATTAATTTCAAGCCCTAAAGCCTTCCAAACCCAAATCTGTGCTTGAATAATAATAAATTATCGTTGAGCTAGCTTCTGTGTTTTCGTATTACAATCCTTGTGGATACGATACTCGACTTACCTTCTATATACATCTTTTACGTGTGAAAAAGGGAGCGATCAGACGACCAATCTCATAAGATTTCAAAAGATTAGAGGTAACCACACAACGTATTACATACAAACTAGACCAACAGATCCTTGACAAAAGGGTTCGACTGATCTGAAGGTGATATGCATCAATAATCAAAACATAACTTAGTGTTTCAAATAGCGGAAAACATGTGAATTCATATATGACGATATGAATTCAAGGCTATACTATATCAGCGACAAAAACTCCGACTGCTCAACACTTTGCCATCCATAGTCAGCTCAACCTGCACATTTAAAAACAAACATGCAGGGCTAAGTACAAGAATGCACTTAGTGGACTCATGCCAAAATAATTTCTTTAAATTACACTGCCCCATAGTATAACACGAGGATTTAGTTGAAATAACTCGTGAATACCAAAATACTTTATCATTTCTCAAAAGATCACCTGGCCAGGCATTTTCTCGTATGTATGATCCGTATCATTTCACATAACTCGTTCATAATCGATCTCACGCAGTAAGTAGCCTCCTTCTACGTGACGCCATGACCGATCAAGATGTTACTAACGGCTCACGATCACATAGCCGTGAATGCATCGATCTCGGATCCGTGATGGCGAAGATGTTACTAACGGCTCAAAGTCACACACTGGTGTACACGTTAACCCTAGCTAGGAATTCTGCATCTGACTAGGATCCGATATCGATTTTCATATAAAGTTGGAAGCTACCCAACAACTGATTCACTTTCATAGTTGGCTCGCCCAACAACATTATAGGATACATACAATAAAACATAAACACTTTGGGCATGTAATTGAATAACAGTTCATAATCATTTCTCAACTGAAGCTTTGTAAATAAATACTTTTCGAAGAAAGCATCGTAAATAAAAGGGTTTTCGAGTAAAGCCCACCTGGTATACGTAGGTCTTTCTATGTCACTTCCTACGTCTCCGTTCAAATCACGTCCCACCTTAACGTAAGAACTATTTTAGTACTTTGGTCACGTTTCGATAGAGACGAACATTGTTTATAACGTCCTATGCATCAAATAAGGCTAACGTCGAACTTATTTTGACGTTTCCTAATCAAAATGATGTCGATTATGAAATCGTTTCACATATAAGAGATATTACATCTCTTTAGCACATAATGTGCGCTTTAATGTACTTACGTAACGTAAGTTACATTGTTATTAAGCGTCTACGTCACATAGATCACGACATCGAATTTCGATGCGATTTGACCTTGGTTAACGTTTTTGGTCAACGATTTTGACTTGGTGACATTTAGTCAACATTTAGTCAACATTTTGACTTCAAAGTCAACAATTTTGACTTTTCAATTATATATATATATTTCGAATTTATATAGTATTTTAGCTCTAAAATTTCACATAAAATCATACTATACTTAAAACATTATTTTAGGACATATTATGCGATTATACGTGATAAAATAAATTTATAACATTAATACACATATACTATAGTTTTCGCCACTTGGATTAATTAACCTCGACTTGTGCAAAATTCTTATAAATTCACATGTCACACTATTTTATTAGAGGATCAATAATATGTAATTATTTAGGTCAAAGAAAATTTATACACCTTAGTATTATACTATATGGTTTTAGAAAATCTTAATTTAACTAAGCAAACATTTTTCAAAAATTTCAATAAATTCACATAACATCTATTCATTCTTAAGTATCCTTACTATAACATAATTTTTATTTATTATGAACTATTCAATTAAATCTTCCTAAGTCATGTTCGAAAATTTGGACTTAGGTCCAAATAATTTTTAACAATTCCAATAAATTCATACAACACTATATTATGAATCTACACTATCAATATGCTATGATAACACTTAAAGATGGATTATATCACAACATAATATCATGTTCTAATATTTTCGAAAATCATAAACTTATGTACTAAAGTTTTCCAAAAATTCTACATAAAATCATACAAGCATAATTAATACCCTAGATCATGATTTCATGCTCAAATCAACAATTAAAAGTCATAATCATCAACATCTCATGCTCTCATGATTTCGGTCCTTGTACAAAATTTGATAACATGCTAAATTTTGTGATATAATTATAATACATGCTCAATAACATCATATAAACACAATATCTAAACATCTTAGCACAAGTTCCATAATTTTCGAAAATCATATAAACTAACTAAGCTTATAACATGAATTCTAACGGATGAAAATAAAAATTCTAGCATATATACGAAGCTCGTAAGAAATCTAACCTTTTAATCGGTATCGATTTAATCGGCGAAGGTTTATTTGTCTTAGATTTGGGATCAAAATTGGATGAACTCTCTGTATTTTCTCTCTATAATTTTTGGTCTCAAGGGGTGCAAAATGAGAAATTGTGGAGCTTAAGTTATATTTATAGACATATGCAACTTGTAGTGTAATAATTACATGAAATCATAACTTAATACACTTGCTTTCCTTAGTCAAAATTTTCGGCACCTCCATATAGCAAGAGACAAAAATTTATTCCTTATCTAATACACTTCAACTTGTTATCTTATCCATTAGTTTACAACTTGCACCATAGTTTCACATAAAATAATGAAATTATCACATAGTATGCTACATGTGTGTGTGTTGCCTATTTCTAAGTCTTAAGATTAAATTTTAATTTTTTTCTTATCTTATACTATATTATTATTATGTTATAAAGTTACTTTTGAAAAGTCAAAAATTGCAACTATACAAGTGGCATTATCATATAGTGTGAAATTAAATATTTTCAACCTTAATGTTCAAGGATTTCGGCCACTATAGTCCGACGCCCTAGATTACTTGTTTTAATTGATAACTACTACTACTTTACACCTAATATAGGATAAGATACAACTCATAGCCTCCCATTAATTGTAGCATAGAAATTGATTAAATTTTGTAACATATACACCATCATTTTCGCCACTTATAGCACAAGTGTGCTCCCACTTGTGCAACTTGATGCAATACCATATATTATCCATAATAATATCATATTAATATAATAATTATCATACAACCTTAATTGGGTAGCAATTAAAATTAATTAATACTATAAACTCACATTTTCGAAAATTAGGGTTCTATGTGCTAAACATTTTATTTTATTGTAACAAATAGCTAACACATAGTTATGAGACAAATTATAATCATATATGATTAAATTAATCATAGAAAAAATATTTAAAACAATTTTAGGCCTCAAAACCCTAATTTTAAAAATTAGGGTTTTCGAAACCCTAAGTATTTGATACATTTAATATTCATAATTCTCTAGCATTATTTTGATGATAAATAATGCTATTATATCATAAAATAATCATAGGAATTTGAATTTTATAATTCCATGATCATTTGGCCAAGTTATCGCATTATCTCTAAACGTAGACGTTTGAAACGTCTCTAAATTCTCATAGTTGAATCATCTCTAAAATGTTCAAAATAAAGTTAACAACTTTATTTATTCCCATAATAATAAGGAAATTCAAATTCTAAGCTTAATTGCTTAAAATACTGTAAAACTTTACTGTCGAATTTAGCCGACGTTAGAACAATACGTTCGAAGGAATATCAGAAACTATATTCCTTAATTCACTAAGTGTCAGTGAATGTCACACAGAAATTATCAAATTATGCATAGTCAAAATCAAGCGTTGACTATTTAAGATTTTAATTATCGAGGCTAAACTCTAAACTACGATTTTAATTATCGTAATTAAGCATTAAAACTACGGGATATTACATACAAACAACTCCATCACTTTGCTTCTCCCACTTATACAAAAGTTTCCTTTCTAAGTGGGTGCCATCTTGCGCAATCCAAGTCCTCGAACATGCTCTTCGTAGACTTTTTGCGGCAGGCTCTTCGTGAATGGGTCAGATAGGTTATCCGCAGTACCAATCTTTTCAATCAGCACGTCTCCTCGTCTAACGATTTCTCGTATGACATGGTATTTTCTCTCTATGTATTTTGTTGCCTTGTGGGTCCGTGGTTCCTTCGAGTTTGCATCGCACCGAGTTATCACAATAAACTATGATACTCTTGGGCAAACCGGTACCACATCTAGATCCATGAGGTAGTTCTTGAACCATATAGCCTCTTTAGCGACCTCCGGCGGCTACATATTCGGCTTCCATGGTAGAGTCCGCAATGCATCACCGCTTTGCACTCACCAGATACGGCCTCCTCCCAAGGTAAACACATAGCCGGGTGACTTTTTCTCATCACGGTCGGCTTGGAAATCCGAATATGAATAACTCAAAGGCATTAGACTATCTCGCATAGTAAACAGCCTATAATCTCGAGTCCTTTTCGGTGCTTGAGTATATGCTTTACCGTAGTCCAATGAGCTTGTCGAGGTTAGGCGATATCTAGCTACTATGCTACCCATGAGCGCGATATCGGGCCTCGTACATAGCATTACATACATGAGATTTCCTACGGCGGAAGCATAAGGAACTTGTCTCATTTCCTCTATCTCCTTTGCAGTTATAGGTGACTGCTCCTTAGATAAAGGAACACCATGCCTGAAAGGTAGCAATCCTTTCTTGGCAGTCTGCATACTAAACGAGTAATCAAAGTATCAATGTAAGACGCCTGAGATAAGCTCAACATTTTCCTCTTGCGATCTCGGTAAACCTTGATCCCAAGAATGTACGCTGCATCTCCTAAGTCTTTCATTTGAAACTGATCGGATAACCAACTCTTTACGTCTGATAACAACTTCACATTGTTGCCAACTAGAATGATGTCATCTACGTAAAGTGCAAGAAATACCACGTCACTGTTGACATCTAAACGATACACACAACTTTCGCTAGGCAATTGGGTAAATCCATGGGACTTTACCACCTCGTCAAAGCGTAAGTTCCGGATCGTGAAGCTTGCTTAAGTCCATAAATTGACTTCTTAAGCTTCCATACTAGATGCTCTTCACCTTCACCACATAACCTTCGTTGTTGCATATAGATGTCTCTACCTTCTTCAAGGTAACCGCTTAGAAAAGCGGTTTCACATCCATTTGCCAAACCTCGAGGTTTAAGTGGGCTGCTATGGCCGTAAGAATTACGATGGACTTGAGCATTGCTACAAGCGAAAAGGTCTCATCGAAATCGATGCCCTCAACTGAGTGTACCCTTTACATACAAGCACGGCTTTAAAAGCCGAAACCTCTCCATCCGAATCTCTTCCTCAGATACCCACTTACTACCTATGTCTTCCTTGCCATCCGGTAGAGGTGTCTTTTCGTATACATCCATAGTCATATGGACTCAATTTCTAAGTCCATAGCGGTGTGCCATGATCTTGCATCAATATCTTGTATCGCCTCACTATATGTCCATGGGTCGATTATTACCCTTTCGCTTCACGGGACTAAACCAAGATTCACCCACGAACATAAATCGCTTGGGTTGACGAACAACCCTCCCACTACGACGAGGCGTTACTAGCACAATGGCAACAGTGGGTGCAGTAACTTGTGGTTCTCTATCTTGTACTTGTTAGATAAGAGCCACATGCGGTCGGTATCTCCAAAGAAGTCGACCCACTTCATTTCTTGAAGTATCGGTGTCGATCCTTCCACTAGACACCTACATCTCGCACCTTTGGCTTAATCGGTGGCGGAATACGATCATCTTCTAATTCTTGAAGAATGATTTCAACTTTGGATTTATGATTTTTCATATAATCCTCTTCTAAGAATCGGGCATTAGTGCTAATAATGACCTTTTGATCCTTAGGACTATAGAAATAACCACATTTCGTTCCTCTAGGATAGCCAACAAACAGCCTTGCATCAGATCAAGCCTCCAACTTGTCGCCTTCTTGTTCAAAGACATGTCGGACCGCCCATATCCTTATGTGGTTTAAACTAGGCTTGCGCCCAAACCACAACTCGAAAGGGGTTTTCTCGACTGACTTGGATGGTACTAGATTTAGCAAGTATGCCGATGTTTCTAAGGCATACGCCCCGAACAAAATAGGCAACGTTTCATAACTCAACATCTATCTAACCATTTCTAAAAGAGTCGTATTTCTTCGCTCTGACACACCATTTTGCTATGGTGTGCCCGGTGTAGTGACCTGGGAGGTAATCCCACACTGCACCAAATAGTCCATAAACTCGTTACTGAGGTATTTGCCACCGCGATCAGACCGCAGTGACTTGATACTTTTATCAAGCTTCGTCTCCACTTCCGCCTCAAATTCTTTGAATTTCTCAAAGCATTCAGACTTGCGGTGAAGCAGGTATATATATTCGTACCTTGAGTAATCATCAATGAAAGTGACAAAATACTCATACCCTCCACGAGCTTGTGTGGACATAGGTCCACACAGGTCAGAATGGACTAGCTCCAACACTTCTTTGGCTCCATAACCCTTCGCTTTGAAAGGTCTGGTCGATATCTTTCCTTCTATACAGGATTCGCAGACTGGGAACGGAGTAACTGTGAGATCACCCAACGCTCCATTCTTAGTCAGTCTTTGGATCCTATTTAAATTGATGTGACCTAATCTAAGATGCCAGAGAAATGTGGTGTCATCTTGAAAAAAACTTTCTGTTTTTAAGGTTTGATGTAGATGCAACATAATTAAAGGTATTATGTTTGGCAGAAATAGTATAAAGCGAATTATATAAAGTGCCACCACGATAACCCGTCATTTCTTATGATAGAAACACCACTATCAAAAACAACTGAATATCCATGAATAAATAGTTTCGAAACTGAAATAAGGTTTCGCCAAAACTCCGGCACATATAAAATGTCTTTTAATACTAAAACTTTCCTATCAGAACATAAAGTAACATCTCCGAATGCAACGGCCTCCACTTTCGCCGCATTGCCCATGGATATTGTTATCTCGCCATAATGCAGCTCCCTTGTCCACAAGAACCCCTGCAAGGTGTAACAAACATGATCAGTCGCACCCGTATCTACTACCCATGAATGAGTAGAACAAGTCACTAAACATGTTTCCGTTACTAAAGCAAATGGCGTACCTTGAGCCTGAGCTTGGGGCACTTAGCCTTCCAATGCCCGCCTCACCGCACTTGAAGCATTGCCTTTCTCCTTTGGCTTTTTCTGTCATTGGTAGAGCCCTTTGTATTCTCCTCTCTTTTCTTTAGCCCTAACATCTCTTGAATTCCACTTTCCTTTTCATCTTTCGATAAGCGGTGGTTTTCTTTGAGGTCGTACTAAAGACTATGCACCTTTGCTCATTTTATGTTCTTCCGTTACTAGATCCTCTTGCAATGAATCTAGAGTATAACTTTTATCATAAAGGACTACTCCATAACAGAAGTCATCAAAAGATTTGGCCAAAGTGTTGAGGATCATATCGATTCTGACTACGTCATCAATATATCCTCCAACCAATTCGAGCTCTCCGAAGAGATTGATCATTTGCTCTACATGGTCATGCACTGAATCACTTTTCTTCATTGAACTTGACATTATAGATTTTGTCAAATTATGACAAGCGATTCTATCCGACTCCTCATACGATTTCATGAGATTTAGCCATATAGTGGCTGCATCTTCTATCTCTTGATGCTGGAGTTGTAGGGACTCGCACATGGTGACCAAAAGAAGGCACTTTGCCATTCTATTTGATTTATCCCATTTCTCGTGCTCCTTGCGCTCCTCATCAGTAGATAAATCGTCTAGAGGTTTGGGACGGGGTGTAGTTAGTACAAATAAATTTTCTTCGGCAGTAAGAACAATCTCAATGTTTCGTTTCCACTCAATAAAATTTGAACCGGATAGAGGATTCTGTGCGAACATATTGATAATCGGTGTAAGAGACATATCTGAAAAGTAATGTAAACACATAAGCATACGATCGCACATAATTCGTAACAATAATATTGTAACCTTTTGATAAAACAATATTAATTAAAACCTCCAATCGCCCAAGGAATCCCACATGCAAGCCACGCGTGTTGGCGTTTACATGAACCCCTCGACCCGCACTAAAATATACCTTTTAGTCGTTTAATTTCAATCCATGTCAACTTATCCTTATGACAAATGAAATTAATGATTGGACCTTACTAAACCACATCACTATCACGAGAAGGACTTGGCGGGAAGTTGTACTGAGGTGATGTCTAAGCAATGACCACAATTTTAACAATGAGAAAATGAATTCTTAGAATTGGCATACTCACTAGGACCATACCGCTTCAATCCAAATTCCTTTGTTATCTCATTTTAAATCTATCTCTAGAGAACTTATGAAAAATCGCATATGCAAGCCACGCGTGTGGGCGTTTACATGAAACTCCCACTTTCAATAGATTAAAATGTTTTATTTAGAAATCTCATCTAACAAACTTATGACAAACAGTGCAAGCAAGCCACGCGTGTGGATGTTTACCCACAGTGCGTATCACTTTGTTTAGAGATCAAAAAGTGGAGATCTTGACATTTTAATTTTAAAAATTAATATGTCGGATTTCTTGCTTAGTCTTTTGTTTCAAAAGGTTTGTCCATGCAGATCACGTAATCCTAGCATGCTTTTCTATAGAACTCGACATGTAAAACATCTTGGTAGAATTCTAAAATATGCTTGAAAACGCGATAAACCTAGCATGCTTACTATCGCATCCAATCACGAAAACATATAATATGTTTATCTCGTAATTAAACATACATAGCATGCTTACATAATTTAAACATCCACGACATGCTTTAAGCGATAAAATAAAATAAAATCGTTCATCGCGCTCACTCATGGATCCTGTGCTTTACTGCCTAATTTATTACATAAATTTGCAAAGTCTGATCCTCAAAATCGAAAATAGGCCTCGCGGCACAGGCGCGGACGGATTAACAAAAGCGGATTTGGGTCGAAAAATAAAAACGACGACACGAAGCGATGGATCGGGCCGAACCGGGTCAAAAATCTGCAACCAGGTCGAAAAATTGGATCTGGGCAAAAATTCGGGTCAGGGCCAAAACCGGGCCGGGTCGGCCCAAACCGAATCGGGCGGGTCGACATAAAGAGCTGGGCACGCGTGCTGAGGGCCACACCCGTGCAGCGCGCCAACATCGCTGTCGTCGTCCCGCCTCGCGTCTCCTGCCGAGAAGACACCGTCGAGCCCGTCGAGAGCCCCTGCCGGGACGTTGCCCAACCGCACGCCAGGCCCCTGTCGAGAGCTATCGGGAGGCATCACGCACAGCCTGTCGAGAATCGTGCTGTCGAGGCGTGCCGTAGATTCTGGCCGAGACTGCCGAGAGTGCTCGGGCGAGTTCTACCGAGCGTCGTCGGGATATCTGCAAAAATCATGCACCCTGCGTTGCCCAGCGCTACTGAGAAATCCGAGCGTTGTGGTTTCCTGCGTGAGAATCGCGCCTCGCCGCCGGTGCTACCGCGGCAAGCGCCGCCGCCACCACGTGCGTTGCGCGTTGTCGCCAGCGCGTTCTTTGCCGAACACTGCCGAGGCTTCGTTGAGGTTTCCCGCGTGTGATTTCCCGATGGACGCTGACATTTCCCACGCGATAAATGCCCACCTCGCCTGCGTCTGCAGAGATCCGCCGGGCGCGCACGCTCAGCGCCAAGGAGTGCCGAGGTATCCGTGCGGAGACCGCGTGCCCCGTACGCCTGGCTGTCGAGCCGTGCTACCTAGCCTCGCCGATCTGCCTGACCGTGCTGAGGGTGACCTGCGAGGATGCCCGATGCCGCCGACCCGCGCCCCTGTGCTGTCGAGAAAACCCACACGCTGTCGGGCGGCATGTCTACCAACGCCGAGCACACTCAGCATGCCGTCGCCCGTACGCTGTCGTGCCGTGCCGTGCCGCTGTTTTCGGTAGCCTCTGTCGTCTCGTACTTTGTGCTTTTTTGTCTTCGTTCTTCTTTTACAGATAAGATTTACAAGAAAAAATCTAATCTAACCACGGATTTTCTCGTGGTGAAAAATAAAATCCGACAAAAATAAAACGAGCCACGATGAACGACAGATTCACAATTAATTAATTGTGCACGTTATAATCAAACGTGAATTAATCCAACAGAGCCAAGATACTGATCCCAGGCTCTGATACCAATTGTAGGGAAATCTGATTTTAACCCTCTCCCGAGGATCTATCTTGGATGTTTAATTCACCATACATTGATTATATGCCTAGCATGCACCTATATAATTAATTGCAATACGTAGGAGTTTTCTCGTGTTTACCTGCGAAACTGTCGTGTCGTGCTTTGATCTTCTAGACTGTGTCCCGATTGCCTAAACTCCAATGCCGAGTGAGCACAATCTATAGAGAATGCTATAGAAATTCGCCTTCTTCCTTCCCTCAAAGTTTTCGAAAATCTCCACTATATGAATAGTGATTTCGAATTTTTCACACTTAGGATTAGGGTTTGATTTTCTCTCACCTTATATTTATAATGCAATCCTAAATCCTATCAAGATAGAATTTATTATATCTAATAAATATAATAATATCATTTAAGATAGAGAGGATCAAGTAGAGTTCCAGAGAGGGACTCTATAAGGAGGCTTTCGAAAATCATAAGCTTAAAGGCCTTTATGGGCTAGCCCATGGATCAAATGCAAGAAATAAAGATGGGCCTCAAATAAATTAATTATCTTATGTTCAACCCAGAACATAAATTAATTCATAAACACTTATTCATGCCACTAGAGAATAAATGCTGACTTACCCCTTTATTTCCGAAGTTGAGTCGGGCTCGCATTTAGACTTAACGAATCCCCGTATTTAAGATATCGTACGTTCATTAATTATTTACAGCATTCTGACTGCTTAAAATAATTAATATCTTTAATTCCTTAAGTAGTACCACTCAACCTTATTATTGTACTTGAGATAACTCAACCTGCAGGGTTTAGTACAATAAATCTTTTGAGCTCCTTAAGGGGACGTCATCATCCTAAACGGATACGGTGACTCGACACAGGTAACTAGCATGACATACAAGCACTGCCACCACCCAAGATGCAGAGAATCTTTGGTTATCTCATGTAACCCTCACCCATAGCAAGTCAAAGTGATGGTCAGCAACTCATACTCACCAAATACCTTATCGAGGTTTAGATCATCGTAAAGTCACCGAGATCTAGGTTCTTCACGATGGTCAGATAGAAGAACTCATCTCACTGTGATCCATCAATACGTCAGAAACGTACCAGCATAGACAAGCAACCAAGTCAAGTCACTTCTTATCTGTACCGCAGCCTATACCAACAACTCATCCTCAAGTTGTCTCAGCTGTGATACTATTTATATCTCATTAAGCTTGACCAATCATACAGACTTCTGTGATCTACAACATACTGTATGATCTAACTTATATATGAGATAAAGGGACATACATATGCAATCAAGTAAACAATTCAGATATGAGATTGTAATAGTGGTAACAGGAAACATTGTATACAAGCTCAACCAAAATTGCTTCCAGAATACAAATCCAACAGTTTCTCTATTGATTCTATTTCTTTTGGCTTTTGATCAATTTACATTTTATGCAATTGATATTGAAATTTAGTAGAGTGTTGAATCGTTCTTCGTTGAATTTTATTGTTTCATGTTTAATGATCTAGTTTAGTTTGTTCTATGCTTAGCTTCTTACATTCGTATTTTTGTAGGTTCTCAACTAGGGATTGACAACTCCTAGTTAGATTGCTTTAATTTATATTTTCTTTCGGCTATTCAATTTCCGTTGTTTCATAACCCCCATGGGTATTAGAGTGTTTAGAATTTACCGTTTTTATGTGCGACATGAACAATAAGCCCTGTTAAGTTTTCATTGAGAGACGACTTGGGTTATCTTTCCCTCTACAACACCTCATTCGATTATGAGTCAATTAAGAGAGTACTTTTAATTGAAACAGTGTCCACCGGAGGCTTAAAAAAGCTAAAGGAGAGGGGGCAGGTGCTTCAAGTGCGGCAAGACTGGGAATTGGAAGGCTAAGTGCCCCATGCTCAAGGCTCAAGGTACGCCATTTGTTTTTATAACTGAAACACGTTTAGCGACTTGTTCTACTCATTCATAGGTAGTAGATACGGGTGCGAATGTTCATGTTTGTTACACCTTGCAGGGGTTCCTACGGACAAGGGAGTTGTTTGATGGCGAGATAACGATCTCCATGGAAAATACGGCAAAAGTCGAGGCCGTTGCAGTCGGAGATATTTCTTTATGTTTTGAAAGGACAGTTTTTGTAATATCCCGTAGTTTTAACGCTTAATTACGATAATATAAATCGTAATTTAGGGTTTAACCTCGATAATTGAAATCTTAATTAGTCGGCGCTCAATTTTGACTAAGCATAATATGATGATTTTATATGATATTCAGCGACGCTAGTGAATTAAAGAATATAGTTTCTAATAGTCCTTGAGCGTATTATTCTAACGTCGGATAATTTCGACAGTTAAGTCTTACGATATTTTCTAAGCATCGAAGCTTAGAATTTGAATTCCTTATCATTATAGGAATGAATAAAGTGATTCCAACTTTATTTTGAATGTATTATGAGTATTTTGAGATGTTTTGAACGTCAACGATTAGAGACAATTCGATACCTTAGTCTAATGATCATGGAATTATATTATTTAAATTCCTATGATTATTTTATGTAATAAGAGCATTATTTAACATTAAAATAATGCTAGAGAATCAAGGAATAAAAGTTGAACAATTAAGCTAATTTGAAAACCCTAATTTTGAAATTGTGGTTTTATGATCTAAATTGTTCTAAATATTTTTCTATGATGTAATTCATTATCTAAGATTTATATTATGTCACATAGCTATATATTAGCTATTTATTACAAGAAAATAAAATATATAGCATTATTGATATAGAGCATTCTCGAAAATTTCATTAGAGTGAGAAATTGAATTTAATTCTTATCCAATTGATAATGTTATGTGATAATTACATTATGGAGATATTATTAAAGGTAAGATGAGTTGTATTAACAAGTTGCACAAGTGGGAGGCCACTTGTATAATAAGTACCGAAAATTTCATTATTTTATGTGATATAATTGATAAATATCACACTTTAATTAATGAAAGGATATGATTATGATATTAGCATGATATTAGGTTTAAAGTAGAGTATGTATTCAATTTGAACAAGTAACTATGGTTTTGTCTTCACACAGCCGAAAAAATTGAATAAAATCAAGTGTGAAACCAAATTAAAAGTCATAGTGTAAAATGTGTACTTTTCAAATATGATCTTATCTTATAATATTAATATAGTATATGATAGTATAAAAAAATAAAATTTAGCCTATGGGTTAGAGAGGTGGCCGAGAGCTACACAAGGAGAAATAAAGTGATGAAATTTTGTTTTATGCTAAGGATGGTGACATGTATTAATTAAGTGATAAGGTATCATATTAAAGTGTATGTGATAAGATTAAAATTTTTGTCATATGCCAAAAGAGGTGCCGATTTTTATGACTTTGTTTAAAGGTGTAATAATCATCATTTTATGTAATTATTACATACAAGTGGATTAGTTCTTAAATATAAGATAAGCTCCACCATTTCTCATTTTTGCACTCTTAGTACCGAAAATATAGTGAGAAAAAAAGGAGAGAGTTCATCACCTACTCATACCAAATCTTAGATCGAAATAACGATGCCGTTAGAAATCGACTCCGATTAAAAGGTTAGAAACGTTATGAGCTTTGTATATATGTTAGAATTTTCGATTTCTATCCATAAAATCATATGTTATAAGCTTACATGATTTATGATGAAATTTTAGGAAAGTATGTTCATATGCTAAGTGTTTAGAAATCATGTTTATATGACGTTCCTAAGCTTATGTTATGAAATTAATGCAAAGTTGAGCATGAATAAATTATTTTTGAGGGGACCGAAAGTTGTGATGTTCATATGTTTATGAGTATGATTTTTAATTGTTGTTTTGAACATGAAATAATGATCTATAGTATTAAATATGCTTATATGATTTTATGTGAAATTTTTGGAAACCAATAGTATATATACATATAATTACCGAAAATTTATGGAGAAATATTATGGTGAGATATAATTCATGATTTAATGATATTATAGCATATCAATGATGTAGATTCATAATATAGTGTTGTATGAATTTATTGGAATTTTTAAAAATTAATTTGACCTAAGTCATATTTTCAAAACATGACCTTAAGCTATTTTAATGAGAAATTCATAATTTATGGAAATTATGTTATAATGATGATATATGGTAGTGATTATGTGTTATGTGATTTAATTGGAATTTTTGAAAAATGTTTAATAAGTTTTTCAAAATAACCGAAAACAATATGGTGAAATTAAATGAGGTACAAAGTTTCTATGAACTATATTATTACATAGTATTGATCCTATGATAATATAGTAGGCCATGTGAATTTATGAGAATTTATACATAAGTCTTGGTAATTAAACCATAAGGATCGAAAACTATAGAATATGATATTAAAGGATTTAGATTTATTTTATCAAGTATAATCACATAATATGTTCTAAAATTATGTTTTAGACATACTATGATTTTATGTGATTTTTAGAATAAGAAATATTATGTTTACGTCAAATTATTTTATTAAGTGACGTAAGGTCGAAAATAAAGTACTATGTGTGAATTGGATCATATTTATGCATACTATTGAGCATGATTGTTGGGAAACATGAAAAATCGAGACTTGTGATAGTAAGATTGAAAATCGATTGAGAATCGATTTATATGAAAATTTATTGATAAACATATGAATAATTCAATATATGTATATATATAAGTCAAAGATGTTGACTAAAGTCAAAACGTATGAAATACGTTAGTACGTGATCAGAGTGATGTATACGTCTAGTAGAAATACAGTTTACGATGATTAGACACGCTAAGACGTGTAAGACGTATTAGAAAGATCCCTGAATCTTATTAGACTTAGACATTTTAGAAAAACGTGACCGACGTACTAAATTAATTTCTTACGTAGAGAGGAAACGCGACGCGATCGTTGACGTTAGAAAGGAACTGTGTTGAAAAGCTACGTGCCAGGTGGGCTTTATTCGAAAACCCTTTTATTTATTATGCTTTCTTCGAAATGCAAAGTATTTATTTATAAAGCTTTCAGTTGAGGAATGATGATGAGATGATTACCTGCCCAAAGTGTTTATGTTTTTATGTATGGATCCTATCAAGCAGTTGGGCAAGCCAACTATGAAAGAGATACAGTTGTTGGGTCGCTCCCAACTTTATAGAAAATCGATATCGGATCCTATGCTAGAGGGATGAATTCCTGGTCTAATTCCTAGCTCGGATTAGCGTGTACACCATAGGTGATTTGGATGCAAAGCAACATCTTGACCGATCACATAATATCCATGAAGGAGCCTCCTTCTCTGGCGAGATGAGTTTATGAACAATTATATGAAAGAAGTGATACGGATCATACATACAGAAAATGCCTGCGCAGGCGATGTTTTTGAGAAAATGAGAAAATGTTTTAGTAAGCGCAAGGTCTTTTTCAATAAACCCCTTGTGTCTTACCCAGAAGGGGCAGTGTAATTTAAAGTTGATAAAATGTTTTGGCAATGAGCCCACTGAGTGCATCATTTGTACTCAGCCCTGCATGTTTGTTTTTAAATATGCAGGTTGAGCTGAAGATGGGATGGAGCAGTGTTGAGCAGTCAGGTCATTTGTTGCTGATAGTAGAACCTTGAATACACATCGTCACATGTGTACTTCACATGTTTTCCGCTGCTAGATTATGAAGTCTTATGTATGTTATGTTTTTGTTAAACCCTAAACTCATAAAGTTCCAGAAATATTCTCGATATATGTCACACCATTCAATGTTCTATGTCATTATTCGTTAATTAATCCCGTTTCAATTAACAATCACTGTTAATCCGTACTTTGGGTTGGCGGGCTGTTACAGTTTTAGTATTAAAAGACGTTTTATATGTGCCGGAGTTTCGGTGAATCCTTATTTCAATTTCCAAACTATTTATACATGGATATTCTGTTGTTTTTTATAGTGGTGTTTCTTTCATAAGAAATGACGAAGTTAATAGTGGTGGCACTTTATATAATTCGCTTTATACTATTTCTGCTAAACATAATACATTTAATTATGTTGCATCTACATCAAACCTTAAGAAGATGAAGTTTTCTTCGCTAAATGACACCACATTCCTTTGGCATCTTAGATTAGGTCACATCAATCTAAATTGGATCCAAAGACTTGCTAAGAATGGAGCGTTGGGTGAAATTAAGGTTACTACGTTCCCAGTCTGCGAATCCTGTATAGAAGGAAAGATGTCGACCAGACCCTTCAAAGCGAAGGAATATAGAGCCAAAGAAGTGTTGGAGCTAGTCCATTCTTACCTGTGTCGACTAATGTCCACACAAGCTCGTAGAGGGTATGAGTATTTTGTCACTTTCATTGATGATTACTCAAGGTACGGATACGTATACCTACTTCACCGCAAGTCTGAATGCTTTGAGAGATTCAAAGAATTTAAAGCAAAAGTGGAGACGAAGCTAGGTAAGAGTATCAAGTTACTGCGGTCTGATGCGGTGGCGAATAACTTAGTAACGAGGTCATGGACTATTTGGTGCAGTGTGGGATTACCTCTCAGCTCACTACACCGGGCACACCACAGCAAAATGGTGTGTCAGAGCGAAGAAATAGGACTCTCTTAGAAATGGTTAGATCTATGATGAGTTATGCAACATTGCATATTTCGTTCTGGGGGTATGCCTTAGAAACAACGGCATATTTGGTCAATCTAGTACCGTCCAAATCAGTTTATAAAACCCCTTTCGAGTTATGGTTTGGGCGCAAGCTTAGTTTAAGTTATATAAGGATATGGGGCATTCCAGCACATGTGTTGAATAAAAAAGCTGATAAGTTGGTGGCAAGATCTGAAACAAGGTTGTTTATTGGTTATCCTAGAGGAACGAAAGGTGGTTATTTCTATAGTCCTAATGATCAGAAGGTCGTTATTAGCACTAACGCCCGATTCTTAGAAGAGGATTCATGAAAAACCACAAATCCAAAGTTGAAATCATACTTAAAGAATCAGAAGATGATTGTATTCCACCATCGATTAGGCCAAAGGTACGAGATGTCGTGTCTAGTAGGAGGGATCGACATCAGATACTTCACGAAATTAAAGTTGGTCGAGTTCCACTGGAGATACCGACCGTACAAGTTGTACCTACCCAGCAAGTTGTGCAATATAGAGAACCACAGATTACTGCACCCACCATTGCCATTGTGCCAGTAGCACCTCGTCGTAGTGGGAGGGTTGTTCATCAACCCGAACGATTTATGTTTGTGGGTGAATCTTCGGACTTAGTCCCAGAAAACGAGCAGGCTGTAATAGACCCATAGACATACAGCGAGGCGATACAAGACATAGATGCAAGATCATGGCACATCGCGATGGACTTAGAAATTGAGTCCATAATACCTATGGATGTATACGAAAAAACATCTCTACCAACCAAGATTCTACGCGATAGATCAACAATGGACCGTGGAAGCCCCAAAAAAATTAAAGTACGTTAGCCTTGACAAGATACCAACGCTAGTTTTTCAGTACGAAAGCACCACGTTCCCCGCATCATAGTGGTGCACAGTTGATTAGTCTAGATCATTTGAGGAGCTAGTCGTGTATTAAGACATGAAACTAGACTGTACACCCTTTTGTCAGGAAGAAATATTTGCCATAATAGCGAGCAGATACACTTAGCAAAGGTCCGTTAGAACCACCGTGGACAAGAGAAGTAGTATGAAAGATAGAAGTTGAGCACTATGAGGAGTGCTAAGCTTGTGTTATGTGAACACAAAAGTTTTGAGTACGGATTTTTCCAATGAAGGTATTGTAACATCCCGCATATTCACCATCAAGAGTTTCAAGAGATAGACGTTGTCTATGCAAGTTTAGTCCCTTGTCCAGGGAGTTTTCAAAAGAAATACAAAGTGATGGGATATGGCCCAACCGCTCAGGCCACCGACAGCCCAAACAGCCGGGCACGACATTAATAACGACCCACGCGGTTAAGCGAAGGCCCGACCTCCAAACCCCAACCACCTCCAAACCCTAATCAGCCTCTACCCTACACGGAAGGCTAAGAGTCCCTACATGCGAGAGGAAGAGTCCCTACACGGGAGGGGATCAGATCCCGCCTTAGGGGTCCTCAGATATGTATAAATAGGAGTTAGATCGAAGGTAGAAAGGTTGGCAACTTATTGAATACTAAGAGCTTTTAGCTGCACTCGCTTTAATCAAATCATAGTGAAAGTATTGAGGAATCACTCCTCCGTGGACGTAGATCTTATTCTCGATCGAACCACGTAAAAGCCTTGGTGTTCTTTACTGCTTTACACAAATCTCGTATATTAACATACACTAGATTTATCATTGGCGCCGTCTTGTGGGAAAACTGAACAAAAAAGCTTCGTTTTTCTAATTTAATGGCAAGAACACGTGCAAACGCTAGCACCGCCGCCGATACCGGCAACAACCGCGCTGAAGACGACCAGGTGGCCACTCAGCGCCGCGGGAAGGAGATTGCAGACGCCTCAAGCGGTCACACGCCTGAGGGCTACATGGAAAACATTCCCATACACCCTCAGGATCGCCGCCCTGACGAGGAAGAAGATGCCGACCTCAACGCCAGTGAACAGGCGGTTCACCGATCTCACGAAGTCCTTGGCCGAGCTGTGTCTGAGTTCCTCAATGCCAACCTCGGCCAATTCCAAAATTTCCTTCACCAGAGGACGAATGGAGCGGGCACCTCTCGAGTGCCCGAACTGGCGAATACGGGCGCCCGAGGTCGCTCGCCCCACCGAGGCGGTCAACGCTCACCTCGGCACAATAGCCGAGAACGCGTACATCAACCCGCCGCCAGAAGTCAATCACCTCGCCGAGATGGTCGCAACCCTTCACCACCACGTCGCCCGCGAAGTCGCTCTCCACCTTGGCATGCCGCCCAGAGAGCCGAGCAAAATGTAGGGAGGAGACAGAGCCGAACTCGCCTCAAGAGGGCGACAGACGCCATCACCGATCTCCCACCCTCCGGAGAGATGGCAACGATCTCCGGGGTTCGACCGCACGAAATAATCATCTCCTTTCTCGGAGAGATTACGGACACGCCCTGCCCCCGATACAGGGCACCCAACATCGCCGCCTACGATGGCCTTGGGGACCCCTCCGACTTCCTTTTCGCCTACACTACCAACATGGCGAATCAAGGAATGGAAGATTTTCACATGTGCAAAATCTTCCCCGAGGTGCTGATCTCCAACGCCCGACGTTGGTTCACCTCGCTCCGCCAGAACAGTATACACTGCTTCCAGGACCTCATGGATCAGTTTAAATGGCGCTTCTATCAGAAGATGCCACCTCAGCAGCCTTCATCCGACCTGCTCACAATCCGCCAAGGGCGGGACGAGACGATGTCGAACTTCGTCTCGAGGTTCATCAAAGAGTCTCTCAAAATTGATGAGAGTAACGATCTCTACATCATCAATGCGTTCAAAAATGGGATCCGACCCGGCGCACTGAACAAAGAAATCACCAGTGAGAAACCAAAGATGGCGAGTAAACTTTGGAACCTGGTGGACAACTATCTCAAAGGGGACGAGTCAGATCGGAAGAAAAGAGAAATCTGGGATGAGCAGAGGATTGAACGAAAGAAGCCAGATGACCGAAGTCGAGGCGCTGATCACCGAAGTGCCTTCGATAGAATCAAGAGAGGGCCACTGGAGTCCAGGCTCGGACCTCGGCCAAACCCTGGCGGTAACGCGCCTCGTCTGCTCAAATCGAGGGCGGAGATATTCGAGCTCCACGCCGAGCTCTTCCCGAAGCCCCCTCCTATGAAAGGAGGATCTAAGAAGAGGTCAACAGAAGTATTGTGACTATCACCAAGGGTATGGTCACATTACCAAAGATTGCGGAAGCCTGGGCTCGCAGATTGACGAGCTCGTCAAAGGAGGCGCTCCAAGAAATACCTCGGTCGAGTGGGCCAGGGGAAGAAGCGCAGAGGAAAGAATAATGGTGGCAACAAGCTGGGCCGACCTCGGACGACCCAACCTAAAGATGGCGAGGACGAAGGTCCCAGCGCTATGGAGTAGGTCTATGCCATTACCAGATGCTTATAGGAACAGCGAGGTCGTCGTTAAAGAATGAAGCTTGGAGGCCGCCCCGAGGAGCCGAAAAACAAGCGACTCGGGATGGTGAGAACATCGTGTTCTCCAAAGATGACCAGTGCCCAAAATCATGCCCCACCAAGACGCCATCATGATCAAGCCGTGGTGGTAACAAGAACTTCCACCGGGTCTACATCGACGCCGGTGCCTCCGTCGACATTATCTTCCGTAGCTGTCTGGATAAACTTGAGTCGGAGGGATCAAATCGTCCGCACCATCCAGGGCGGAGCTTCACTCGAGGCGGTTCAACCGAAGGTGTCATTACCGCTTCCGGTTCTGGTGGACGTGCTCCCCTGTCGGTCACAAAGTCCTTTCAATTTTTCACAGTGCGAGCTCCTCTCGTACAACATCATCTGGCGATTGGCTATCGCCACCAAGGCCGTCTGCTCGGTGTACCACCTCACAATCAAGATACTCGTCCGGTGGGGTGCTAAGCATCGGGGTGACCAAACGGCGACGAAGAATGCTACGAGTCTCGACCCAGGATGTAGCCTTGCCTCGAGCATAGCAATTCTGAAATTCCAGCGCCACCTCGGGACGGACCGAGAACCTCCAAGCTATCTGACGACCCCCTCCAAAGTCGTCAGGGTCGGCGTCGGTGGCCCGGTGATATTCGGCAAGATGTCATGCAGCTTCCGAGGGAATACGGGGCGTGTTCGCATGGTCCCGCTCGACATGACCGAGTGTCACCCGAGCTCATAACTCATCGCCTCAACATTGACCCGGCTACTAAACGGTTCGGCGGAAGAAAAGAGTGTTCTGACGAGCGCGGCCGGTCATAAGAGGCAAGTGACTCAACTCGAGAAGGCCCAGATCTTGTTCGAGGTTAAGTACGACACGGATGGCTAATCGATCGTGGTCCGAAAGCGAGGAGAAGGGTGGCGCGTGTGTGTCGACTACACCGACCTCAACAAACACCGCCTAAAAGATTGTTATCCTCCCGACATTGACAAGAAGGTGGAGAGCGGTGAGCCACGAAGTCTTGAACCTTCCTAGATCTGTACAAAGGGTACCACCAAATCTGATGAGCCGGAGGGGCGCCCCAAAGGCAGCGTTCATCACCGACTTCGGGCGTCTTTACGTCGGAAGATGCCTTTTGGCACGAAGAACACCGGGCTACCTACGGAGGATGGTGGGCGCAATATTCAAAGACCACATAGGGAAGATTGTCGGGGTCTCGTCGGCGACATCGTGGTCGAAATTCAAAACGCGGAGCTGGCGCCCGACGACCTCGGAACTATCCTCCGCTCCCGGTCGGCCAACCTCAAGCTCAACCCCAGTGCACATTCATGGTGAAGAAGGGTAAATTCACAGGATCTTTGGGTTTCTCGAGAAGGCTCAAGGCAAATCCCACTAAGGTGAAAGCGAGTGCTCGACATGCGGTGCAAAGACCATCCGTGAGATCCACAAACTCACCGGTGCCTAGCCGCCCAAGCAGATTCTTATCTCGGGCTGCGAGAAGCGGCTTCCTTCTTCAAGATCTTGAGGAGCTCGGGACTTCGCTGGCGGGAGGAACACCAGTCACCTTCCTTGATTGAAAGAGTATCTCACCGACTGCCGACCACGTCCGTCCCGAAGAAGGTGAGCTCCTTTCTTTATATATGGCCGCCTCGGACGAGGCAATCAATGCGTATTAGTGCGAGATGAGGTGGGACGTCAACTCCCATCTACTTTATTAGCCGGGCTCTCGAAGGACCGAGGCGAGGTAAACCGACCTCGAAAGGTAGCAGCTCAGTGAGCATGCGACGCCTCAGACCTTACTTCCAAGCACATTCCGTCCACGTGCTAATCGGCTTATCCTTGAGACAAGTCTTGTCGAGCGAGTCATCGGACGTATAGCCAGTGGGCCTTGGGAGCTCGGCGAGCACGACATTTCATACTTCCCTGTGCCGGCCGTAAAAGGCAAGCTCTCGGCGACTTCCCGGTGGAGGCCAAATTCGAGGTCGATCCGCGTGAGGATACTCCAACTCCCGCCCCCACTTCCTGAGGAATCATCCCTAACCCACGATGGTTCTTGGCGGATGTGCGTGGGCGAGCTTCATGCAAGATGGGCGTGAGCGGCATCCTCCTCCTCGGCCCGACAAACAAGAAATGACCTATGCACTCGGTTTACCTTCAGGCCACAAACAATGAGGTGGAGTCTGAAGCGATCTCGGGACTCCGCCGCAAAGGAATTGAAAGTGGACAAGATCCGGATCTTTGGAGATTCCGGTCGTGGTAAACGGTCTTAAGCAAATCTGAGGCGAAAGAGGATCGAATGAAGCAATACCTTGAGAAAGCGAAGGAGATCTTGACCTCGTTCGGTACTTTAGTATTCATCGTATCCACGGGGAAAAGCAGTAGCCGATATCCTCGATAAGTTAGTGCGTCATCAACAAATCCACCGGTGGAGGAAGTTCATTCGAAGCATCGCGAGTCCCACATCGGCATCATCACGAGATAGAGCCGAGCGGATGTCTCCCATAAAGGCTATCACGGAAGATGGCGCCTTTGCCTCAAGATCGGCTCGAAGCCAAAAGATGATGGTGAAATCCCAAAGTACCTCACACATGAGGCGTTCTCTGAAAGTCTTATCTTCAACCCTCACGAGGGTGCCTCGGGCGGAAGGCCGACTACATACTCAATGAGATTCACAGAGGTCTTGTGGAAGTCACATGGTCATGAGCTCTCTCAAAGAAGACACCGAGGTCGGGATATTCTTGGCCCACCGTCCAAGATTCGGCCGAGCTCGTCAAAAAGTGTCCGAAGTGCCAGCTTCACTCCACAGTCAAAAAGCTACCCCAGACCGATCTAAGCAGCCTACAGAGTCCGTGGCCTTTCATGCAGTGGGGGATCGACATCGTTGGTCCGTTTGACCGAGCACCAGGTCAGCTTCGATACTTAGTCGTAGCTGTAGACTACTTCACAAAATGGGTCGAAGCTGAGCCACTTTCGAGCCTCACAAGCAGGAGGATTCAGACCTTCGTGTGGAAAAACATAGTTTGCCGCTTCGGCATACCACATATTTTGGTCTCGGACAACGGCACCCGGTTAAATCGACAAAACTTTCAAGGAATGGTGTGAAGAGCTCCGGATCGAGCAACGTTTCACCTCGATCCGCATCCGTAGGCAAATGGTCGACCGAGGGTGACGAACCGCACGATCGTGCAAGGATTGAAAAGAGGTTAGACCGAGCTAAGGGCGATTGGGTTTACAGGACGACACCTCGGACTTATGCGGAGAAACCCCTCCGGCTTGGTCTACGGGACCGAGGCTGTCATACCGGGTTGAGATCGGCGCCGAGCCGCGCACTCTTCACTCGACCCGAGCGGGACGAGGAAGACTGCGTGTCAACCTTGATGCTCTCGAGGAGAAACGTGAGCTCACCTTCATAAACGCTTAAATCTGAGGGCGGTCGCGGTACTACAACAAAAGGGTAAAAGCCGCCACACTCCAAGTGGGCGACCTCGTCCTACGAAATAATGAAGCCAGATGAGTCGGCGTCTTAACAAGCTAGATCCGACATGGGAAGGTCCATACCGCGTTCACGAAGACCTCGGCAAAGGGGCCTATAAGCTTGCTCACTTATCCGGTGCACTTATCCCCGAACACGGCACATCACTCGTTTGAGAGGTACTTTACATAGCTTTGATTTCGATCAACATCATGTTAGTCCTCTTATTGCTTTGTCGAAGTGCGATGTTATTTACTTCTCAATAAAACATTTGTTTTTTCCGAATAAGTATTTCACTGTCTCGTCTTATGCTTATGTGTACATCTCGCTCTCAAGTCGGATAACACATAATTAACCTTCACAAGGAAGCCACTACGAAGATGACAAACCCACTAAGTAGGGTACTCAACTAGCGCGCCACACTCATGATTACTCATTGAATTGAGCGTCTCGGTGCAAGGCATACGGACTACTCATTAAATTGAGCGTCTACATGCACGCATACTGATTACTCATTAAGTTGAAACATCTACATGCAAACGGCGTCCACATTGGATCTCGTCAAATTATGCCCTTTATTTGGGAAGATATACATCAGATATCTGCCTAAATACATTTAGGACTAAAACCAAGTCCTAAGCTATATTTGTACCTCTCGGGGAAAATATACACTTGATACAAAGTCTAAATACATTTACGACTAAATACAAAGTCTAGCTATATACAAATCATTCGGACTTAGAGCTCCACCCATTGGGACTCACTAAAAGCTGCACGATTACGAACAAAATCTCGGGCGGCGGTGAATACCCGGAACAAACTCGGTACCTTCCACCCAATCGATGAGGTCGGCACCACCACGACCTGCTCCAGGTGCACTTTGAGATGGCACAGATGGGTCCCGACCTGAGGGGGGCATTCTTGGAAACAAGGCTGCACCCGAGGTTACACCTCGGCCCCTTGAACTTGACGCTTTGGCCGGGATCACGACCTCGCCCCGACCGCCGCCTTCCCATGGACCGAGGTCTCGGGCCCATCCATCGACGATCGCCCCAGCGCTCTCCTTTCGGCGGACCCGGAACCGGAGTTCCTCGGCATGATCGGCATAGCCGCCCCCTCAAGTCTTCGACTCTCACGTCAGGGGCGGTGTGGATTCACCGACAGTTCAGCATCGTCGCTTCACGGACGAGCTCGTACATTTGAATATGCTACGATGTAATCGAGGCGGTCTCTAAACTTTTCTTTGTTGGGCCCTCCTAGTCCCTCGGCACCATGCCCTCGGCAAGCAAGCTCGAACTCGATCATCGACACGATATGGTAACTCCACTAGATCGGTGGATTTCCTATTCATACTGCATGCTCCTCCGATATTCGCTCCAGAACCTCCCGAGCCAACTCGAGCTGCTCGCCATGACCGCATAAGCACCCTTGGATCACGTCGCGGATGGGTCCACCCCGGACTTTGAGATGTGCGATACTTAGCTTGAGTCTCGTTCTCGGCCGGGAGGCGAGCCACCTCACGATCGGCCTCGTGCAACTTCTCCTCACTCGAAAGCGATGCGGTGACGTCAAAACCGAAACACAGGTCGATTGGTGGCGAAATCCCTCCAAAACAAGCACTCCTCGTTCTTCTCGGCTAAGGCACCTCGGGCCTCTTTCAGTTTGGTCAACAGATCATGATCGAGCCCGAGATATTGAGAAGCGGAATGCTAAAAGCAAAAAAAAAAAAAGGAGAAAGGACAAACACGTTCAAAAAGGGCGTCTTTTATTGATAACAGGCCAAAGTACAAAGGCTTAGGATCCTAATGATCCCAGCAATATTTAACCTATTACATTAGGGTCGCTGACCTCGGCTGCCTTGTCGGAGTCGCCGACCACCGCTCCTCTCGGCCTCCACTCGTCCCACCTCCCGACCTCGGCTCGAACCTCGGCCGGAGTTCACAAGCTCGGGTCTTCATCCTCCTGCTTTGGGCCATGGCCTCGGCCCGTCGAGAAGAGAGGCGGAGGATGATAGAGCCTCTACCACGGGAAAGGGGGCCGCCTCGGCGATCACTCGGGCGTAATCCTTTTACACCACCCGAGGTGCGACCTCAACCCAACCGTGCCTGACCTTGTCAAAGCCAGGCATCGAGACCGCCAATCCGTCCAGGTAGGAGGATACCACATGGGGCGTGAGTACTGCGGCGAGATCGAAGATGAAGGAGGAAGGTCTCGGACTCAATGAGCTTGCGGCGAGGCCTTGACATCGGTCCTCGCCCGCCAGCAAGGCACTCGTGCCGTCGGCGAGTTTCTTCTGCCTCGGCCGCCACCTCGCGGGCTCCCCGCCCGGCACGGGCCACTGCAGGGCGGGTTCTTCTTCTTGATGGCGGCCTCGGCAGCGGCCCTCGCAATCTCCGCCTCCGCCCTCGTGGCGGCAGTGCGGCACTCGGCGGCCCGAGCCCTCGGCGCCTGTGCGGGAGGCGCTCTCCACCACGAACCCGGCCCGCGGTGCAGCTCATCCGCAACCGACGCCACATCCTGCATACCCAACAGTCAGCATCACATAACACAAAAAGTACAATGGAATATGGCAGAGGCTTATACCTTGGGAAAGGATATAGGAGAGTCGGAGGTCGGCACCTCGAACGTGATGCGGGTGCGAGTCCTCCTCCCCGCGGTCGGACTCGAGATCGGCTGGTGGACAGCCACTAGCTGGTTCAGGTCGTCCACGACCTCGGCCGTGGCGTGCTCGATCCTCGCCTTCTTTTTTGGTGGCACTTGGCCCGGAGATGTCGTGTGGGATGGCGAGGCGGCGCTTTGGTCTTCTTCTCATGATCGAGCTTCACTGACGAAGAGAAAATTTTTGTTCGGCCTGCGAGGTCGGACATGTGAGCAATAAAAAAAAAATATATGGGATGCCTCACTTCCGATCGGACCCGCTCCGATGCCTCGACCTATAAGCGCTCACCCGGCATTGTTCAGGTCATCCTCGGTGAAATTAATAGATAATATCTCACCGGGTTGTTGAGCTTTTTCTCCATGTAGCCCGGGGCTTGACCTTCACGTCCATCGTCTTACTAAGCCCACTCATACCTCGGATGCCCATCACCATGAAAAAAATACCTATTTTGCCAATGGGACACCTTAGAAGGGCGCTACCTTAAATTTCTGCGGAGGAGACGGATAATACACTCCTCCTATAGTCTTGACACTAAAAAGCGCATCAAGACCTCGAAGGAGAACTCGCCGGCAATGCCATGGCGGAGAGCCTAGCCCCACCACCGACCTAATGGAATTGAGGTCGGTGACATATGGGGATCGGAAATATTCTTGGATACTAAGGAAAATTGGGGCGAGGAAACCTAAGGCCAGCTCTCGAGCATGTACATATCACGGTAATAAAACCCTCGGAGGGCCATAGCCTATCATCGGATCGGCGGCACCACCACGTCTCCTCCGGGATCCGGTATTCCTTCGCCATTTCAAAAGGTCCTCCATTGTCAAACTCGACCTCGCTAAACCCACTGTATCCATCCCATAATGATGATATCGGCGGGACCCTAGCACTAATTCCTATCGACCTACCCAATTATAGCACATATAATCTTTAATATCGATGGCACTATCGGGGAGGAAGGCGGACGGCGGAGGAAGGCAGACGGCGGGCCAGCGCACTTCGAATGTTCGAGCGAGAAGGCGAAGGAAGATGAAGAATACATACTTACTTTTGGCGGTATCTTTCTTCTTCAACAAGTTTGGAAAAAAATTGGGAAATTTAAAGCAGATTCTACGAAACAAAGTGTGGAAGAAGGAAGTGAGCAGTTGCCTTACTTGGCTATTTATGGAACAAATGGCGCTAAAACTACCGTTTCAACTTCACACGTGCTTATCCACGATTTGATGTGGAGTTGGCCAGCGACACGATTTGGCGCCTAACTACCGTCTGGCGCGTATGATGTACTCTAGGGTAAGGCAGACCGCCCGATCGACCGTGCAATCATCACTCGGGCCTCGGCGTCCTCCGAAGCGGCGCCACTCGGTCGCGCCTCGGCGTCCTCCGAGCGGCGCCACTCGGTCGGACCTCGGCATCCTTGAGATAGGCATCGAGACCTCGGGAAGGCGGTGGCACTCGGTCGGACCTCGGCGTCCTACCAGCGGACATCGCCCTACTATCGTCGGAATTGAGTCCGACTTGCATCCTTCCAGCGGACATTCACATGCTGACAGCAGGCGGCTCTAGTCCATGTGTTCCAGCCAGGAAAGGCAGGTCGCCTCGCCCAGTTCAGACCTTGGGATATAATCAGACGTCTCAAATCGGACCTCGGTATCATCCGAAGGATATCTCTACCAGATCGGACCTCGGTACTACCTACGCGGTGTCGCTATCGAGTCGGACTTGACATCGCCGGCGGACATCTTTGTC